>CM018585.1:1575000-1977500 GCA_009078335.1 Salix brachista
ACAAATTCCCAATTGACTACAGCAAACAAAAATCTCTAATCGATATAATCTATTACATTTTTTCGACCAACTGATTATATAATTATCAATCCAATTAAAACACACCAGATAATCAAAACATTACAATTTTGCTATCTATGAGTTAATTAAATCAACACAGAATTCAAATCCAAACTGTGACTAAATTATTCTCCAAGCCAGTAAAATAATGTCAACAACCAACCAGATCAATGCAAACAAAAAATAATCTATCTTTAATAGATTTCAGCGCTTACAATATTGCTGTCAACCAGTTACATGCTTAGTAACAGTTAAAAAATATTTAACCATCAACACATTCAGTTGAAGACAACAAAATATCATCTTTCATTCATTTTATTGATTACAGATTTATATCAACCAATTAAATAACCATCAAAACAATTAATACATACTAAACAATTAATCAATTATGGTCTTGCAATACTCAAATTACAATTCGCTAATCTTTCATAAATTTTATCGCTTATAATTTTTAAATTTCAAAATTGAATTATTATCTGAGTATTTAAGCTTATAGCAATAAACAACTAATTCAATACATAAAAAAAAAATTATAGCATGATTTAAAATTTACAATTCTCTATTTATCAACTAAAAAATTCTTTGCTTACCACATAAATAATAAGTTTACTATATATAAAAAGCCCGGCGCAACGCGCGGGCTAACCGACTCGTACCACCTATATTATACAAGGCACTCCTTCCCATGCCGACTCGTATAGCTACAGCCCGTGACTCACATGCATTTAGAAAGCAGTACTGAGTCCATTGATGTGACGTGTGCCTGTATAATCAAATTTCATAACTATTGAAAATATTATTTTTCATAACTATATAAAAAAACATCTCAAATTAATTATAACAACAGTCTCAAAATAAAGGATCATGGTAGAACAAATCAATTAAATCATGCTGTATATCTTGAAAGCTTAATCATGCAATCCTCTTGTATATCTTGAAATCCATGACTGCTGTAGAGTCACTCGGTAGTGATAATCAGGGATTCGCCAGGTGTAGGGAAATATGTTTGGAAAATATTTTTGAAAAAATTAAAAAAAAAATTTATTTTAAAATTAAATATTTTTGTATTTTTATATTATTGTAATATGTTAATATTAAAAATAATTTTTTTAAAAAAATATATAAATTTAATATATTTCTAAATAAAAAAACATTTCATTGTCAACCTTTCGCTTCCAGCATCAATCTTTCGCATCAATCAATTAAAGAATGAATGATACATACAACGGCATACGTGGGGCATTTATGTGCGGTGAATGTTTTGGAGTGCAATATCTTTAGTTTTTTAATGTATTTTAAAAACAAATATTAAATTATTATTTTTTAAAGGTGGATTTATTTTTAATACGTCAATTAAAAAATAAAAACATTACATATCACAATATCAAATCAACATCTACAAGCACACCAGTTGCGTGGCTATCCTTCGTTAAAGAGGGTAAAATGCAAAGAGAGATAAAGGGTATACAGAAACTCTTCAATTTTGAAAGGTTCTTTAAGTTGAATTGTACTAAAAATAAATTCTTTTACGTAATTAATATTCTTATGCTGAAAACAATAATAATTTTAGCTGCGACTAGATGCGGACAAATATAACAAGTGTTTTTCATATAAAGAGGATGGAGATTCGGCTAAGAAGGGCTTTTCTCTTTCTCCCACTCTATGTTCAAGTTTTATTAGTCACGTCAGTTATTACCGCAATAAATTACTTGTTTTTTGAGTTTGCAAGATGTTCAATGAACCCAGAGATTAATTGTGGTGCTGTAAACTGTCCCAGACATCCTAATTATCAAAAAAAAGAAAAAGAAATGCATGGTACGTAGGTCATTTTGGCTAAATTTTACTACCGATTTTAAAATTAGAAGTCACATTATTTGATCGCAAAATCAATTATAACAACAATATTTCGAACTCAATAAAACCCAATAAAATCATAGCCATGCGTAGCTTTTACTTTACAGATTTTTGATTGAATAACTATGCAAGAAATAATATTTATAAACCAGCTCTAGGATTAGTGTTTTTTAAAATATAACGCATTGTTGCGGGGGTGGGTGGGGGGGGTTAATTGACGCCAAATCGTGTTTCATACAGCTGCAGCCATGCATGATCTCAGTGTCATCATGCATGACATGCAGCCTGTATGTATGAGTTATAATACATCTTTGCAAGTAATTATGGGAATTTGATCCAACTTTATCCTCTGATCATGGCATGGTGGCACATCACATCCCCGCCGAAGAAGATGTGAAAACGGACAAGCATATCGCTGAATTCGTCAGAATAATCTAATAGTGTGGAACTGTGGATGGTATGGTGTGTACACATAATTCTCTCTGGAGAGAAAATATTTTATTAAAAGTTATTTGACTAAAAATTTAACATTTATTTTTTGATGAAAGCGATTGAGATTGATTCTTGCATAATGAAAAACAAAAAGTTAAGCTTTCTCAGATCTTAGAATTACAATATTAAATATATAGAGAGAGAAACACGAACAATCTATTTTGAAAATAAAAATAGAGAAATTAAACCATTTAATATTTCTCTAATGCATGTTCAGCAAATGATTGAGTGGAGTTACAGCGATTGATCGAAGTGGTAGGGACAAGCCTACCAGAGTGGAGGATTAGTTACGTGTATAATTATCTTGATCAGAGTGGAGGTGACTGCTGGGTGCATGCTGGCCGCGTTCACCTTCCTTGGCGTTGCCTGGTTCATGACCTTGAAGCTGTCACATGGCTGCGGGGTCTAAAAAAAAACAAGAAGAAGAAGAAGAAGGGTTGCTGCATCTAGAACAAATCAAGTCGATTGGGGTCGCTCGCTATATTTAATTTATTGTTTTTTTTATAAAGATAATTTTTAAAGGATTGCATCAGCTCCGAGATTTTTTTAAATGATAAAATCCCCTATTAGTATAGTGAATTAATTAATTCAAAATTGAAAAATTATATAATAATAATTACCGGTTTCGATTCCATGTTTGAATTTCTCCTTTATACAGCAAATAATGTGGGTAATTGCTATTTTAACTTGAGGCGACGAATTACGATGATATTATCCTGAAATAAGAGGCCTGTGGCCTTTGAAAGTAACTAGCACCTTCCTGTAAGAAGTTTTATTCGGGGCGTGACATGTTTTTTGTGCCCTAGCTGGGGACATGGTGGGCTCTAACACCACCAATTACATGTGACTCTTTGTCACGTTCCATAAAAACAAGTGACTTGTACTCAAACAAATTGCGATGTCCAGTGATCTTCATCTAGAAAAAAGGGGATCGGGGCAGTGAAAGAAGCAATTCAAGCCCACCATTTCATGTTTTGTTTGATATTGTTTTTTTATTTGAATTAATTTTTTTAGTATTTTTAGATCATTTTCATGTACTAATATTAAAAATAATTTTTTTAAAATAAAAAAAATATCATTTTAATGCATTTCTATATGAAAAATATTTTATTTTTTTACAAAAAAAGCTCAATTACCCTCACAAACAAACAAGACACTAAATTGACGATAATTTTGTATGCTTCACCCAAGAGGAAACATTAGTTCCACAAGATTCCTTGGTGATGATAGAATTTTGGTGGTGCCAAAACTTTTCTTGCACGCGGGGACTACCATTTACAAGTTGCAGTTGCTGTCTTGGTCCACACATAAAGAGGTCTTCCATTTAATGTTTTATCAGAACCAACCCTCTCTTAAACTGCTCTTAATTATTTGTTGATTTATAAACTTTCTTTTATTGTAAACCCCACCATGTTGGATTAAAAAATATATTACGATGATACAACAGTCAACAAGAGTGAAAAAAAAAAATTGATTCATTAAGTTTCAAGTCTTATGATGTTTTATAACTGGAAGTTTAAGATTCATCTAACGTGTGACTCTTGCAGACAGCTTGGCAATCGAAAAAGAGTATAAATCGACTAATGATTAATGACTTTCACGTAATCAGTTATTAGAGTTGGTTTCGCTTGTACATATCATTACGTGGAAGGTGCATCGTATTTCGGCTACGCCAAAGGAACTGCTAGTGGCGTGGCTCCACGGGCACATGTAGCCATGTACAAGGCTCTGTGGGATGAAGGTTCTTATACAACCGATATAATTGCGGCGATTAATCAAGCAATTAGTGATGGTGTAGATGTGTTATCTATATCATTGGGCTTAGATGGAGTTCCTTTGAATGAAGACCCTATTGCCTTGGTATCATTTGCAGCCATGGAGAAGAATATATTCGTGTCTACTTCTGCTGGAAACGAAGGGCCTTTCCACGCGACACTACACAATGGCATACCTTGGGTGTTAACAGTTGCTGCTGGTACTCTAGACCGTGAATTTGGCGCAGTTTTGACGCTCGGCAATGGAATTTCGATCGCAGGCTCATCTTTCTATTTGGGGAGTTCATCATTTAGCGAGGTACCGATCGTTTTTAAGGATGAATGTCACATTATGAGCGATTTGATTAAAATTGGACCGAAGATTATGGTCTGCGAAGGCGCGTTTGACAGCAACGACTTAAGTGACCAAGTTGAAAATGTCAGCAGCGCAAATGTTACTGCAGGTGTCTTCATAACAAATTTCACAGACACCGAAGGATTCATCGGGGATGGGTTTCCAGTGGTTATTGTGAGTTTAAGGGATGGGAAAACCATCACAGATTACATCAAAAACAGCAACAGTCCACAAGCAAGCGCAGAGTTTCGGAAAACAAATCTGGGGATTAAACCGGCCCCGAGAGTTACTAGTTACAGTTCTAGAGGGCCGTCCGCGAGCTGTCCATTGGTCTTGAAGCCTGATATTATGGCTCCCGGCTCACTAATCTTAGCTGCATGGCCTCAGAGTATAGAGGTGGGTTCGAACAATTCACAGCCTTTGTTCAGCAATTTCAATATATTGTCAGGGACATCCATGGCTTGTCCGCATGCAGCAGGAGTGGCTGCACTCCTGAGGAAGGCACACCCTGATTAGAGCCCAGCTGCTATTCGATCTGCCATGGTTACCACTGCCGATACAGTGGATAACAGTATGGAACCCATTAAAGATATTGGTTTTGGTAATAGAATAAATCCAGCTAGTCCTCTAGACATGGGAGCTGGACAAGTTAACCCCAACAATGCTCTAAACCTGGGTCTCATTTATGATGTTAATTCAACTGATTATGTGAGATTACTTTGTGCCACAAATTTCACAGAAAAACAAATTCAAGTTATCACAAGATCATCTTCTACCGATTGTTCCAACCCGTCCAATGACCTCAACTACCCTTCTTTCATTGCCTATTTCAATGAGAAAAACTCGCCATCAAATTTAACCATCGTGTGAGAATTTCACAGGACAGTGACCAATGTTGGAGAGGGAATGTGTAGTTACACAGCAAGTGTTACTCCCATGAGTGGGTTGAAAGTCAATGTCATGCCAGACATGTTGGAGTTTAAGACAAAGTACGAGAAGCTAAGCTACAAACTGACTATTGAAGGCCCATCACTTCTGGACGAAACAGTGACCTGTGGTTATCTCGATTGGGTTGATTCTGGGGGTAAACATGTTGTCAGGAGTCCCATAGCGGTAACAAGTTTGAGCCTAGAGTTGTCTTAGAAAAAAATAATTAACTGGCTACAAGTTTACTTAAATAGTTGTTGTTTTTTAATAAATTATATATAATTGGGGGAGCAACTTTCGTGGAAAGAGCTTCTTCTTCTTCTTTTAATATATTATAGTTGCTTGTTTAATCTCACACATATCCATCACAAGGAAGAAAAAAACAATAAATCAATCACGCTTGTTGCTGTTTACAAAACTTTAACACAATTTCTTTATAGATATATTCGAGCTGTTAATTTGTTTCTTGTGCAGAGGTTATCCCAGTTATAATGAAATATTTACATGCTCCATTAATTATCTTAATTTTTAGGAATGCAAGTAGTCTTGGTCTTCAAGAGGATGACGTGATGGCAAAGGGTTCATAATCTACATTGCAGATTTCGAGTTTGAGTCAGGGCATGCACTCCCTGTAAAAATTTGGAACAACCGGAGATTTACTCGTTCACCTGGACTCATAAAATATGTTTTCCAGAGAATAAAATTTTCTCGCATCCAAAAAATTGAAAGTAGTCTCGTGAATAATTTAGTTCCTCGGAATTTAGAAAACTGATAAAAAAAAACTATTAATCTGGACCAAGATTCGAATTGTGAGTTTATAAATTTGATATAAATTAACCTCATGATGCCATCATTTTATTTTATTAAAAAAAAGAAGAAATCAAGCTGTTTTGGATTAAAAAAAACCCTGAAAAATAACGTTATTGTGATATTATTTTGAAGATCTTTTCCAGCCAAATCAAGAAAACAAAGGTAAGTTTACGTTATAGCAATATTTCACGACAGGACCATACTACACCACCTATATCATACAAGGCACTCCTTCCCACGCCGACTTGTATAGCTACAGCACGTGACTCACATGCATTTAGAAAGCAATATTGAGTCTACTGATGTGACGTGTGCCTGTATAATCAGTGTTCATTGCTAAAACAAATTTCATAACTATTGAAAATATTATTTTTCATAACTATTTAAAAATATCATCAAATTAATTATAACAACAGTCACAAAATAAAGGATTTTGGTAGAACAAATCAATTAAATCACATATAACTAGCCTTTTCATGACTTAATTTTATATAAGAAGAGCCAAGGGAAGATTTTTGTTTTGTCAATTTTATTATATTTTTCTTATTTTCATTCTCAATTGTTTTTACTGGTCAACTAATTGTTTTCAGACTAGTCAGGTAAATTAAATCATAATAATAAAATTTTCATTTCATTTCATTTAAAACGAGCTAAGACTTGATTCCAGAATATGTATTTTTTCCAAATTATTAAACGAGAGAAAGCTTAATCATGCAATCCTCTTGTATATCTTGCAATCCTCTGCAACGGCATACGTGGGGCATTCATGTGCGGTGAATGTTTTGCAGTGCAGTATCTTTAGCTTTTTAAAAACAAATATTAAATTAATATTTTTAAAAGGTTTTTTTTATATATTTTTAATTTGTCAATTAAAAATAAAAATATTACATATCACAATATCAAATCAACATCTACAATCACACCAGGTGCGTAGCTATCCTCCGTTAAAGAAGGAAAAATGCAAAGAGGGGTCGATAATATCTCTTGAGTGTTTTACAATTAATTTTAAAAATATTTTTGAAAAAAATAATTTTTATTTTTATTTTTTTATTTTAAATTAAAAAAATTTAGTATTTTTTAATCATTTTCATATGATGCTGTCAATTTTTTTTAAAAAAATATATATTATTCTAATATATTTCTAAACAAAAATTATTTTAATAAACAATTTCAACCACAAATACATAAGATATGTTGTTCATATAAAAAGGATGGAGATTCTTTCATATATTACGAATTGCATGGTACGTAGGTCATTTTGGCTAAATTCTTTTGCTTTTCAGAATTTTGATTGAATAACTATGCAAAAAATCATATTTATAAACCAGTTCTAGTATTAGTTGGGGGGGGGGGGGGGGAGTTATCGTGTTTCATAGAGCTGCAGCCATGCATGATCTCAGTGCCATCATGCATGACATGCAGCCTGTATGTATGAGATAATACATCTTTGCAAGTAATTATTGGAATTTGATCCAACTTTATCCTCTGATCATGGCTTGGTGGCACACACATCCCCGCGAAGAAGATGCGTGAAAACGGATAATTCTCTCTGGAGAGAAAATATTTTATTAAAGTTATTTGACTAAAAATTTAACATTTATTTTTTGATGAAAGCGATTGAGATTGATTCTTGCATAATGAAAAACAAAAAGTTAATCAAATCATAGACTTACAATATTAAATATAGAGAGAGAAAAACTTGAAAATAAAAATATAAAAATTAAACCATTTAAAATTATAAAACATAAATGAATCTGACAAAAATAACTAAAAAAAAATCCTCAATAAGACCTTCTAGGTCCATATAATATCTGTATTCGTTCTACATGCTTATTTCTCTAATGTCCAGCGAGTGATTGAGTAGAGTTACAGCGATTGATCGAAGTGGTAGGGACAAGCCGGCCGGGTGAAGCTAGACATATGTGTATTATTTCTCTTAGATAAGAGTGGAAGGTGACTCCTGGTGCACGAGGCGGTCAAAATCATGATTTTGACATGAAACAAAAATAGTTTCTGAACTTGGATCATAAAATTGGAATCATAAAATTATATTTGAAATTTTACTGTACAAAACAATTATGTAAATATACGAGAATCAATACATGAGCATTTAAAAAATACTGATTTTTTTTATTTTTAATAAACCAGGAGAGAGGGGGGGTAGCCTCCAGACCTGGGGGGCAGACAGAGGGAGAGGGAGAGCGACAGGGACAGGGCAAGGGGGCGGCGGATGGGACAACCCAACAGGGCATGGGTAATTGGCTAGATTTGTGGGATCGTAAAATCAGAATGATTTTTTTGTGAGTTTTGTTTGATTTTAACGGGTCGGAGGGGGGGTAGCCTGCAGATCTCGGGTGCAGACCAAGAGGGAGGGAGGGCGACAGGGAAAGGGCTAGGGGCGGCGGATGGGATAGTCCAACAGGGCATGGGTAATTGACTAGATTTGTGGTATCGTAAAATCATAATAAATTTTGTGAGTTTTGTCCAATTTTAACGGGGGAGGGGAGGGGGACCTAGCCTGCAGACCTGGGGGCAGACCGAGAGGGAGAGCGACAAGGACAGGGCTAGGGGGTGGCAAATGGGACAGCTCAACAGGGCATGGGTAATTGACTAGATTTGTGGGGATCATAAAATCAGAATGAATTTTTATGAGTTTTGTTTGATTTTAACATGATGGGGGGGGGGGGGGTTGACCTAGCCTGCAGACCTGGGAGGAAGACTGAGAGGGAGGGAGAGCGACAAGGATAGGGCTAGGGGCGGATGAGACAGCCCAATAGGGCATGGGTAATTGGCTAGATTTGTGGGATTGTAAGATCAAAATGAATTTTTATGAGTTTTGTTTTATTTTAACGGGACGCGGGGGGGGGCTAGCCTGCAGACCTGGGGGGCAGACCGAGAGGGGGAGGGAGGGAGAGAGGGACAGGGCTGGGGGGCGGGCGGATGGGATAGCCTAAAAGGGCATGGGTAATTGGCTAGATTTATGGGATCGTAAAATCATAATGATTTTTTGTGAGTTTTGTCTGATTTTAACGGGACCCGATTTTTCTATCCGATTTGACAAGTTTTGGTATGATTTTGCGAGTCAACTCGCTAATTTAACAACCATGCTGACCGCGTTCACCTTCTCTGGCATTGCCAGATTCATGACCTTGAAGCTTTCACATGGCTACGTGGTCTCTGAAGTAATTGTTTTTTTTTAAAAAAAAAACAAGAAAAAGAAGAAGAAGGGTTTTGCATCTAGAACAAAGTCGATTGGGCTCACTTGCTATGTTTAATTTATTGTTTTTATAAAGATATTTTTTACAGGATTGCTAGCCTGCAGATCTCGGGTGCAGACCAAGAGGGAGGGAGGGAGAGCGACAGGGAAAGGGCTAGGGGCGGCGGATGGGATAGTCCAACAGGGCATGGGTAATTGGCTAGATTTGTGGTATTGTAAAATCATAATAAATTTTGTGAGTTTTGTCCAATTTTAACGGGGGAGGGGAGGGGGACCTAGCCTGCAGACCTGGGGGCAGACCGAGAGGGAGAGCGACAAGGACAGGGCTAGGGGGTGGCAAATGGGACAGCTCAACAGGGCATGGGTAATTGACTAGATTTGTGGGGATCATAAAATCAGAATGAATTTTTATGAGTTTTGTTTGATTTTAACATGATGGGGGGGGGGGGGGGGTGACCTAGCCTGCAGACTTGGGAGGAAGACTGAGAGGGAGGGAGAGCGACAAGGATAGGGCTAGGGGCGGATGAGACAGCCCAATAGGGCATGGGTAATTGGCTAGATTTGTGGGATTGTAAGATCAGAATGAATTTTTATGAGTTTTGTTTTATTTTAACGGGACGCGGGGGGGGGGGGGGGGGGGGGCTAGCCTGCAGACCTAGGAGGCAGACCGAGAGGGGGAGGGAGGGAGAGAGGGACAGGGCTGGGGGGCGGGCGGATGGTATAGCCTAAATGGGCATGGGTAATTAGCTAGATTTGTGGGATCGTAAAATCATAATGATTTTTTGTGAGTTTTGTCTGATTTTAACGGGACCCGATTTTTCTAACCGATTTAACAAGTTTTGGTATGATTTTGCGAGTCAACTCGCTAATTTAACAACCATGCTGACCGCGTTCACCTTCCCTGGCATTGCCAGATTCATGACCTTGAAGCTTTCACATGGCTACGTGGTCTCTGAAGTAATTGTTTTTTAAAAAAAAAACAAGAAAAAGAAGAAGAAGGGTTTTGCATCTAGAACAAAGTCGATTGGGCTCACTTGCTATGTTTAATTTATTGTTTTTATAAAGATATTTTTTACAGGATTGCATGAGCTCCGAGTTTTCTAAAAATGAGAAAATACCCTATTAACCTAGTGAATTAATTAATTCAAAATTGAAAAATTATATAATGGTAATTTCTCATGCAATTATATAATGATAATTTCTCTTAAATAGAGAGGGGGGGGGGGGGGCTAGCTTAAAGACCTGGGGGACCAGTTTTAGGTTTCCTAGTAACCATAATACTAGGTGACGACTCCCTTTTTTAACAAAAAATTAAGATAAAACCCAACATGAATTCCCCAGCTCGCGGGGAGGGTCGCTGCACTCTCGCGGAGGGTCACTGCGCTCTCGCGGAGGGCGCGACAAATTATATATGTGAAAAACTTAAAAAGCAAAAAAAATTAAATATAATTTTTATTCTTTATAAAATCAAAGTTAACAAAATTATATATTTTGTGGGATTGTAAGATCAGAATGAATTTTTATGAGTTTTGTTTTATTTTAACGGGACGCGGGGGGGGGGGGGGGGGGGGGGGGGTAGCCTGCAGATCTCGGGTGCAGACCAAGAGGGAGGGAGAGCGACAAGGATAGGGCTAGGGGCGGATGAGACAGCCCAATAGGGCATGGGTAATTGGCTAGATTTGTGGGATCGTAAAATCATAATGATTTTTTGTGAGTTTTGTCTGATTTTAACAGGACCCGATTTTTCTACCCGATTTAACAAGTTTTGGTATGATTTTGCGAGTCAACTCGCTAATTTAACAACCATGCTGACCGCGTTCACCTTCCCTGGCATTGCCAGATTCATGACCTTGAAGCTTTCACATGGCTACGTGGTCTCTGAAGTAATTGTTTTTTTTTAAAAAAAAACAAAAAAAAGAAGAAGAAGGGTTTTGCATCTAGAACAAAGTCGATTGGGCTCACTTGCTATGTTTAATTTATTGTTTTTATAAAGATATTTTTTACAGGATTGCATGAGCTCCGAGTTTTCTAAAAATGAGAAAATACCCTATTAACCTAGTGAATTAATTAATTCAAAATTGAAAAATTATATAATGGTAATTTCTCATGCAATTATATAATGATAATTTCTCTTAAATAGAGAGAGAGGGGGGGGGGGGGGGGCTAGCTTAAAGACCTGGGGGACCAGTTTTAGGTTTCCTAGTAACCATAATACTAGGTGACGACTCCCTTTTTTAACAAAAAATTAAGATAAAACCCAACATGAATTCCCCGGCTCGCGGGGAGGGTCGCTGCACTCTCGCGGAGGGTCACTGCGCTCTCGTGGAGGGCGCGACAAATTATATATGTGAAAAACTTAAAAAGCAAAAAAAATTAAATATAATTTTTATTCTTTATAAAATCAAAGTTAACAAAATTATATTTTTTTTTATAATATATATTTTTTAATTTTTATTAATTTTATTTTTGCATTTTCAATACATCTCATATATATATATATATATATATATATATATATATATATATATATATATATATATATATATATATATATATATATATATATATAGTGTGTGTGTATATAATATTGTGAACCGAATTATACTATATACTAAAAGAGATCATGGTTCAGTTACTGTAGCTTGTGAGACAAATCACTTTGGATTCTAATAGTGTTGCTCGGTTTTCAGGTCGGTCGGGTTAGTTCGGGTCATTCAGTTCGTCAACTTACTATTTATTATTTATTTTTCACAAGAAAATTCAAAGAAGAGCTTATAGCTTAGTGCATAAGGTGTCTATTTCTTAGGCAAGGTCATTGGTTTGACCCCCTGGTGATGTTTTATTCATTTTTTATCCTCTTACTCATTTTTATTTTGCTTTTTTTCTTTTCTTTTTTAACTTATAGATTTGTTTCTGCTCTTTTTTTTTGGTTATTTTTTATTAGTTTTTATTTTTTTCACGGTTTTTTATTCTCTTAATCATTTTTATTCATGAGCTCCGAGTTTTCTAAAAATGAGAAAATACCCTATTAACCTAGTGAATTAATTAATTCAAAATTGAAAAATTATATAATGGTAATTTCTCATGCAATTATATAATGATAATTTCTCTTAAATAGAGAGGGGGGGGGGGGGGGGGGCTAGCTTAAAGACCTGGGGGACCAGTTTTAGGTTTCCTAGTAACCATAATTCTAGGTGACGACTCCCTTTTTTAACAAAAAATTAAGATAAAACCCAACATGAATTCCCCGGCTCGCGGGGAGGGTCGCTGCACTCTCGCGGAGGGTCACTGCGCTCTCGTGGAGGGCGCGACAAATTATATATGTGAAAAACTTAAAAAGCAAAAAAAAATAAATATAATTTTTATTCTTTATAAAATCAAAGTTAACAAAATTATATATATTTTTTATAATATATATTTTTTAATTTTTATTAATTTTATTTTTGCATTTTCAATACATCTCATATATATATATATATATATATATATATATATAGTGTGTGTGTGTGTGTGTGTGTATAATATTGTGAACCGAATTATACTATATACTAAAAGAGATCATGGTTCAGTTACTGTAGCTTGTGAGACAAATCACTTTGGATTCTAATAGTGTTGCTCGGTTTTCAGGTCGGTCGGGTTAGTTCGGGTCATTCAGTTCGTCAGCTTACTATTTATTATTTATTTTTCACAAGAAAATTCAAAGAAGAGCTTATAGCTCAGTGCATAAGGTGTCTATTTCTTAGGCAAGGTCATTGGTTTGACCCCCTGGTGATGTTTTATTCATTTTTTATCCTCTTAATCATTTTTATTTTGCTTTTTTTCTTTTCTTTTTTAACTTATAGATTTGTTTTTGCTTTTTTTTTTTGTTATTTTTTATTAGTTTTTATTTTTTTCAAGATTTTTTATTCTCTTAATCATTTTTATTTTGCTTTTTTTCTTCTTTTTTAACTTGTACATTTTTTTTGTTCTTCTTTTGGTTGTTTTTTTATTAGTTTTCATTTTTATTTTCCCATTATTAACGCGATAATAATAGTAATTTTATTTTTTATTTCTTGCTTCCTCTTTTATTAATGTTTTTGATTTTTTTTGGATAATTTAATAATTTTTTTTGTTTCAACAACAATAGTAATGATATTTTTAGATGTTAAGGCTTTGATGTTCCTATTACTATAATAAGGTGTGTTCATGTGTTTCATTATATCAAACTTGGATGTATAGATGTTATATTTTTATTTTTTATTTTATTTTATTGATAATATATTTGGCTTTTGTTTCGGCCCTTATACTTTTAATTTTTTATTTTAATTCTTTTAATTTTTTATACTTCTTAAATAGTCCATATTTTTGGTCATGTTTATATATATGTGCTTTTAGTTTTGGTTTTTAATTTTTATTATTTTCTATTTTGTTGAGATAACATTTTTTTCCTTTTTTTTTCTTTTGGTTTATTTTATTAGTTTTTTTTTATATTCACGTCAAATGATTTTTTTTAGCTAATAATTTTTAATTTTTGATGTTGTTTTTTTAAAATAATAATAATAATAATTTTAGTTTTTTTTCTTGCTTCTTCTTTTCTTAATGTTTTCGAGTTTTTTTCTCCTCGTAATAATTTAATAATTTTTTATTGTTTTAGCAATAATAGTAATTATATTTTTAGATGTTAAGCCTTCGATGATGTTGTTATTATAATAGAATGTGTTGATGTATTTTATTATATCAAACCTTGCATATATAAATGTTATATTTTATTTTTAAACTAGCAAAATCTATTAATTATTTCAATCCCAACAATGATAAAAAAAAACATTTGTTCAGCGCGTAACCTTGCATATATAAATGTTATATTTTATTTTTAAACTAGCAAAATCTATCAATTATTTCAGTCCCAACAATGATAAAAAAACATTTGTTCGGCGTGTAACGTAGTGTGGGTAATTAACTAGTGTATATATATATATATATATATATATATATATATATATAATAGGTTAGTGGGGCGGGAGAAGCACTTTCATCTCAAGCACAAAGCAATGAAATCATAAGTCACATCAGACAAAGGGCACAACAACTTTTGGCCATGAGCGGGAGAGGGGCGGGAATGAATTTTTTCCCTTAGCCGAAACGGCACACTCAAAGTAATTCCGGGGTGTTTCAGCCGGTATTTGGCTAGTATTTCCGGTACGGACCGGTATTTAAAACGAGACAAAAACAATGTCATTTTGTCTTTTTTTGCCTAGTACAAAACGTTTCGGCCAAAATGGAACGGTATCAATAACCTTGGTATTTATAAAGATAATTTTTACAGGATTGCATGAGCTCCGAGATTTTTTTAAATGAGAAAATACCCTATTAATATAGTGAATTAATTAATTCAAAATTTGAAAAATTATATAATGATAATTTCAGGTTTCGATTCCATGTTTGAATTTCTCCTTTATACAGCAAAAAATGTGGGTCATTGCTATTTTAGCACAGTCCTTCCCCGGGGTGCTAAGAGAGCCCACTAGCTCTTCAGTCGAAGCCCATAGGCTAACATTGCTATGTTCACCTGCAGGTCTAGGAGCTGGTGGATCGTATTTTCATCATGGGCTTGAAGATTTGAGTCCGGTTGATAAAGTCCCGTGTTACCGCGGCCATGTTTAGTTACCCTCTAATTGTAATCAAAATTAAATCAAATGACCATAATTTAAAGCATGATAAAAATATAATAGTTTAGTATATTATTTTATTATTATTAAATTTTGTCATGTACGATAATTAATTATCACACATGATAAAATTTGACGTAAAATAACGCAGAAAACTCAAAGGGTAATGAATTACTCCCATGACACATCATTATTTTTGTATTCAATTTTGATTCCATATTTGAATTTATTACCCATCTCATATTCCAATTAAAGAGATGCATTGATTGAAAAAAAATATGTAATCCTCTCTTAATCTACAATCTATTTTCTGCCATGCAGAACCTCTCAATTATTATTATTTTTAATATTTTATGCTAAAAAAAAGGATAATAGAAAAAACATTCAATTGCCTGAATTATTTGACGAGGTAAAGAAAATAACAGGATAATATAAAAAAATGGAGTAATTCAAGTAGCCAAATTACTCATCCTACAAGCGATTAATTTTCCTTTTCTATATCCTTGCCTCTTTTTTTTTGGTGAAAAAAACTATATCATGGGCTCTCCAGAGCCAGGACTGTGAAGGAATAAAATCCCAAAAAGGAACTAAAAGCAGTGAGAGTGCAAAATTAAAAAGCTATTAAACGGAAGAAGCATGAGGATGCCAGTTCAGATAACGTGAGACAGCATCCTTCCACATGGGTTCACATGTCTGTTCAAAGCCCATGGTCATCAACAATTTTATTAAATCATCTACTAGGTATTATAATTTTAAAAGTTTAGAATTAAGAATTATGTTTTCATTGTAGTCCGAGATTTGAGCTCTATAATTAATAATATAATGACTATTAAAAATTTACATGATTGTTAATTTAAAAATTCATGAGATTAATTGAAATATGCACAAGCTAGTCAGGATAACCATGTTTAATAAAAAAAAACATGTTGTGTTAGGTGAACCTAGTAAGTTTAGAACCTTGTTTATGTTGGATTTTATATTAATGTTGAAGTTCATCTAATTAAATATATTTAATTAGGTGGATCAACCGGTAAAAAGATAGCTCCTCTTACCTACAGGAATATGGAGCGCATTACCCAGTAGGGAGAGCCCCGGTCCATGGATAATTCTTTTTTTTTATAAGAGAAAACAATAACTTGTGTAATTTGTCGGGAAGGAAATAAAAATAAAATAATTTTAATATGGGAAAGATGGTTCGAGAATGATTTTTATATTTAGTTTGTGTTCAGAAATGTGTTTAATTGGAGTAACAAAAATAAAAATATAAAATTAAATTGTCCACGAAACCATTTTTAAGTAATTTTGTATACTTTTAAAATATAATATACATAGAAATATATGTTTTTATCTTTATTATCTTGTATTTCTTTAACTTAAAAACAACAACCAAACACTATTTAATTATATAAAAAAATACAGCTTTAAAACATAATTGAACCTTAACTTTGAGTGGCTACGGGTCAGTAGCCCAAATTGTTCTCCCTCTATGATTTTTCATCATCCCGGGATCCTAACGGTGAATCATCAATGGTGTCAGTCCATTTTCTTCCCTCAAAGATAGTTTAAACGGACTTAAAAAGTTAATTAAAAAACTTTAGAGTTTAAAACCTAAACTTGATTGAATTGATATAATTTAGATCAAACGTTAACCGATAAAATTCAATTAATCATATTAAATTCATTTTAAAGCTCATAAAATCATCATTAAGAAAAAATAATGATACCATTTTAATAAATTAATGAGCTCCATGACTCTATAGATTAACCCAGAATAACCTACCTAAGGAGTCCTGGCGTGAGTGGTGAGGACGCTTTCGTCCCTTAAGAGAGGTCAGAGGTTCAACCTCTCCTCATGTATGGAGCCGGTCATCTGAGGAGCACTTTCATCCTTTCGGGGCCCACCCGGTACGAACGTGTATTAGTCTTGGCCAGCGTCTGGGACACCACGTGGTTTATACAAAAAAAAAACCCAGAATAACCTCATAAAAATAAATTAACTCAAGATCCGAACCTTTTTTGCTTATTCGTATAGAAAACTATACCATTACATGTACAAGGAGTTATACTGTCTAATTATTTGGAAATGTGATTTAGATTATATTTAAAAATATTTTTTATTTAGAAATGTGTTATAATAATTTTTTTCATTTTTTAAAATCATTATTGATATTAATATATGAAAATGATTTAAAAACACTAAAATTTTATAATTTAAAATAAAAAATTTCAAAAGCATTTTTAAAACGAAATTCCAAAAGGTTCCTTATTAGTGATTATTTGACAGTGTAATTGAGGTTGTTTTTTAAAGTGTTTTTCGTTAAGAAATACATCAAAATAATTTATCTTTTTAAAAATCATTTTTGACATCAGATCTAAAAATATTAATTTTTTTAATTTAATGTGAAATACAAAAAAAAATTAATATTTTTCTAAAACATTTTTATAATACAATGTCAAAATATATATATACGATGTGCGGTGCCAACTGTGAATTGACTGTCACGTAATTAGTTCCTCGCCTCTTCCTCTACCCGACCTTAACAAAAATTTACATATTAATCCTGACAGATGGACACCAAACACTTGTGCTGTCTTTGTGCTCTAGACATTCCACGCCTTAACTGCCCACGAGTTGACAAACCCCCCTCGCAGAATCCCACCCCGTCACCATTATCTCCAGCAAGCCACGGAGAATAAAAACACATCAAATTCTCCAAAATTTATATAACTCAGTGCTCAATCAGAGCAAAATCTGATTACGAAGAGCGTGTTCGCATCCCGTGCACCAAAAAAATGCACGCCAAGACAGACTCGGAGGTCACTAGTCTAGCACCATCATCTCCCACAAGATCTCCCCGCCGGCCGGTTTACTACGTCCAGAGCCCATCACGTGACTCTCACGATGGAGAGAAAACTACGACGTCCTTTCACTCCACCCCTGTACTCAGCCCCATGGGATCCCCGCCCCATTCTCACTCCTCTGTTGGCCGCCACTCACGTGAGTCCTCTTCAAGCAGGTTTTCTGGGTCGTTGAAGCCTGGATCGCGCAAGATCTCACCGAACGATGCGTCTGGAGGGGGTCGAAAGGGACAGAAGCAGTGGAAAGATTGCGATGTTATCGAAGAAGAAGGGCTTCTTGATGATGAAGAGCGTCGAAAGGGTCTCCCTCGCAAATGTTATTTCCTTGCTTTTGTTCTTGGGTTCTTTATCCTGTTCTCCTTTTTCTCTTTAATTCTCTGGGGTGCTAGCAGGCAACAGAAACCCATGATCGCAGTGAAGGTATGTCATATTCTAATTTATTCTCTCGAAAATTAATACAATTGAGGAAATTGGCTGGCTGTAATTGGTTTATTCTCTTGCAGAGTGTTACATTTGAGCAATTTAGAATCCAGGCTGGTTCTGATTCAACTGGAGTGGCAACTGATATGATCTCTGTGAACTCCACAGTGAGAATGACCTACCGTAACAAGGGAACATTTTTCGGAGTCCATGTGACCTCAACACCTCTGGATCTATCCTACTCTGAGATCACTTTAGCATCAGGAAGTGTAAGCCAACTGGAATCTTTCTTTTCCTCTAATTTGTTCAAAAGAAAAGAAGATACACTGAAATTTCCCTAATCTGGTGATATGGGTTTTGCAGATCAAGAAGTTTTACCAATCAAGGAAGAGCCAGAGATCGGTAGCAATATCTCTTATCAGTGATAAAATACCATTATACGGGAGTGGGGCCGCGTTGAGCAGCTCAACAGGGACAACTACATTACCAGTGGCCCTAAAATTGAACTTCGTTGTTAGATCGAAAGCTTACGTTCTGGGAAAACTGGTTAAGCCAAAATTCAACAAGAGAATCGAGTGTGTTTTCGCTTTCGATCCAAAGAAGCTCAACGTCCCAATCTCGCTCCAGAAGGCTTGCACATATGATTGATCATCTGTTTCATCACATGAAGAGGGATTTCACATATTTTTTCTTTTAATTTATTATTTTGTTTCGAGGATGGAAAGTCAAGAGTGGAAATGGAAAACAGCTCAGCAGGCAAACTGGGCAAGGCGAGTCACACACGGTATTGGACCTCTTGGCTCGCCCAGCTGCCCGTAGAGGGAAGATAACACCTGCTTGCATGCGGCGGTGCCTTGTGATTGTTGACTTTCTATTTTCTTACTTTCCCACGCATATATATTATATATAGCTAGAAATTGCTGTCAAGCATGAGTGCTAACTCATGTGTTAGTGCAACCATTCGTGTAATTCAATTCTATTATAAAGTCTTACATCACGATGTAATCTCGTTGACTTTCTTCTGGTAATTTAGAATTCCAGTCATTTTTCATTTCTTTTTATTCATCAGGTGGCCTGTTAAATTTGTTAGCTGCAGCCTTCTTCCGCTATAAATTTCTCTCATTCGGTGTAATTGGGCTTCGGTAAATGGGAAAGGTGGTGTTAGACCTCATCTCTTTCGATCACAAATACATCGGTAGAAATTGAGGGACTGGCCACCCCATTCCATGTAAATAGCTTTTTTGCTATAGTCTTTGAAATAGAAGAGACAAAAACATTATGTAGCTTCTGTTTGCAAAAACGTTACAAAAAAGACAAAATAATGGTTTTGTGTTTGTTATCTTGGAAGTAGAAAAATTCCCTTCAAAACAGATTTATTTTATATATTTTATCGTGATAATTTCAATTAAATATATTTTTAGAAAAATATATTTTGAAAAGAACACGTTTTTCACATTAATCTTGTATATTTAGAAAAAAAATAAAAATTTAGATATTAATAAATTCTTTAACAACCAATCATAGTCTTCCAATTATTGAGATAATAATCTGAAAATGATAGCTTGCATATCAATCAAAAGCATCTTTAATTCCCACCGAGAAGCCCACTTAGCCGGTGCACATGCTAACCAGCAAGGACATGGTAAATAAATAATAATAAATTTGGTGTCGACTCTTAGTGAGGAGAATCAATAACAGACAATCTTGTCATCTTCAACTGCACTTACAGCTGCTTTGGTTTTTTTTTTACCTAATTTCTTAACTCATTGCTAATCTTTAGCATTGAAAAGTCTTTCCCTAGACTTTAGTATGCACCTACCACATGCCTGACAATTATGAATCGTTTTCCACATTCTAATGTCGATGAACTTGAAACGGAAGATGATGAAAAAAAACACAAAACAATGCCATTATAGATCGGAAAAGCTTGTGATATCAGATGACTTGTGTCTTACACCGAGTTTTAAAAATATTTTTTTAAAAATAAAAAAGATATTTTAATTTTTAACTATTTAGTATTTTTATATATTTTGATAAGTTTATATCAAAAATAATTTTAAATTTTTTTATTTTAATTTTTTTTAAAATAAAAAACATAAATTTAACGAACACTCCCAACCAAGCATAAGTTACAGCTATTCACTTAAATACTCAATGGTGATGACTTGCTGGTTGCCATCCTTTCAAAAAGTAACAATGTGGGGACTTGTTTGAGATACTGAAATTTAATCTTGTCAAATTAGGGGATCAAAATGAATATTAAACCAGAACGGTGTCGAATCACTCCCTCCACTGCATTAAACGACGCCACTTTTGTGGGGTTATTGTTCAAGGTGAGAAACTACCAAATTATAATTTTTATAATTGATTCAGACATGTATATCCACTCAAGAAACAAAAACAACAAATCAAGACATTGTTTTTGGATAAATAGAACAGGAGATCTTCAATAATTTCGTGTTTGTCAAAATAAAGATTCTTCTTTCCTCCCCAATGAAGAGCATTGTGCTTTTGTGAGATCGAATCTCTTTAGTACCCGGTAATAATAATAATAATAATAATAATAATAATTGAAAAATATTATTATCATCTTCTTTTGCTAACAGGGAAATTTAGTGCAAGCTGGTGAAAATAATAGTGCCGTGATCAGAAGAATTGCATCAAAAAACAGCCATTACATAGGAAAATGTTTTCCATTCTGGGATGAACAGCCCTAATAATCTCATTACACAGATGGAAAAAATGTACGAAAGAGAAAGCAAAGTCTTATCTCCTGCAGTGAGTGATACAAGAGCAACCTCTGGTGTAGGGGTTAGCCTGACCTCTTGATCGGAAACAGTCGTGGGTGTAGTAAGACCTCCCTGAGCGAGCTGGGCACGGCACCCTGTTTGCAGAGAGAGCACCGTAAGATATGTAATAGTGCTTCGCTCCCCCGTACATAGATCTCCTCTGAAACCCCCCGCCATATTCTTCGTCTTCACTGTCACTTAGCTCATCGTTGACAGACATTGTTGATGGCCATTCCAAAGCTTCACTCGTCAGCTGGATGAAATCCTTCAAATCAGCCTGAGCTTTTGCAGCAGTGAGAAAGGCTAAGAAGACGACAATCAAAGTTAGAGCTGAAACCCTCATGGCTAGCAAAAATGACTGGAGATTGTGGGGCCTGAAATATATAGGAGAGCGTACGTTCGAGTGGAAACTTGAAAGATGGAATGAAGTGGAATTATTAATGTGGATCGGGGTTCGTGACATCTATGTATGCATAATCTCCATTAATTAATAGCTTGATTTATTAGTGTGGAAACTTGAAAGATGGAATGAGGGAAATCGTTACAAAGAGGAGTGATGTAATAGTAAAAATCTTGTGATATTTATAGTAGGTCTTGAGTTTTAAGTCAGATATGTATTTTTTGTAATAATTTGGGATAATCAGGGTTTTTACATGCTCATTTAGACTTATAAAATATGTTTTTTAGAGGTAAAATTTCCTCGCATCTAAATAAAAAAGAAGGAAATCATTATTTCTTGAATTATTTTAAAAATTAAGATAACCCCAGCGATCTAGATCCTCAACCAGTTAATATTCAGAGATCAGGCTAGACAATTATGAACGATAAACATGGAGCCACATGAAAATGGGAATTTTTTTTTGGGTAAATGAAAGGGAATTTATTTGTTCAGTGCTGCAAATGGGCTGGGGACATCGCATTCACCACCCTTGCCGGCTTGCTGCCTTAATTAACGCTGCTTCTTGTGCGGTGCTGAAACATGCCATTTCTTTAAAGATACTGATTCTGAATTTGTTTTTGTTTCAGTCTGATTCATCCAATACAGACAACTATAGATCAGTATCTTCTGTGCAAGTGGGCTTCACGGGCAACATGTTCTTCGTGTACTATTCACTTTCTCATCATTTTTCCTCTTTTTTTTAACGACTTACCCTTCACGTTCACGGGATAGACCAAAAACCATTATAATCGACATAAATTTATTTTAATTTACTGTTTGAAATCAGAGAATATTTGAAAAATAAGATAAATTATATAAAATCTTCCAGCCTGTGCCCGGTGAGATGTAATCTCCTTGTCACTTGTCGTTTTTTAACAAGGTTCTTTATCGGGTTGCCTTTTTAACATGTCCAAAATCTTCTATAGCGAAGCATAAACTGTTGTCTAATTGTTAGAAAAACGATACATGTGAGCATATAATATTAGTTTATAGTTTATTATAAACTTGCAATCATAGAATAAAATTAGTGTAAATATAAAATAAATATTTAAATTATACCACTGTATACTATGGACACTAAAACATATATAGAAATAATCCTTAAAGTAAAAACATTTAAGATATTGCTTGTTTAATAAGCCGAGATTTTTATTATTGTGGATTATAATTTTTTTATCTTTAAGAATTTAAGGCTCGTCATTTTATGCAAAATGATTTTTTCAATAAAATTCATATGATTTGAACAACACCATTTAGATACATTTCTAAACAAGATCTGATAAACTAAAAAAAATCAAAATATTTCAACAATGATCAAACTCTCCACCTGAAGTTTTATTCGTTCTCATAGTTGTATTTATTTTGACCCTAATAAACTCTCCACCTGAAGTTTTTTATTTTTCTTTAATAAAAAAATATAATTAGTTTTCTTTCTTAATTGGTAGTACACATTCTGAAAATCCCTTTTAAAAGTAAAGTATTTTAAGAAACAAAATGCTAAACATTAGGGGGGAAATTGAAGAGAAAAGTTTACTAGGAAAGTAAAACATGAAAGAATAAATATTGTATCTTTTACAGCAAATGTACTCAAATGATCCCTTTCATTTTTTAATATCTATTTCCATGGAGGCCCTGAGAAGCTCTTTGAGTTGCAGATTAGTGGAGAGTTCAGAACACAATGGACTACCTCGAAACTTTAAAATCATAGCCTTCGATGCAAGGATCTCTACAATCAGCCGAGGCTTCTCTTTCAATTTCTCGAGGTTGCCCTAACTTATTTTAGATCTTTATCTTGAAATTGTGGGCCAAGATTTATGTTTTAGATACTTAATTAATTTCTTGATTATAAAAATTTGATCAATCTTTTCAAACCAAAACTGTTAGCGAGTTTCCAATCATCTTGTTTCATATAATATACTTTTTAGGGTTATTATGTCTATTATTCTCTCTAGACACATAAATTTATTAAACCTCGGTTTAAGTAGAAAAGGTCGGAACAAACGTGTTAAAATCATGCTTATTACTCTATTTAAAAATCATCAAATAATTTTTTTAATTTAATTTAATGATAAGACTATTTTCCAACCAGTTTGTATTTTAATAAATATTAAAATTTTCCCAATATGTTTGTAATTTTATATACCTTTTAGATCAATAGTGTTTTAGAAAAAAAAAAATTTAAATATTATATCTAAAATTTAATTTAAAAAATTTAAATAACACAAACTTTCTTGGTCACCAAAACAACCTCTTAAATTAATATCGAATACTAATCGCGTAGAAATCATATAAACGACGTAGTTTAGCATCGAGCACGGACAAGAAGCTAATACACTAGACCGGACCTCGCCCAATTTGTAGAGTCAAACGGTCAACCAAGAACCGGCCAAATTATTAATTAGCTAAACTATCGAGGCTAAAACACAAATTCACCATATTCTCAGGCCCTCTGGAAAATACAAAGAATCTCCGCCATCGGCCAACTCGCCCTTCCCTATATGGACAGAAAACCCCTCTCTCTTCCATCTCTCTCTAAGTTTCCTTTCTCATCATGGCTTTTCCCCAGCACCAGTTTCAACAACACTACCAACCTCAACAGCAACAACCACCATCTAAGAATTTGAGGTAAATTAGGTTAAAAAAAGACAATTCTTACATGAATTTCTTCGGAAGCTAACTTTTTTTTTTTTTTTTTATCAATTTTGATGCAATCCAGGAATTTATATGCAATCGACGGCCAGGTTTCTCCGGCAGTGGCCTATTTTAATCCCTCTAATTTGCAAGATCAGTCTCAGCATCCTCCCTACGTACCTCCTTGTAAGTTTCCCAGCTTCTCATTTTACTGCTTGATTTATTTTTCTAGCTAAGAAGTCATTGCGAACTAGACGGTGAATTTTTTTAATTTATCTGTTTATGTTAATTAATTAACAAATATCAGCTACAAATTCTATCAATTTTAGGATAAATCAAGCTTGATTATTTACAATTTGGTTACCATGTTTTATGTTATTAGCTAGCATGGTCTTTAATCAAGTCATAAAATTCTGGGTACTTTGTGGTTGTTGTTCTAGTTCATGTGGTGGGGTTTGCTCCCGGTCCAGTCCCTGGTCCTGGGAATGATGGCAGTGATGGGGGACTTGAACTGCAATGGAATTATGGGCTAGAACCCAAGAGAAAGAAATTGAAGGAGCAAGACTTTTTGGAGAATAATTCCCAGATTTCCTCTATTGATTTCTTGCAAGCACGATCAGTCTCAACTGGGTTAGGGTTGTCCCTTGACAATACCCGTGCTTCATCTTCTGGTGACTCGGCTTTGTTATCGCTTATCAGTGATGATATTGATAGTGAATTGCAGCGACAGGATGTGGAGGTTGATAAATTCCTCAAAATTCAGGTTGGCATTTGTTTAAAGATAACAGCTTTATTTAAATGCAAAATGAGCTTGCCAGTTGCTAATTTTGTAGGTTTATTTGCCTCTTTCATTTTGTTACAGTTTTTTGTTATTTCACTGCACTTCATTTAATTGCAAATACTGGTTGACGCAGCTTCATTTAATGTGTTTCTTATACTGATGTGTGTCATCTATGACCTGTTAGTTTTAGTGAGTACTAATTACTTCACATCCCATGATTCTGAATTATGCCGTTTGTGAATTGGATCATGGATTTGTTTCTGTATTGTCATGCAATATTTTTCGCATGTTTACTTCTTGTCACAGTTACGCTTGCAAAGTGGTACTTCATGATGCATGGATGTTGCACTGCTCTTAGGAATTTGAAGTCTGCTTGTTGATCATTTTAACTTCAAAAGCACAGTTTTTTCAAAATCCAGAATAGTGAAATATAAAGATAATTGGGAAGAGTTGGTCTTCTGTTTCTCTCTCTCTGGTGATTATGCTTATTTGTCAGTATTGCATCACTATTTATTTGTATCTACTTTAATATATTTATTCAAATAGATGTACGCATTTGCTTGATGAATTGTTTAGTAGGTTTAAAACTAAGGTTGGACTACATTAAATCAATAGACTCTACAACAAAGATAGAAATCGCTAATCCTAGGTGCATGGTGGTGTGGCCGTCTTTTGTCTGATGATCTTTCTGTTGTTCAGTAATTGTCTTAGGTGGCACCATCTAAATTATTCAAAATCAATGGAACTCAAATGATTTTGCTCAACTTTCTAAGTAGAGTTCCTGGATTCCATTTGTTGTGGGAGCTAGTGTGAAAAATGTTTATAGAGGTATTCTGGAGGGTGTAAATCTTTAAATTTCCTTAGGCAGTTCATTTCCTTCCTGCTGTGAAGATATGATAGGCTTTGCTTTTGTTCGAAGTGTTTTTTTCCTTGCTTTTGATTGAATTGATGGTTGTGTGGGAGATACAACCTGGATATATATAATTGTGGAAGTATTTTTATTTATATAAAAATTTATTAATAAACCTAATAAGATGTATAAAGTGTTTTAATTCAAATTTCAATGGTGTAAAGTGTGCTTATGTGACAAATTAAGAGTTTTAATTCCACATCATGGTTTACAATGCCAATAATTTGCTCTATGTTTTTTACTTGATTAATATTTGGATTGCTTAATATGCATGAATTTAATTTCTTTTATTAATCCATCAAAAAACATGGGTATGTATATTCAATTGTAAATATATATCCAGGTTTATTAATAATTTTCCTTTTTATAAATAAAAGTACTTCCACGCTTATATATATATATATAACAATGTGCCTAGCGGAATATTTTTAGGGCAAGGCGGTTCGAGTTTATGCATAGCAATCCTCCAAAACTATTTTCTATGTGCCTTCTTTTATTTTTTTTGCATACCACGATACATAGTGTGAGGTGCTCAGAAAATATTTCTGACTTGCTTGTACGTCTAATAGGGTGATCGACTTTGGCAAACCATCTCAGAGAAGTTCCAAGCTGACCAACTTCAAACTATCTCACTTGTGGAAGAGAAGGTTCTTCAAAAACTTCGTCAGAGAGAAGCAGAGGTGGAGAGCATTAATAAGAAGAACATGGAACTTGAAGAGCAAATGGAACAGTTGTCTATGGAAGCAGGTGCATGGCAGGAACGGGCCAGATACAATGAAAACATGATAAATGCCCTCAAGTTTAACATTCAGCAAGTCTATGCTCAAAGTAGAGATAGTAAAGAAGGTTGTGGTGACAGTGAGGTGGATGATACAGCTTCATGCTGCAATGGCCGTGCCATTGATTTTCACCTGCTTTCCAATGACAATAATGACACGAAGGAGCTGATGACTTGTAAGGCTTGCAGAGTCAATGAAGTTTGCATGCTTTTGTTACCTTGTAAGCATCTCTGCCTCTGTAAGGAATGTGAAAGTAAGCTTAGGTTTTGTCCCCTGTGTCAATCCTCCAAGATTAATGGCATGGAAGTCTATATGTAATGGGATACATATGAAAGCTCTAATGCTACCTAGTGTTATATGCATTGTTTATGGCATTTTCATAACTGCTTATTGCTTGCATACTGGTCGCTGGTGCACTTTTATGGTGTAAATGTTTCTTCAAACGTTTTTCATACAAAAAGATTTTCAGGTGCAATGGGATTCTTTATCCATTTGGATGGTTTGTATATGCATTGAAAGGAACTGAAAATGGTATAAACGATTTGAAAATGTTGAAGTGCATTCTTCTTGTGTCATACATATTTCTTGTGACATGTTGAAGTTTCTTTTTGAAGTATTTTGAATGATGACATTTGTTGCATTTGGAAGGCTTGTCCTATCTCATTCCATAATCTCCTCTAATTTTGGAGTGGGACTGATAGCACTGCATCAAGTGCTAACGACACTCCACCTGTCTCTCCAGCCATATCTTTTCTTTGGCTGAAATTGAAGTGCCATTAGCACATGGCGGAGTGCTATTACCTTCATCCCTATTTAGGCTTATGCTCACTAAATCTGTAAACGCAAAACTTATCTGATATGATTTGTAAAAAGAGTTAATTACACTGCAATAAAATAATGTTGATCTACTATCGAAAGACGAAGGCAGTCTATTGTTGTAGAAAACATGCTCTAGTTAGAAACTAGGTCAGGATAACGATCAAGCATTGATATTTTCTTTCCATTTGTATTTATTGGAATCTCGAGTTGCTTTATAATCATATCTACTGTTTTTGGAACATCAATCTATAGCATGTTTCTCAATCTTACATAGATCGAGTTCCTTATCTGCTTAGTCATATGTCTTGGAAATTGCAAGCTTCTTAATTTTGGGATATCTAGAGCATAGCACTCTGTTTTATTGAATAACATGGTTTATAATAAGCCTGACTATATTTTAGCTATACTTTTCATGATTCGATTGTATTTTTCAATTCCATTTTCCCCCACTGTACGAAATGGATATTGCAACAACTCATTTGGCTTGAGATTATGGATATTGCTGGAGTTTTACCAAATATATCATTAGATTTTTAGTAAAAAAACAATCTTATAACTGTTGCTTGGTTGATTCTTTTCATGCTGTGGTTCAAGTAACATCAAAATAGTGTTGCTATTTGTTACTATATATTGGCTTTAAGATATGGCTGTTGCTGGAGTGTGACGCAGCCATGTGTTGTGACATGTAAGGGGGTGCATGGAGGAAAACCATATTGCATATAATTGTGAAATCTTCAATGATGAAGAGGTGTGCACAAATCACGCAGCTATTCTCGGTAAGCCCCTCCTTGTATTGTGAGATGCAAGGGGGATTTGATAGAAAATTTCATGGTTTAACGTCTTTTAATTTGACTAATGTGAGAGATTGGCAGTTTCAAATTTGAAAAGCCAACCAACAGAGTTGGATTTACTTTCATGGAGTTTTATCCAATAATAGGGCCTTTTATTGTTCTACTGAGAGACGAGCATTACATTACTCGATAGTATTTCCATATTGTACATGTGGTGCTGTGCAGTGGCCACCATTTCATCAGGGATGGATCCTGAGTCGCTACTCGCCTGGTGTGTGTTATCCGATTGCTTTCTTTTTTTGGTTATTGGTAGCAGAATACCGTAAGCTTTTGATATTTCCCTCGCAGCCCGTGGAAGGGATCCAATCAAGTTTGATAAAATCTTTTTTTTTTGACACTGATACTAAAAATATAATGTAAAATTGCAAGTATTTTTTGACTACTGCAAGTATTTTTTTTGACTACTTATATATTGATAATTTCAGTCAATAAATTAAATTATATTAAAATATAATAAAAGAATAAAAAATATTATAATTAATCAGTAATCTAAATAAATAAGAAAGATAAATAGTATAAATCAATTACATGAAAAAATAAAATATCTCAAAATAAAATTTTTCAATACAAGCTAATCACTGAATGATAGGAAGTACATAAAAATCCGGTGACAATGTGGTTGTTCTCATCATAACAATTTCTAATGAACCTCTTTTAGATTACAAGCTAACAAATCTAAACTAGCAATTAACTAACATAAGTCTAATAATTAAAATAAACTATTAGTGTTTAATGTGCCAGAATAGATTTAAATTAGAAATAATTATTCATCATTAAACAAATAAATAAATAATGACAATCAAAACAAAGTCTTCATTCTAAAATTTTCCATGTAGTCCGAATCTCTATTTTTCACAAATTCCCGGTAGATTTCAGTCATGAATTAAAACATATAGTTCTCTACGGTATAAATAAATTACTGAGCTTATCATATATGTTTAGAAATATTGAGATGTCTAGTTTTTCTCTTATCTAGAATCACAACAAAATTATATTTGTAGCTCCATGTGTCCAAAACAATACATGGATATCTAGTTTGACAGATATGACAAAATTCATCTAGTAACTTTGACCATATGAAATAATATGTTTCTAAACTTCGTTTAATCGAACAGTTTACCAAAATACATTTTAACATATCTAATAATTTCCTATAAAATTTCAACTAAATCCAATATATAACTTGAAAGATGTATTTGATCTCATAAAACTGGTTAACAAATATTTTAAGGTCAAATTCAAAATTGAATCGGTTCATATCATATATTCAGTAAACTCGTAAAATTGGACTGATTTTACAAGAGTCAAAGTTCGATCTTACTAGTTTTCGAGTTTTAGTCTAATATAACATGTAAATACATGTTACCTCATAAAATCATAAGACTTTAAGAGTCAATTCATGATTTTGACAACAATAAATCATGGATAGTTACCATTATGAGCCGTCGTCCTAAACCATACAAAAATCTCGTAAAGGTTATTTTAATTAACATTAACCTTGAATTAATATTTCTGATTTTAACCTTCGTGTTCATATCCTAGTTATAAGACTTGGCTTCACGGGCCAATCCACTGACTTGGAGTCTAGCTTATGAGGCTGTTTGGCACGGCTTTTTCAAGCCGTGCCGCAGCTTTTGCTTTTTTATTTTTTTTTTATTTTTTATTTTAAATGAATATGTTTTAATGTTTTTAGATCATTTTAATGTTCTGATGTCAAAAATGATTTTTTTTTTAAAAAAAAAATATCATTTGGATGTATTTCGGCACAAAAAGCATTTTGAAAAGCTACCGCAACAGCTCTCCCAAACAGGCCTGATCACGTCAGTGAAAAAACTGAACACTAAGGGGTCTATAATTTATTTTTATATTTACCCTTGTACTTTTAAAAATTATATTTATATTCTAAATTTTATTTCCCGCACAACACTTTACATTATATACTTTTCTATAGTTTAATTTACTCTACACTCGTTAAAAATATAAACTGTAATTTTTTAAAACACGGAGCAAATATAAAAGCAACTAAACTACAGAATGATTAGAGTGATTTTTCTATAATTAACACCTAGTCACTTAAAAATATTAATTATCTAATAATATTCTTTTATTTTTCACTACTGATAGTCATCATGTAATTTCGTTTTTATGATATTAAAGCTGAAATTACAAAACAATTCTCCAGGCTCAGCCTTCCCCTTTTATTTTCTTTGTTTATTGATTGTTTTTAGCAGTTAAAATTACTTTTCGCTAATGAATCGTATTCAGAGTGCCGTTTGACCTAGAATTGTAAAATACTGAGTGGAGATTAGGGAAAAGATATCTCCGAGGACAAACGTATGCTCAAATAATAACATATCCTTTTGAAAAATGATCTGAAAAAAAGATTAGAGTTAATGAGTCTTCTCAACGGGTAAACTATTTTTATTAAAAAAAATGTATTGAATTTAATCAGACCCACCAAGCCCCTAAATATTTATAAATCATGGGATTAGTTTTTTTATTTTTTTTATCATGCATGTTTAACTAAAAACTAGACTCTAGATCTCGAGTATCTTTAAGTTAATACCATATTAGGGCTAATTTTAACAACTATGCTCTATACTCTATGGCCTATATATTATTCTTAATTAGGGTTAAATCTGGTCCTTATGGATTGGGCTGCGCTGGAACATAGTTAAGTATCCCTACCATGACAGCCTCTTATTTTCTTGGTAATATCGTGAATTAGAATATGTTAGACATAGGAGTAGTAGATCCATGTTAGAATGTCCAGCAAAGCGTCCTGTATAAGGTTGTCTCTATGCACAAAAACCCATGTATTTATAAATAAATTAATACATGCGTGCGCTGGATGGATCTAGTTTGAATTAGGTGGTTCCTTTGCGAAAAGATCACGTATATTTGTCAGCGTATGAACGGAGTTATAAACCCTAATAATACCTTTTTAGACCATAAATATGGGTCCAAAAAAGACTCATAGAAACATGTGTTGTCAAGTATTAATTATGGTAGTTAAACAAGGAATTGTTCATCGACCCACCACACACAATCTTGTAGTTGAAGCTTCAAGCAAATCCAATCAGAATCAAGAGCTTCGATCAAGCTGATTAGCAAGGTATAATTTTAATCATCATGGTCTTCGACTTTTCTCCCATTTATAATATATATAGTGAGTAGTATTGTAGAAGCCTTGGGAGCCAAGTCTTTTGATTGGGCAAAAGTGGAGGGTAAGAGGAAGAGGAATGCTTTTCTTTCAAGGGGAGGAGAGAAGATTGATGAACTTTTTTCTAATCATGCCCTAGAAAGTGATGACAAAGAGGAAAGTGAATATGCTTCCCCCATGATTATAACTATCTGCCATGTATTATTTTTCCACCGCCACCTCCACTTCCACCGCAAACCCTAGCTAGCCAGCCGATCTCAGTCCTGTCAATGCCTGCCTCCTTTGCCTTTTTCATCTCTACCCTCTCTTTTATTATAAAGACTTGGATGAAAATGAAAAACTAGACATGAAATGAACATTCAAAATTTAATGGAAGAGTGACTTTACTAGAGTTCAATCATCCAACCCCTCCTTATTCCCTATAAAGCTGTTTTTTTTTTTTCACTACTTTTCTTTTTTTCTTTCACTTGTGGGGTATTAGGGCATGATATCTCCGTTGGCTTGCTTAGCTCCACTTTGTATCTCTTTTTGCCTCTTTTTTTTTCGTATGATCTTTTACATCTATCCCAGGGCTGTATTTTTCTCCAATTTATATTCTTATCACCAGTCAAAATTATTCCATTTTTAAACTGAACATGCTTCTTGCTATGCCCACACCTCCTGCCCCGGGTACGAGGCTGGCTCAGATGCAACTTGCTAGGGTCCCTAAAATATTTGCATTACGTAGCTTGAGGTGCTGTCTTTACTCTTCTCTCGTTCTCTTGAAACTGCTTAGTTAACAATTGTCTAGCTATTAGCATGCGCGATTCTATGGCAGTGCCTTTATACCTTGTGATTAGTCCCTACCACAGAGCCCGTTTCTTAATTAAGTATCTGAAAAAAACATTTATGTATATTTTGGGTCTCAAATGCTTATGAAATTTCACAGTCGGGTACTTTTATCAGCTTATAAATAAAATTTAACCATCCACCTCTCTTTATATATTATATAAATAAGATTTTGAAAAATATTTTCTTTTCAAAATACTACATAAAAAACCGCACCATTTTCCAACTTTAGTGGTAAGAGGAAGTGTTCTAATAAACTAAACCAGATGAGATGAAAAGAAAAATTAAAAAAAGACGATAAATCAAATTAGAGGCCTCATTGACAGTACACGCTGCTAATTTATTGGATGCAGCCCTGATGATGTTATAGCTAAGACTCTTCAAAATTCTTTCAATAACAGCTATAAGGCTAGAATAAATGAAACTAGGTTAAAATAATCTAATCTTATTCAAACATTTTACAATTAATTTCATAAAAATATCATCAATCTCAAAAACATGACTACAGTATGGTTTATGTGGGTGCTCAGTACTTGCTATTTCGCTGCGCGTGAGGATCGGATGGTGAACAAATTGGAGCGGATAGTTTTCGATTAGGGACCATCAAAATTTTGTGCGCTGGTTGAGTGATCTACAACAGATCATTCACAAAGCTTTTTGCTTGACATGATTGACCAGCCAAAAGGGTTGCCTCAGTGGATTATTAGTTGGCAATAATATCTGTATGATTATAGGAATATGTAAAAAAGAGCGAAAATAAATAAATATATGAGCGAAAACTGGACAGCCCGGATCAACCCAACACTGCAAATGATTTGAGGATAACTTCATTTCCCCAGAAGATAATGAATCGATCACCATCCGATCGATTTACTGATCATAATTCTCATCGAATTTCGATGAAAACAGATCGCCCGTTTTTGTATCTTGAATTATTGGATGTCATCATAGTAAAAAAAAAACTCACTTTAAGAACGTATTATTGCTTTGTGAGTAATGGACGTAGGAGGTGGGTCTTCATATATATGCATGAAATGATGGCGAGGATGATGGTGGGACCCAAACAAGGCTTTTGATCATCACAAAGGAATCCCTTGGATTGAGGAGTAGTAATATAGCAGCAGCAGCGGCAGCCTTGAATTTGTGGGGTATCTTTTTTTTTTTTTTTTTTTTTTTGCTAATCACGTTTTCTCCCCCCTCTCTTGAACGTTCATCAGCCACAGTATCAAAAGAAGAGAAGAGGAAGAGAAAAAAGAATGTGATGTGCATGTGATCCAACAGCTTTTATGTTCCCTCTCCGAACCCAAAATACTAAACCACCGATCTTCTTCTGTTGTCTTTTTTGACATTCGGGGTCTCGTATACTTTTCTGGGTTAATCATCTTAAGGTCATGCATAGATAAATATATTGTTCGGTACTAAAACTTAATCTCGGGCCCATTTTCAGACATGATGTGTTTGCCGAGACTTGTTCATCGAGAGCACCGATTAAAAGCATCGCATTAGTGGAATCTATGGGTCCAAACATCACTTCAAGCGGATCATGTAAAGTGTAAACATCTTTTTGGTGCGAGAATTTTCATGTTCTGTATACCTGCAATAATCGACCCATTATCCTTTGTATACGACAAAGTTCTCTTCTTTTCTTGGGTAATGGTATATGACAAAGTCTCTTTAGTTTTATAGTAGAATCAATGTTTTTTAACAAAGAAGAAAGATGAGGGGGGAAAGGTCGTAGATCTAAAGTGAGTTGAAATGAGCTTTCTTATGTTGATAAGAAACTAAAGTCCATGCAGGGATAATATTTTGATGTAGAGACCCTTCTGGACCTACGCTAAAGAGATTAGGTTTGAAGGAAGCTGCTTTTTAACGTTTTTTTTTAGAGGAATTGAACTTTTGCATGCAAATGAAATCCGAATTATTCTAAAGTACTTCATTAATTCATGTTTCCTTTATCTTTCTAATCAGTCAATTAAAACAACTTTCTTTGCTTCTTTTGGGCCAATGTCTTTGGTTGATTTTGATTCCTACAGAAATAATGTTATTCACGTTTAAAATCATATTTATAAAACTTGAACTGTTGATCGATTCATAACCTAGTCAATTCAAGGCCTAGGCATATCGAGGATAAAGAAAACAAATAGAGGAGGGAATTGACTAGGCTTGACTAAATCAAATATCCACATTAACTTCGGGGTAAAACCCGATAATGGTAGCTCTCTTCTTCTTTTAATTGTGATTGTTGCAACGATGGTTTTTACGCTACATGCGCTACCATTCCCGGAGACGAGAGGAGGTGCGTGGAAAAAAAATTTTATAATCATAAAATTATTATTGTAATTTTTAGGAATTGCCATCTGGTATTAAAGTCATTAGAAAACCTGCGAGAGTCTGTGAGAATCTAGGTAAGATGATCTGTTGTGCAAAGGGAAGAAACAGGTCATTATAAACTATGTTTTTTTTATGTTAGATTTTTATTTATTGGTCTTTTCTAAGTTTCAAAGTAGATTTCCCTTTGAGAGAGAGTCTCTACCTTATTGGGTTGAAAACCTAACCGTTCTAAGGTCAAAATTTTAGCATTGCTTTTATTTTCTTTTTTATATCCACGACTATACTTTACAATGTAATTTTACACCTCAATAATTAAAGTTTGCAAAAAAAAAAGAAGAACAAAATTGATATTTTAGACGAACTCTAACGGATAATCATAAATTGGTTATGATATCCTATTTTCATTTTAAATATGAGAACAAATGCAATTTTTGTTTTTGTGAAAAAATATGCTTAGAAAAATTTTAAAATTCGACCGTATGCACGAAAACAAAATATTTTTTTTGAAATGTAATTTTTTTTATATTTTTTTAAAATATATTCAGACTAGGCCTGACCTAACTAAATGGGTCGCCCAGGTAAGTTGGGCATTTTAGGCCCAACAACACTTTTCGGTTGGGCTGGACACACCGTCCAGCCCTACTGCCTACTGTTCACATGCAAATGAACAATATCACTGTCGGAGAAGAAGGAAGAGGTTATTTGTTGCAGCCGTCATATAGAGGAGATCAACTTGGTTCTATAGGTGGTGGTGGTGCCGAGAATGGTGGCCGGTGGTGGTGCCGAGAATGGTGGTTGCAATAGAGGGAGACGACTACATTGTTGTTTCTGTCACCAAAAGGGAGGAAACTATAGCCGCTGTTACTGAAGGATACAAAAGAGTTGTTGGTGCCAAGGAGATACTTTTTATTGGTTGTCAAACGAAAGTGCGACTGTTACCGAGGGAGAAGAAAAGGTTGTTAGTGGTGAAAACAAAGGTTGAAAGCTGTTGTTTGGGAAAGAAGAAACTGGACTGCTGTTGTCAGTTGAGAAGGAGAGGACTACGATTGCCAGTGTTGTGGAAGAAGAAGTCAAGACCTGCTGGTGCTGAGAAAAAAGAATTTACCGACCCGTTGGTGGTAGGGAAGAAGAAGACAGGGATAGTGGCTTCAACAGTTTGCTTCGCAATTTATGTTTTTTTTATGTCAGATTTTTATTTATTGGTCTTTTCTAAGTTTCAAAGTAGATTTCCCTTTGAGAGAGAGTCTTTACCTTATTGGGTCAAAAACCTAACCGTTCTAAGGTCAGAATTTTAACATTGCATTTATTTGCTTTTTTATATCTACGGCTATACTTTACAATGTAATTTTACACCTCAATAATTAAAGTTTGCAAAAAACAAAAAAAGAACAAAATTATTTTTGAAAGATTTTTGATATTTTGGCCGAACTCTAATGGATAATCATAAATTGGTTATGATATCCTATTTTCATTTTAAAGATGAGAACAAATGCAATTTTTGTTTTTGTGAAAAAAATATGCTTAGAAATTTTTTAAAATTCGGTCGTATGCACGAAAACAAAATATTTTTTTTGAAATATAATTTTTTTTATATTTTTTAAAAATATATTCAAACTGGGCCTAACCTAACTAAATGGGTCGCCCAGGTAAGTTGGGCATTTTAGGCCTAACAACCCTTTTTGGTTGGGCTGGACACACCGTCCAGCCCTATTGCCTATTGTTCACATGCAAATGAACAGTATCAGTGTCAGAGAAAGAGGAGGTTATCTGTTGCTGCCGTCATATAGAGGAGATCAACTTGGTTCTACAGGTGGTGATGGTGCCGAGAATGGTGGTCAGTGGTGGCTACAGGAAGTGCAGGAAGGTGGTTGCAATAGAGGGAGAAGACTACATTGTTGTTTCTGTCACCGGAAGGGAGGAAACTATAGCCGCTGTTACCGAAGGATACAAAAGAGTTGTTGTTGGTGCCAAGGAGCTACTTTTTATTGGTTGTTGAACGGAAATGCGACTATTACTGAGGGAGAAGAAAAGGTGTTGGTGGCGAAAACAAAGGTTGAAAGTTGCTGTTTGGGAAAAAAGAAACTGGACCGCTGTTGTCAGTGGAGAAGGAGAGGACTACGGTTTCTAGTGTTGCGGAAGAAGAAGTCAAGACCTGTCGGTGCTAAGAAAAAAGAATTTATCGACCCGTTGGTGATAGGGAAGAAGACAGGGATAATGGTTTCAACAGTTTGCTTCGTAATTTATTTTTTGTGTTGTCTTTAGTATTCCTCCCTTTTTCTATCCTTTTTCTTTTCTTTTCTATTCCTTTGTTTTTATGCTTAGTTATCTGTTTCTCCCCTCTATTCTCTTGTGTTACATTTCAGGGTATGGTTACCCGTAAGCTTACGGGTAAGGTAGTGTAGGAAATTGTTTTTTTTTTAAATCAAAATTTTGAGATTACATTTAAAATACAAACTGTGGTGCAAATTTATTAAAAAAATTAGATAGTCGATAAAGAGTTATGACAATGAGTTTTTCGGCGGGAAAACCATGAAGAAAGATGTTTTTTCTTCAATTTTAGCTACTGATTTCTCCCTCAAAGACCATAAATTTCACCTCTATTTATATCTGGAGGAAGAGGGTAATCTAATCTACACCGGAGTAAAATTTCAGTTGTTGGTTCAAAGCAAAACTATCTCAATCGTTGGCTCAAAGTAGATGTCATGAACTGTCTAATTTGACACCTATAATAGGCTACCTTAGTTGTCACTTTTGGGGTTGAACTAACATGTGTGTGGTTTGAATCAACTAAAACTGACTATATGCTAGTATAGTCAAGAATCAGGGTATCGTTTTCGCGCAAGTTTTATCAAATTTGATGAATGATAAAGGCAGTCAATGCGCATGCAAAGTTGGTACCAAAACATGATTTTTCGTTGAAAATTTGGGAAAGAAAATGAATAGTGACTGTCGTATGACCCATTTTTTCCTACCAAAGTTCAATTTTTTCCTTTATCTTATGATGACTCTGATTTTATTGTAATCCCCTCTCAAATTCAACCAATTGACTTGGTAAAAAAATATATTTCATCTCCAAAAATTCTGATCTTCTCAATTTAACCAAGATTAGGCTCTCGAACTTAATTTTCCACAACCGATTAAGTTCTTAATAAAATTAATTTGACTGATTTAAAGTATTAATAAGTTCTTGCATTTAATTAAATCCTTTTGTGGAAGCTTGTGTATATAAATAAGAAAAATAAATGTCCCTTATTTTCTATCTTTTCAACTTTAGTCCTTGTGCCTAGATATTTTTGACATTTGATTTAATTTTAATTTTTGGTTCTATTCAAAATAGAAAAAACATCAATGTCGAATCAAAAAGAAAAATAAATTATTTAAAAAAATATATGTTAAAAGTTGAACGCGTGGAAAAGATATTTAAAATTTGAATCCTTTTTCAGACAACGCTGAAAAATACTGAAAATTACACAAATACATCAAAAATATATTTTTTTGAAACACATCAAATACACAAAATGACAACAACATGCAGCATATCCATTGAAAAAGAAGAAAGGATTACTTCTTTAAGGCAAGGAACATAGAAAAAAACAATAAATAAAGTGAAAAACACCTTGATGAAAGAGATGTGGATTTATTTTCATGCGTCAATGAAGATAATCGATGTTTGTGAATTTTAAAGAGATGACTTGTGAAGTGTTAGTGAGAGGTACGGCGGTTGTGAGACAAGGATCAATGGCAACACCAGTAACAATAGAAGAAAAAAACCAAAGAAAAAGTGAAAAAAACCACCAATGCATAAGCCATGGATGAGAAAAGGGATACCAACCGGATTTGAAACAAAAATAATTATGGGTTGTGTTGATTGGATCCATAGGTAAGGGAATATTGAGTCTTAATATATTTAGACTCTGATACCAATTTGAAAATAATACGAGGGTTGATAGTATTAGTTAATCATCCTTTTTTTTGTTATATATGTAGGGCAACATACAAATATTCAATAGTAAAGGTAGAGATTATAGATGATAAGTATAATTGCTATAATATACTCTCTCTAAATCAAAACTTCCTATTCTAAATTGATTAAAGTTTTTTATATGTTAGACCTTTATTTAAAGTTTTGAGTAAACCGGATGATAGTATAAATGTAAATATTAAAAACTACTGCTATTGATATTTGTTAAATCTTGTTTCAAAACAAAAGTTTAACAACCATCATTGTAATCATGAAAATAAATTTATAAAATAATAATATTTTACTATATATATATAAAAAAAACCAAAGAGAAGAATACCATTCTTCCTAAGAAAATAGAATAAAAATATATTTTAGACAAAAGACATTGCATGCTAAAGCTTGTTTTTTATAAATTTTCTAAGAAAATAAAGCAATTGACAAGTTTATATGTTTAAAATTGGACTTAATTATCGATGCTGGAATTAAGTTAAATAGCTTGATCACCTTGCTTCATGAATTATTATTATCTGTAATGCTTGAACATTAATGTCTTCGGATTTCTTCAAAGGCATTGGATTAAATACAAAAAAAATATAATTTCTTCCTGGCTTGACAATTCCATGCGCTTAGAAATTTACTACTTCAATGAGATAGATTAGAAGACGCAGTCCCTATTGACAATTGGGGCAATAATGAAGAACAGCACGCTCCATGTTTTTGGTTGCTTGCCATGCCTGCAGACTACAGCAACTCCTCCTGTATATGATCCTGGAGATTGTCATCTGAAAGGACAGAGGCGTCCATCACAGTACGTATCAGTGTGTGTGTGTGTGTGTGTGTGTGTGGGTGTAACACAAAGGACAAATTAAGACTGGTTCCATGAGTGAGCTAGCTAGAGAGACAAGCGGGTATCTTGTCGTATCCATTAATATCACTGTGCCATTTCCTCGTGGGATCCGTATCCCCTCGTGAACCCTGCACATAGTCTCGGTTTCTCTCAGATAAATAAACCGATCGAGCCCTCTTCTCTTCTTCAACATCTTGGTTTGACCACCACCTCTGTATCTCAATGGACACTGTTTTCACATATTTTAGTATAATTATTATCACTGTGCATGTTTGAGAGATTTGAGTGAGATGCTTTTGTGCATGCATGATCATTGAGCTTAAAAATATATTTAAATTAGTGGTTCTTGCAGTGCTAGAGCTAGAAGGGGTTAGTGAAATAGACAAGAAAGAGTGCAAGAAAAAGACAGAAGTGAGAAAGAACCTTGTAGCTTGTCGTATTGAATACACATTTTGATTCTTCTTAATTTTAGAGACAGAGATCTAGAGAGATTATTGTTGGTGGTGGTGGTGTGAGAGGATTAACCTTTTTTTATATATAAATACTACGGGGATTTAAGTAAATAATTCAGACCGTATTCGCTGCTCTGTGTTTTAAGCTGTCTATCCAGAGGATTAACCTTTTTTTATATATAAATACTACGGGGATTTAAGTAAATAATTCAGACCGTATTCGCTGCTCTGTGTTTTAAGCTGTCTCTCCTTGAAATTCTCATTACATAGATTATCTAATTATTACTGTTATCATTTGTTTATTAGTAACTAGGAATATGTAGTAATTGTTTTTGGAAGGTATCGGCGGTGGTCATGTGAGAGATGATATAGGCAGAGAGGTCTTGTGGGGTTCACTTTCACTGCGTTTTAGAAATTAGAATAGAATCTTCCTGGCTCTTCAACGTGTAGAGGTGTTTGTGTTTTGAGTTTCATTTTGATTTTGCTAGTGATGGTGGTGGGCTCGGTAGGATCTGTGTCTTAGTTGCTGACAACTTGTTAGAGAAAAGACCAGCCTCTGCTTTCTAGATTTCCATACTCTTTGTGGACCCTTTTTCTATTATACTTCTCTTTCTTATATATATATACACACACACATACATATGCATGTCCTACTGTATAATGGTCACTGAGAAAAAGAGCTCCATGACTCATGAAAATTACCTGCTGACTCATTAACTATCCATGCTTCTGATACCTTTTATCCACAAACTGCTCTCTCTCCATCAATGCTACAGGTCCCATTGTATGATTGTTGGGCCCACCTGGTCATCAGATGGTTCAAAATTGGATTGATGGATAATCATATAGTAATTAATTAATTAATTTGGTTCTTGTAAATGCGACTATATATATATATATGTGTGTGTGTGTTTGTTTAACCGCGTGGTTTGCTGCATGTGCAGACAAATAGATTTTAAGCTTTTACGTACGTGTTTAGGAAGAGAGTTTAAACTTTTTCTTAATTTATGGCAATTTAAAATGAAAAAAAAGGTTAAACAATAAAAACTAATTAAATAGATCATATTAGGCAATATTCCCAGAAGTATGCATGTAACATGAATAAGGGAATGGAGGGGTGGAAATAAATATATCCTGTATAAGATAAAAACAAAACAAGTATCACGAGAACGGCATACACACACAGAACTATCAAAAACACAAGGACAGTTTCCATGTCAGCCGCTGTAACCTTGCAGAGTGCAGAAGGGTAAAGGTTTGAACCTGAGAATCAAGAAAAGAACACAAACAGACACAGAAAGAGAGAGAGAGAGAGAGAGTAGGAAATTTCTGAGACCATGTTCTTCGAGTATTTCCCATTTTAATTGAGTATCGGGACTCGAAACTGACATTTCTTCTTAGCAATTTCTAGTTGATTTCTTCACAATCTATGCAAAAAGGGAATAAAATAATTAAAACCACATGCAACCTTTCTATTCTATAATATCTGTTCGTGTCAATACCTGCTAGCTATTCATCATGTGATTGATTAATTGCTCATCTGGAACTTGAACTAGGTAAGATTGATCTTTCATGTGACTGAGATAAGTTTCCTTTGGCACTACACGCGTATTGGCTACCATGCACATGGAGTTTCTTGATTTCCCATTGCACATTTTGGCTGATACTGTAAATTGTTCATATTAATTTCTGATCTCAACTGTGGCAGTCAAATGATGCTGAGAAAACTCAAGCCCTGTTTATTTACGGGGAGATTATCTGACTATTTTGATGTTTTTGTATTTACTCTTTATGCTCTCAGAAGTTAAAGTTTATATCCTAAATCAAATTGTTGCATGTGCAACAATTTAATTATATCATAACTTAATCATTCTATAATTTTAGACTATTTTAAAATATAATTTTCTAAATGTATGAAGAATAAGTGTAAAGTTAACTAAATAATACAGGATATTTTTTCTTTTTTACCTTTGTAAATATCTAATCACATGATTTACTTATTTATTTATTTTTATGCGAGTAAACCCTATATTCCAGAGAGCGTATTTTGTGGGTTTAGATGAGTGCGTAAAATTTTGGTTATTCCAGGCTCAGAGATAAATGCACTGACTCGAACTTAAAATCTACCATATATATTGTAATTTCTTTATTATCACGTAACACTCTTAAAATTTGAAACTTGAAGACTATTTATTTATTTTTGTAGAAACGGTACTAGCATTCAATGCTAGTTTTAGCATTAATTGCTCTAAATCTTATTGCTATTACGGTTATATAGCTAGGCTAGGTATAATTTTAAATATTTATTTATCTATTTTACAATATTTCTTAATTATGAATTAGACAAGAAGTAAGATCCTAGTCAAAAGGGAATAAAATACGAATGATGCAGGGGGGAAAGATGGTGATGGGGAAGGAATGCAAGATGTGTCTTGTTTAGTAAGATTAGATTGAATTTCAAAAACCTTTCGAGGTAGTTAACAATGTAAAGGGGCCGGGGGAGGGCATTATAGATTGGTGGGGAACAATGACAGTTTAACTTTGTTTTTCCAATAATGAGAATCACAGACATGATCAAGATAATCAGCTGAGTATCTGTGTGAAATAATGAGTCTCCATTTTCCTATTGCTTTGCTTTGGACCTCCCTGTGTCCCTACCCTTATTGCCAGAACTCATCATGAAATGAATCCATTTCTCACTTTTATATGTTGGATCCTTCGGTTCCCACTCATTGCTGTGGTTTTCTTGCAATCTTGTTCATGTTTTGACACTTGTAGCTGCAAAACTTGAGATTATTTTCCTTTTTCTGAATATTTTTTAATTCATTTCGTGACACACATAGCCAGGCTCGCAGATGTCATTGTTTAATTTCAAGGGCAGGGGCATGAATGTTGGTTCTCTGTCTGATCTCTTGAAAGTTAGCTAGCTAGCTAGCTAGAGCACATATAAAAACAAATATTTCTCGGGCCATTACAAAAAAGGCAAAAAAAAAAGAGCTGTTGATTTTCCATGGAAACTTTTGGGGCCAATAATTCAATCACCTGAGACACGTCGCCAAGGAAGAGCCAAAGTTGGAGGCTCCAAGCACATATAGTTCACTGGTAATCTAATATAACCTTAGAAGGCTAAAAGGGGCATGCAGTATAGTATGCAGGGAAAGAGCAGTAAAGGTAGTCGTGGCCAGAGGGCATGTCTATTATTATGATATTTTTTTATGTTATTAAACTTTATTTTCTGGAAATTGTATTTTGTTCATATAGGTAAACGAGTAAAAACTTGATTTTTTTATTTTTTTATAAGGAATATACGCCCTGATTTGAATTCAAGACTTGTTATGCAGATCGCAAGCTTTTTATCATTATATCAGGCCACTTATGACCTATTATTATGATATTTTTTAGTGCGAGTAAAAAGCGCACTTTGTGAGTTTAAATAAACAAGTAAAACTCTGGTTATTCCAAACTCTTATAAGAGATATATATCCCTGACTTGAACTCAATACTTGTTGTATAGATCATAAATTCTTTACCATCACGCTAGATAGTACCGATTATTATGATATCGATACTGAAGTTTGGAATATAGTGAGCAAGTGGTTTAAGAGAAGCAATGGAGAGCGGGAGAAGGAGAAGGAGAAGGAGAAGAAGAAGAAGAAGTGTCGTCACTCGTCACCAAAGAACAGGCTTTAAATCCCATCACGTAGTTCGATGTATCCTTAACCTCATACATCTTCAGCTGGCTGGCTAGCTAGAGCATCAGAAAATGATGGGATTCGAAATTAGAGAGTGTGAGTGTGCGTTGGGTTGGTAATATTAAACAACAAAAGGAAAGCTACAAAATGAAAAAGAGAGACGATCGGTTTGACATGGAGTGAAAATTTGAAACCACCTTCGTCTCAGTTTCTTTATACTTTTATCTGCATCGTACCCTCTCAGATTGCTGATGACCACAATACCCTTTCAACAATGCTAGTGATACATAACATGGGATTATAAAACCCAGTCCGGTCCGGTCCGAAATGTGCAGCGAGCTTATCAAAAGAGGGTCTGTAGTTGAGGCAAAAACCACCATGAGACGAGACAAAAACCTTCAATTAAGGAAATGTACTGTGTAATTAAGTAACACTACCAAAAGAAGGCCTGCTAAAAAAGATGAAGATGGAAAAAATCATGAGACAAGTATGGAATAGTAGTAATGAAGAGTTTGACTATACCATCGATTGCAAAAATGGAGAGAGAGGGGGGGAGGGGAAAAGAGAAGAGAAGGGTGGAGTTGTCATTTCACAAAGGGCAGGCCTGCACCATCCTCCTATGCCTGATTTTAAGTGGCTGTGCAGGGGATCAATGTCAGAGATAGAGAAAGAGAGGTCACGGGTTTGTCTTGAAAGGCCCTTATTTCACAGTCCTAGACAGACAGACACATATTCTCTCTCACTACACAACCGAGGAGGGAAACAAATTACTATAGAATGTCAATTCACCCCCTGGTTTTCACTGTATCACACAGCACATAAAAGGTTAAAAACGCAAGCTCCTCTCCACCATTTTTATCCATTCACTCTCTTACTTAGTCTTTACCCATCAAAGCCAAAACCCTCACTGTTTTTCTCTTACACACCTCTCTCTGTCTCTGAAAAATACAAGGTGCTTTTGATCTCCAATGGCTCTAATGTTGGATAATTGTGAGGGGATATTACTCTCATTAGACTCCCACAAGTCAGTCCCAGCTCCCTTCCTTACCAAAACCTATCAGCTGGTAGATGATCCGGCCACCGACCATATAGTTTCTTGGGGTGAAGATGACGCCACTTTCGTTGTTTGGAGACCACCTGAGTTTGCTCGTGATCTCCTCCCTAACTATTTCAAGCACAACAACTTCTCTAGCTTTGTCAGGCAACTCAATACATATGTAATAAGAACTGGAATCCCGATTGTTATATGCCATGTGTTGAGCAGTTTGTGTCTCTGCTTTTGCTTCTTTTTTTTTCTTTCTGGGTAGTACTGATTTGATTTTGTTTTGGTTGTTTGGTGCATTAGGGTTTTAGGAAGATTGTACCTGACAGATGGGAGTTTGCTAACGAGTTTTTCAAGAAGGGAGAGAAGCATTTGCTTTGTGAAATCCATAGAAGGAAAACGTCTCAGCCACAAGTAGCTATCAATCAGCACCACCCACATTCTCCCTTTGGTGTTAACGGACCCAGTTTCTTTCCTTTTTCAAGAAGAACCAGCATATCTCCGTCTGATTCAGATGAGCAAGCCAACAACAACTGGTGCGATTCGCCTCCTCTCACTTCACCACCAAGAGGGGTTGCTAGCGCCACAGTTATTGGTGGCGGAGGTGCATATAATAGCTCAGTTTTTGCCTTATCAGAAGATAATGAGAGACTGAGGAGAAGCAACAACATGCTAATGTCTGAGCTTGCACACATGAAAAAGCTTTACAATGATATTATTTATTTTGTCCAAAATCATGTCAAGCCTGTTGTTCCCAGCAATTCCTACTCTTCTTCTTTGCTTCTTTGTGGCCCATCACCATATGGTACTACCAATCCTGTTACTTCTAATGGTTCTTTGGCACAAAAGCCCTTAAACCAGCTTCTTGGGTATTATCCTACTAATGCTCCAAACAACCCTAAGCAAGCTCCTCAAGTTCATGTCTTGAACTCTCCAACGACTACTTCACAGAGCTCTTTGACCTTTCTTGAAGAAGCCAACAACAATGGCTGCAAGACAAAGTTGTTTGGTGTCCCTTTACAATCCAAGAAAAGATTGCACCCAGAGTATGGCTCTAATCCAGGAAATATGGAGACTAACAAGGCTCGTTTGGTGTTGGACAAGGATGATTTAGGATTAAATCTCATGCCTCCTTCAAGATGTTAGTATCTTCAAATCCATTCAAAGATCTGAGCTTTTTGTTTTTTATATTTGATATTTTACTTAGATTTTCTTGTTCGATTGTCATGTTCTTTTTATAGTCCTAAGAGATTCTGAGGTGATAGCAGCTATGTTGATGATGAAACATGTGTGTGCGTGCGTGTGGGTTTTCGTGACCTTGTATATAACTTTAGTGCCTGGTATTATCTTTGTTCCCCCACAGCCATGAATGCAGGTGGGTTTTGGTTAGAGTGAAGATCAAATCAAATCAAGTTTAAAAAAATCACAACCCCATCGTTTCCAAAGAGATGTCGTTTCATTTTGGTTTCTTGCAATTGATTGCTCTCTCTTTCCTCCTCTCCAGCTTCTCCTCTCTCTGAATTCAAAGTCTGTATGTTTCAGTTTCATCAATTAATGCAAGGGAAGGAGAGTCCTGAAGGCTTTCCTTTTAGGTTCGATTCTTTTGAAAGAAAAAAAAGCTGAAAGATTTCAGCCTGGCTCATCGACAGGCTCTCTCTAGGGTTTTCTCTGATCACTCCCATTAATGTATGATACTTACAGCTACGTCTTGCAAAATACTTCCAAAACATTCAAAAGCTGATAAATAGATGGGATAAAAATAAAAGCAAGAAAAAGGCAGCTGGGGACAATATGGTTGTGATCATTCATCTTTTCTCAAAATCTAATTAGCCTTATCATTACAACTATTATCATTATCCCTATAACTATAACTATATACATCAAAGAAGCTATATATAATATGATTAATTTAGAAAAGAAGGTCATCATTTCTCTCTAGATATGGAGGTTATATACAGTCTCCATTTCTCGTTCCTATGAACTGTCAGTGCTCAATAAAATTATAATTCAATAGCTAGATCGATGTAATGCAGGAAGGAATATGGGGATTAAATAATAAGAAAAAAACAAAAACAAAAAACAAAATGAGCGGCCTATTCGATGAAAGCGAAATGTAAGAGAGACTGACTAAAAATGAGGTTTGAAATGTTTCTATCAAGGCTTCTATATACTTCTTCTTTTCTAAGGACCAGAAACCTTTGCTTTTTCCTACTTTAAGTATCTGATCAACTTCTCCAAACCTCCCATTAGATCCCATCATCTCTCTCTCTCTCTCTCTCTACAATACATGCATCCCTGTTTTCGCTAATTCCAATCCATCCTAATTCTTCAGTAAAGCTAGAGCCTTGACTGGTAGCTATAGCCAACCCCGTGCACATTTACCTCAAAACACCATGTCTTTTTATGCTTTCCCTTGTCCTATATAAAGTTTAACTTCAAAAGTTTGACCACCCATCTCTACGTTTTCTCTTTTGCTTTTATTGGCTTGTTGCTTGTGTATTTGTCATTAAGGTTATTTAATTTGTAACGCAGAGGAACTCTGAAGAGACAGAGATGAGAGCATATATGCTAAGAAAGGTCCATTTTATCTAAAGTAGGAATATAGTATTCTAAGAATATCTTTGTCGCGCAATGATTTCGTCTCCTACGAAAAACAAAACCCTAACCCTAGTTTTTTTTTTTTACAAGAAAGTACCCCGACTCCCCTTCTCCGAACCTTTGTCCTTTTTGGGTAGGTATCCCACGTGACATGAAAACTCATGTGTATTTTATCATATATAAAATCTGACGATACGGCGGTCTATTCGTATAGAAGGGTGAAAAAAAAAGTGGTGGGTGATGGGTCATCCAAAAGTGGATACGGATCGTCCAGTACTAAAGATGCTTTAAAGGAAGGTGTTTGTGATCGTGTGTTTGCTTAACAGCCGTGTTGTCCCACGAAACTAAATGGGTGTTTGGATTTTTGATCATTTTTATGGATGTGATTTGATAAATATAAGTTTTTAAAAATTATAGACAGTAGTTTTTTATAATTAATATTTAAAAACAACTTTTTTTTACGAGATTAATGTATATTGATTAACCAAACACATTTAAATATACAGTTGACATAAAATATAGACCACTACATCACATCACGTAAATAAATGTGGCCTAAGGTCGTCTTTTGAATCAAAACTCACATCACACCACATAAAAAAAATCCCAGCATGAGACCTTTTGAATCGGAATTTTAAAAAGCAAAAGAGAGAAATGGGATCTAAAAAGACTTCGTTTAGTCTTTTGATAGCACTTTGTTGACATTTCTTGACCCTTCTTTTTGTACAAAACTTTATTGACAACTACCATATACTTCTTATACTTTAAGTATTTATATTTATGTAATGCTATGTGGGTGCGTATATATATATATATATATATATATCCCACGAGACGTAGATACTCCTACCTAGTCTAGGTTTGGTTTTCCAAGTTTTGTTAACCAGTTACAGTAATCGTCTAATGAGCACTCTTGAGAGTTTTTATGCATAATTACGGGCACCCATGTACAATCACCTTCTCGCGACTAGCTGTCAAAAAATAGAAGTGGAAAATGCGATGTACTGCCTAGCGCATATTCTCGAGACTGCAATTCTGTGCGTGGGAAATTTCTCGAGCATAAAATTACTCGGTGGGGGTCTCAAAATCTGTGTATGCCTGCCTGTGACCTGTGAGTAGAGAGGATGGAGCTGGGTTGCACATGATCATGTGTTTGCTCCCGGCGTAAATCAATTCGATATTGATTATTTGTTGTACCCAAATGAGGAAAATCCCTGCTGGATAATAAAATCCAAGCTTGTTTGGGACCCTCTACAGTGATTTACTTGTATAAATAAAGGGTAATTGATTTCATTTTTTGCTACTTAAGTTCATATGGCTGAGCAGCTCCTCTTCCTCTCCTTCTCCTGCCATCTACTTAGTATTTTCGATTTTTGTAAGACATTAAATTGTAATTCCATGGATATATTATGAAAATATTGATACATTTATAATTTATTTAGTATAATGAAATTGCTAATTTCTTTTTTAATCAGTTAAAAGAAATTACAAAGAGTGTTAATTTTAATTGATTGACAAATTAAGGGCGAATTAATTGGATTTTAAAACCAATTTTTTAACCTACCCTTCTGAATTCTCCATGCTCTCTCTCAATCTATTCTAGAAATTAATCAACATTAATAATTGGAATTCGTTTACAAGTCTAAAAAATCCAAGAATTGTTTTAAGAATATTTATTTTAGTTAACTTGACATTGCTCATTTTCCTTGTAGTCTTCACATAAAGTTAATTTCAAGCTGGTTGTCGATTTGTGTGTGTGTGTGTGTGTGTGTGTGTGTGTATTACTAAATTATCGAATTAAAATCAATATGCAGGTCGCTTAAATAATACAGATGAAATTATTTTTATTAAAATAATATTTATTTATTATTTAAAAAAAATCTTTAAATATATCAAAACTGGATTTGAACTGCGTTACAATAACCTATGTAACGCGAACTAAACTTTATCAATACAAATATCTGATGCTAATATGTAGTTGAAGGCCCGATTAAATGAAATCTCCAGCTATTTTCAGAATATGGGCCTTATTAGGTCCGAATGAAAATACTAATAAAGCAATGCAGCATGGGCCTTCTAAATTTGTCAGTTGGGTTTGGACCATTAAACTAGTTTAACGCCTAAGCCCAATAAACTAAGTTGGAACCTGGAAGTGTAGTCATTACCGTTATAAACCTAAAAACCCTAACAAAACCACGAGCTTGGAGTACTTGTTTTGGAGCATCCTCTTAATCAACACCAGAATGGAAGAAGAGATTGTCATAGCATCCTCCTCAATCGACGGTGGCATAGGTTGCTGGGACCTCCAAACAGGAACCGAAAACCTTCGATATAAATCTTGCGCCTCCCCTCCTCATGGCCTTACTTCAGTTGGCCGCCGCTTTCTCGCCTCTTCCCAGTTACAGGACGCTAAAGCAGCTTCAGGCGCCATACTCTACTGGTCCTGGTCTAGGGTATCTTATTTTATTTTTATGCACACGAACTGTTTGATGAAACTCTTCTAAACATGTTTAACCTGATATATTTTATTTCCATCCATTGATTAGCCTCAGGTGGAGGTTAAGTGCTTTCCCGAGGAGCCAATAAAGCCGCTTGTTGCTAATAGTGAAGGCACTTATCTTGTTGGTGGTGGTTTATCTGGGAATATTTACTTTTGGGAGGTGGGTTTTCTTGCTGTTTCTCGGGTTTTTAATCTTGTTTGTTGGTCTTGACCAGCTGAAATTAATTGTAGAAGAGTTGATAATTTGATTGTGTGATATTGATATGTGTCAGTGTGGGTTTCAGGTTGCGACAGGTAGATTACTTAAGAAATGGCGTGCCCACTACAGGGCTGTCACTTGCTTGGTTTTTACAGACGATGATTCTCTTTTGGTTTCTGGTTCTGAGGATGGATCTGTCCGAGTCTGGCCACTTCTCATGTACGTTCCTTTGGTTTTTGATGTGAATGCTTCTTTGATGCTCACAATTATAGAGTATAATTGAGGTTTTTGAGTTAGGATTTTTGATGATCAACAAATGGAGCAGGCAAGTCAGCTTTACGAGCACAGTTTTCAAGAGCATACTCTGCGCGTCACTGATATAGTAACAGGTTATGGAGGAGGCAATGCAATTATAATTTCAGCTTCCGAGGATCGAACGTGTAAGGTTGATAAGATGTTTTGTCAAAAACAATTATCTTTCCAATTGTTATTCACATGATTTATAATTTATTTTCATTAACTGAGGCAGTAATTCATACTTCTATCAATCAAGTGGTTGATAAGATGTTTGATTGAATCAAGATTTAAAGAGCTATAATTGGCAATTGGGTTTATTAGTATGCATGCTCCAGTTTATTTATGGAATCATATGACATGAGCTATTTATTGTATGATATGGAAATTTGTTTTGATAATTGAGATCGGTATATAGCAGTGATATCCGATTGCTTAAAAAAGTTATCAGAGGATCCACTCCTAGTTTCTGTGTTGGGCTGATGCATTTTTTAACAAATTAGATTTTAAACTTTTGTAGATTTAAACTCTGTACGCAGTAACAGTTTTGGGAAAAATCACATGTTTCTTCAATAAACTTACATTATGATATACTTTGATGTGTTTATTTGCTGGCATGATTTTTGAGTGACTTGGATCATCCAGTCCCTTCTGCAGAAATACTATCCTAAATTGGGACTGTATTTTTTTTTGTACAAATAAGAAAATTGGATTGCAACTTGATATATGATTACGCTATTTCTGAACTAAATCCCACATGGTTTTTTTTTATTATCCTGTACTTGGCACTATCCTCTGAAACATATATGGTTCATTGTATGTATATGATGCAGTTTGTGGAGCCGCGTGTATCTGTGCAAGCTATGCGCTCTTCCATTTTCTTTTAAATGCATGTATTTTGCTTTAAAACCATTTCATGATATGTGCTAACCTTTTATTCCAATGTGGATTGTATTAGGTGTGGAGTTTATCTAAGGGGATATTATTAAGAAATATAGTCTTTCCCTCGATAATTGATTCAATTACTTTGGACCCTGGTGAACATGTATTTTATGCTGGTGGAAGAGATGGCAAAATACACATTGGTGCGCTTGGTGCTGATAGCTCATCTATCAAAAGTCATTGGTTGCATATCATTGGTTCATTATCCAGTCACAGGTGTGTGATTTTTCTTAAAAATCCATGTCATAAATGTGGGCAATCTTCTAGCATGTATTGTGTTGTGTTACAAAGTTTCCGTTGCTAATACCATCACAACCAAGTAACTCGGCCTCTTGCATTTACATTGGTCTGTTCATTGAGATCTGAGGTGCTTGCTTTATAGTATTTAATTATGTGGTGTGAAGCAAGGCTAGCCATGGTGATTAGCAGTGTCTTCAATTGCTGTCCTTGATTCTCATGATGACATTTACTAATTCTTTCTTCTGACAAGGACCTGGATCTTGAGATTGCTAACATGCTATATTTTAGAGACATGTTTCTCATTAATCTGCAGGTTTAAATTTCAATCCTAGGGATCCTTGTGTATTTTTTCTCATAGATTTTAGAGACATCATAGATTTTTTTTTCAACTCAAAAGACAACAACTTGGTTTCCTATGCTATTTAGAAGGTTTGTGCATGATCTTTATATGTACTTACACATGTTTTGTACTGAACAGTAAGACAGTAACTTGCTTAGCATATAGTACAAATGGAAATGTCTTGCTTTCTGGATCAGAAGATGGCATGATTCGAGTTTGGGACCCAAAAACACATAACATGGTTCGCGTGTTCAGACATGCAAAAGGTTTAGTTCTAATTATCTAAACTTCTGCTTGCTTATTTACATATGGTTTTTGAGTTGTTCCTAATTTTTATCCATTCATTCTATGCCTACATTTATGTGCTGTGTTCTGACCTCACATGGATCACAGGTCCGGTGAGCAATATCCTTGTTCTTAAGCGACCAGCTTACTTGAACCCCCGAATGTTATCAAATGTACAAGTTTCTTCAAGAAGACATGGATTATCATTACCTCCTCCACTCAGTAAATATATCAATACAATGGATGAAAAAGTCGTTGGTGCAGTCGTTAATCTCCAGGCTACTTGCAATAACCCTCTAGATGCTTCATGCACCAGCTCTCAAGTGATTAGCTGTCAAATCAAAGAACTCCAGGTTCTTAATTGCTCAACAATATTCTTTTTTTTTTATCTAGATCACTGCACTGAATTTTTCCATAACTGCTACTGTTATGAATGTTGCTTTGGAAAGAGCTCCCTAATGATGTCTGTCAACTGCATAGAATTTCTATAACTGATCAACAAACTTTGATTCCAGCAACAAGGTTCAGCTGCTGCAGCTGAAATGGAGGTGGAGAAGCTAAAGCTTGATTCCACGCAGGCGATGCAAATGCTTCAGAGGTGGAAGAAAATGTATGACAACTTGCATGAATTTTGCGTAGACGAGCTTTTAGAGGGAGATCATGTGAAAAGTGCAAATTAGATGTCAAAATGAGATGTAAAAGTATTTATCGTTGCAAGAATGGCTTCAATTTTTTTGCTGGTGATGAACCTCATTATATCCTTGTTATCTTGTCTTTTTTTCTGAAATTTTCATGTGTTTACCATAAAAATATAGCAAGTCATCCTGAGGGTATGGGGAAACAACGTTATAGTTTTGGATTATGATGGCGATTTCTGGTAACATTTTTATCTGAGTTTGAGCTTAAAGCATGTTACTGGCATTCCATTGAAGCTGGATGAATAATCGCTTGACATTATTCTTTCTTATCAATTGTGTTAGCACGTGTGCTCTTATCCCAACTAACAGGTCTACTCGGTCTTCATAAATATATTAAAACAATATATATTTAATTATTTTATATTAGTACATTAAAACAATAAGAGAAAACATTAGAAAAAAAAGTAAAATTGTTTCTTAATTCCTCTGGCTCTCTAATTTAATTATCTTTGCTTATTGTATGTGAAGTTGATTTTCCTTTTGGCGGGGCAGATATTTGCCATTATGACTTGGCACTCTCGGTTTTGATTCATCTTCATGACCAGTCATATGAGATGTCACTTCTTATTTGAATCGATTTTGCCAGAAACAAAATTGCAATTATTGTTCAAATGGTTTTTAAAACGTTTTTATGGGATTGTTTTTAGCAAATGTAACAAGATAGAGGCAAAGTAGCAAATTTTAGTTAATCCAAAAACTAGAGGGTTGATCTAAATTATTTTTATTTCATTTCATTTCATGTCAAAATAATTATGGTTTAGAAGATCTTTTAAAAAATAAAAGTACTGATCTTACTTGAGTAGTCGTGGGTTGTCTTGGGTTGTCTTGATATATCTAAAAATCAAATCATATTTAGTCCATAGTCTAAGTCAACAGATTTCTAGACCTATTCATCAAGTGCTCATTTAGGGTTTAGGAGTATGGTAAAAATTGTTTTTCAAAATACTTTTTATTCAGAAATATATCAAAATGATATTTTTTTATTTTTAAAAAATTATTTTTGTGATCAACACATTAAAATGATCTAAAAACATCAAAAACAATTTATTAATATTAAAAAAAAAAAAAACATTTTCTTAGGTTTTCCAATCACCCCCAATGTAAGCCGGTGCCATAACAATGTGATCAGCCATCGGAAAGGAAGAACTCGGTTCAATTTGATTGGCTGTAAGTGCACATCTATAACCGTAATCACTTCGTGGGGACGTGGGCCTGGAGATAGGAGCCATTCAAGAAACAATCACATAGCCCAAAGAATAAGAATGCGAATCCCAAAAAATACTATGTAAGGCAAAAATCAGCCTGCGATCTCATCTGTAGTTTCGTGACGCAAACTGCAAACACTTTAAAGCAAGATTTACATGCATAAAAGTCTGATCGACCAAACTCCCTTTCGACACGCTTTCATTGAAGGAAAAACTAGCGTGTGCTAGTGAAAATGGGCTCACAAAAAGTTGACGCCAAACCCAAAACAATCCCTAAATGCTAACGATGCTTTGACTGTTTGATTTGAGCAATTTGGCAATAAGAAAACGATCCAGGCTGGTGTTGAAAATCATGTAGAGAGAGAGAGAGAGAGAGAGAGAGAGAGAGGTGAATGGGAAAATCAGGGCCATTTTTTATTATTAAATTAATATCATGAAAAAGCTCCTTTACTTCTCTCACTCACAGCCTGCAGTTCCCGATGAGAGGGGGAGCTAGGGTGGAGATTTTGAAGGGGGCCGGGGAAGCAAAGAATTATTAAAATATGAGGTTTTGATGTTATTTTATCGTCGTGTGTTCACTGTAAATGAATGCGACGTGGGGAAGAGAAGATAAGGAGGTGCAACTGCGATAATGCAAAGTGAAAAAAAAGACCGACCCAGCAACAAAATCTCTCTTCCCAGGATTCTTTTTATCCAATCGAACCCCTTCTTGCAGAGAACATGTCTCTTTATTCATGTCTTCTTGATATATATAAAAAACCAGACTTCAATTATTTATTATTTTAGTTACGAAAGAGAACTTTCCAGATTTTAGTGAGAAAGAGTAGGGTAATTGATCGGCAATCTTGAGTCGATCTGGAGAGTCTGGACAGTGCTTTGAAATCTGCAGGCCGTAGTGGGTGTTTTATGTTTGTTTTGCAGAAAAGAAAGCAGGCAATACTGAAACAACACATGCATGCATGTATGTATGTGCTTCTTTTCCATTTCTATCTTCACGTATTCATAGCCAACCAAGCTCTGCAAAGTATAACTGTGCCATTGATGACGACTCCATCCCCATATGTTACTAGACCACATTCCACATGGTTATTAATTAACCCACTCGCCCAGCAGGTCAATTTAGGGCTTGCTCTGCTTGGGGTTGAATTTTTAACTTGTGATTGAATGCTTGTATTGGAATGAATTTAATAGCTATGATAAACATTTACAAAACGGCAAACAACTCCAGATTGATAAGAATTGCAGGAAATCCCTGAAAGTCAAAAAACATTTTTGTTTTCTCGATTTCCTTGTCCTTCTGAATGTTCCTAGCCGTTAACACTTTTAGTGCGTAGACCCTGCATGTCTCCTCATCAACATCTACATCATTTCATAATGTACAGAAACCGGGTCCGTCGGAATAGGGGCGCCGGTTTGGATCGAAGTGCTGAGAATTTCTTAAAATTATAAAACAATGATAGAAATTTAGGACGTGAAATGGAAAGGAAATTGCCCCGAGCTATATGCAATCAGAACCCTGTCGTTATGTTGGAGCAATAAATTTGTTGTCTCCGTTTTATTGGTGGTTGTTGAACCCCGTAAAAGAGAAAAACAAGAGGTTCATCAACTTCGTTTTTCAGGCTTCTCTTCATGAACTGAGAATTTCCGGTCATGACTAGGTCTACAATTTTGATAATGGATTGAGCGGTTAAATTTGGTTTAATCTAAATAAATTTTGAATAATATGTTTCAAGTTGTTTTTATCACACTTAGGATTTATAGTAACTACAATCGTACGTCCTTCTCTTGTTTCTAATTTAGAAAGCTAAGGTTGAGAAATTATTGTCATTACCTCTACAATTTTTACTACTAGGATTTCTTTGTAAGGATTGAAAAAAGGCATGCAATGACTATTATTATAATATGAGAAAAATAATTCAAAAAATCCAGAGAATGTATTGTTTGTTTGTTTTACTTTTTGAATTCAAATCTTAAAATTAACATTAAAAGTTATTTAAAAAAAATACTCAGATGTAGTAAAAAGTAGTATTGTCAAAACCGTGAATTAACTCTTAAAATCGCACGAGTCTATTAATCAACATGAATCTAACGTGGAAGATCAAACTAAAAACTCGAAAACTAGAAAAATAAAACTTGACTCGATGAACTCGGTAAAATCACTAAACTCGGATTGATTTTACTAGTTTGACATAAATGACTCAATTAATTAACCTTGTGAGATAATTGAATTGATTTTCCATGACTTCTTCATTCTTCTTTGCCCTTTCTCGACCCTAATAACTCATGCTTCCACAATCCATATGATAGATCCCTGGTATTTTGATGCACTAAAAAGAAATTCTCTTCTGGTGAGAATATACCAATACTTAATAATTCTTTTCTTGCCTACATTAACAAGTTCTTGGCTTCCTTATATAAGCCACTGCTACAACAGAATGCCGAAATAATAGGAACTAATAGCAATACTGGAAATTAAAAGTACATAATAAGAATAACACTAAATATTATAAGAATAACACGTAAACTGCCACGACCCTTCCACGTTTGCTTGTAACCTGCAAACTTCCTTCCACTTCTGCCACATAATGTTCCACTCCCTTTTTCCCACGTTTGCATGTAATGCAACACCTTACCCCCAGTATTTGGGGTTTGGTTTAGCACTAACAGTCTTATCACCATAGTTCCAATCTCTCTTCCTCTCTCAGTTCCAACCTCTCTTCCTCTCTCAAAACACCATTTTTTTTTCTTCCCCCCCCCCCCCCACAAGAATCAGGTTAGTTTTCTTAAACTTCTTCTCAGTTTTGTAGTTTCTTACTACATCGTAAGAAAACTAAATGTTTATTTGGGGTATAGTTGCGGTTGTTTTTTAAAGTTCTTTTCATTCAGAAATACATCAAAATAATATTATTTTTTTTTAAAATCATTTTTGACATCACCACATCAAATCATTTAGAAAATCAAAAAAAATAATTTAAAATAAAATAAAAATCATTTTACTCAAAAACACTTTTAAAATGCTTTGTCAAACACCCCCTAAACTTGGTGATATCTTGATAGACTTTAGACTAAAAGGAAAAGAGAAGGAATGTTAAGAAAACTGAGTTTGTTGATAGCTTGATAGACTATAGATTACAAAGAACTCTGTCGGGATGGTTATGATCTTGGTCTAATGTAATCATCATATGAATTTCTGCATATATATTATATGCAGAAATTGACAAACCATTGTCTCGTACATCATTATGTTTCTTACCTAATTAACTGTTCTAGCAAATGATTTGCTTACAAAAAGAATGTTGTCATTAACAATTCATCAAGTAGTTTTTTTTAGTAATCCAATGATGACTAAGGTTCACACTTCATCTCACCCTCCTTCCCATTGGCATAAACCTTATACGATAATATTTAAGTTCCAGAAAGTATGAATTTCTTACAGGCCATGGACTAGGTACAGGGGAGGGGTGAGGATGAATGGTGTTTTAAAAGTAGAATTGGAATAAATGTGAATTAAGTACAAAATTTGTCATAAATGAATATGACGTCAGAATGGGCACAATATTATCATTCACTGGAATTAGAACCACATGCATTTGGGAGTTGCCACAAATTGGGACTTTTCTATTATTATTTAATTGAGATTGTCAATATATAATCAATTTTCGTATACATTGATTTACGAATACTTTTAACAATTAAATAATAATAAATAAATAAATAAAAGAGGATAGACTTTTTTTTCTCCTTGTGAAGCTACTTGACCACCATGGCAGGGGTCGTTGGGGGGGACTCCAGCACATGAAGGTGGCAGCAGAACCTGACCCGTCTCGAAAGGCGTTCCCGTTTCAACGAGAGGAGGAGGTTAATTTAGGGAGTAGATGCTGTATTATCAGGATAATGCAGAAGGTCTTTCCCAGTGGACCAATGCCACGTTGGCATCGCCAATACATCCAACGGCACTGGATTTTCACCGCCAACTCATTTAAAGGAATCTGGTGAGATTTCTGACACCTGTCATGTGAGTGGGGTTTTTGGAAAGTGAATTTTAAGGCAAAGTTATAATAAGAAGAGAGACCCCAACAGTTGCCACTAAATGTAATGTAATGATAATGTATAGTTGTAGTATATGATATGATATAATAATACTCGTAATCATTCATGCACCGTCAAAAGCACTTATGGTACTCCCTGCTGCAAGCTGTCTGTAGATCTGAACCCTTCATTACTCATCGGTGTCTGTGCTATATCCTGTTTTTTGAATTGTTTTTTTTTTTAAAAAAAAATGATATTTTTAGATGTTTTAATATGGTGATATAAAAATTATATATTATTTTATTATTTTTTCAATTGAAAAGAATTAAAAAAAATACATTTCATCACCATACTTGTTAAAAAATAATATAATTTTTTTATATTTTGAACTCACCTAATCCCGTAAGCTATTGGGTCTCGATATTTTCATGAGTAGATCACAAGTTGAAATTTTATCACATTTATTTTATTTGATAAAAATTAAACATAAAATAATATTAATTTATGTAAATTTCAATTATAGAGAGTTTTCACTTAAAGAAAATATTTTAGATTATTATGTAAATTATACATCCGGATTTATATAAAATTATATAAATCATATATATCATGACTAATTACCTAATAACTTAAAAGCTTGAACTTTTGAATTGGCCATCCCACACGTAAAATCAGTAATTTTGAATCTACTATAATTCAAGTGATTTAACGGATTATTTGCAATATGGTTGATTTGTCCAAATATCACCGGATAAAATGTCCATGAATTATATGAAAAAACTAAAACAATAATTATAAATAATATTATTAACAAAAATAATGTATTAATAATCCAACAAATTGATTTGTGATCTAATTATCTAGGTTGTTTTAAGATGTGTTTCCAGATAAAAAAAAAAAATGATTCGAGAAAACTCTATTCTCCGGAAAACGTATTTTGTAGGTCCAAGTGAGCAAGTCAAATCTTGGTTGTCTCAGACTCTTACAAAAGATACATGTTTTGATTCAAACTCGAAACCTGCTATACAGATCTCAAGTCCTTTATCATCACGTCATGATCCTTGAAAACATTTCTCCATCAAATATGATAACTATAAATTACCCTTTTTTATGTGTTACATTTAGTGCCGACAGAATTATAACGTCTGTCCCTTATCTTTTGGAGCTAAACAAATCAAAACGAGGCAGCAATTTGTCAAGTGGATTTTGGAAAGGAAAAGATTCAAGAAGAACACAAACTAGGATGGAAAATGATCATAATCTTGTCACTCTAGTTCTCTCTTTTTTCATATTTATCTTAAAATGTGAATATTAATAATTATAACTTGAGTATTATTTATTTTTTTATGATCAAATTGTTACATAGATGACGTATTAAATAACGGAGAGAAAAAAACAAGAAGAAGAAGAAACAAAAGCTCACCAACTTTGCGATAACAAAGTTGCACAGAATATATATATTATCGAGCAACTTGTTATATATAGTCTTTCACACTGGCTTTGTAGTCGGTTCCCGATATCATCACCTTTTTTTTTATTATTATTATTTCACTTTCATTTCTTCTCTCCATACTCTTACAGTTCTTCCTTTCTTCACTGCAAATTCTGATAGAACGCTTAATTAGTCTTCGGTTTTATCTGTCCCATCCCTCTGTCTCTCAGATTCTCAGTTGTTTCCTCAGCCCCCTTAAATAGTTTCTCGTTTTTTTTCTTCCTTTCCCTCAAAGTATTCTCAAGAGAGCGCTGATCAATCATATATAAGCCATGGAATTTGAACTGCTAAAGTCTGCAACAGAAGATCAGATGGAGTTGATGATGATGATGATGATGGACAAGTTTCCTGAGTTCTACGGTGCCTGTAGCGATGTTGCTGGTAATTTATCACCCATTGAGTTTCTTGCTGCAGGTGTAAGTGATAGCTCCATCCCTCATTTCAATAACCCACACTCTGCTAACTCACCTCCATCCATGAACCTTCCATCCTCACTATCTTTTAATAGCAATAATAACCCAATTCAAGACCAATTCCCTCGAGATTTCTTATCCAATCCATCGTCGTCGAGATGGAGAGGTCCTGGTGAATTACCAGACACTGCAAATGATTACGCTACACCATCACAAAAGAAGAGTTCAATGGAGGCAATGAGAGAGATGATATATCGAATTGCAGCCATGCAGCCAATTCACATAGATCCTGAATCGGTGAAGGCACCAAAACGCAGGAACGTGAAGATATCAAAAGATCCACAAAGTGTTGCTGCACGCCATAGAAGAGAAAGGATAAGCGAGAGAATAAGGATACTTCAAAGACTAGTCCCTGGAGGGACTAAAATGGACACTGCCTCCATGTTAGATGAGGCAATTCACTATGTCAAGTTCTTGAAGACCCAGGTGCAGTCACTCGAGAGAGCTGAAGCTAATAGGCCAACAACAGCAACTGGGATTGGATTTCCTGTGGCAATGACCAGTGGAAGTTACCTTCCGATGGGGAAAGAATACCACCAGCAGCCTGCTCATCGTCGTCATCATCATCAAAGTGTTCTGCATTATGGAGATGTTTAATTAGCTCATGGAGGCAGGCGCGCAGTGAGTGAGCTGGATTTTTAAATGCATTTTTCTAGTGAATAGTGATCATTTTAGCTTGTGGGGTTGTAAAGAGCTAGCTTTTATGCATGGCTATTAGTTCTATCTTCAAATCTTTAGGCCCTGTAATCCTTGCTGTATTGGCATCGATAATTACAATCCCTGAATACGATGCCCAACTGTTCAAAATCTTAGGTGAACATGTCAATCATTGTCTTCCTTCCCTTTTTCTCTTTTAAATATATTTCCCTTGCATATGCCTAGAGGCCACCATATTCTGTGATGATTTCATGGCACTCAAAACCGCGTAATTCGAACAGCAGAAAATGAGGGATCTGACGAGATGTGACGTTGGTTTTAATATCGACACAATTGCAGTGTCTCGCATTGGCAAAGGAACACTTCCACGCTATATATGCTGCTCTATGCGGGAAACTAATAAATGCTACTGGATGGATGCCGTGTAGTTTTAATGGTGAAAACATATATTTTATAATAGTTCTAGAAAATCTATAATATATTTATTTTATATTTTTGTTTTTGTTTTTTCAAGTTAAATTTAGGGCATTAATTGCCGGTAAAAGTTCTTTAAATTTTTCCAGCGATAATCTTTAGCTCTCCAAGAAAAATCTAGAAGAATGGCTTCTTTGCAGATAGACCAGCAGTTCCCACTTAGTCGTCCATGAGAATTACCTAGCTTTTCAGTCATTTTGGGACACTTGGCCCTTGAAAATCCTTGCAGCCCAGGTTCGACGGTAGTACAATGGGACAATCTTGAAACGGGAGAGCATAATTGATCGAGCACAGCTTGAGGAGTGGGTTTCTAAATCTTATTGTAATAAAAAAATTTATGTGAATAAACTCTATTTTCTAGAAAATATATTTTATAGATTTAGGTGAGCTAGTAAAATTTCAGTTGTCTCAAACTTTTACAAAATATATACATCCTAACTTGAACTCAAGACATGTTATGTAAATCACAAATCTTTTATCATCAAATTACGTTCCTTAAATTGTAATAATTACTAATTGATTTACTCCAATTTCATCAAAAATATATAAAGTTATTTATAAATAGATTTCAAGATAGGTTTAGTTCTTCATTTCCTCGTGTAATTTTATTATGAATGAATTTCAAGATAGGTTTTGCTCTTTATTTCCTCGTATAATTATATTATAAATGAATGGTTTAGTGAGTTTTTGGTATACCCAAAAGACACTCGTATTCAAACTTATTAAATTTTATTTATAATCTGATCTAAAATTCGATATAAGATTTAACAAGTTAATCAAAGTGAATTTAAAAAATATTAGTTTAATTTATAAAATTAAATTTTGATTAAATTGATTGAGTTCAACAACCTATTATAAAATCAGGTTTATATATATATATTTGAAATAAACTACAATTTAACTGTTTGCGACAGTATAATTTTTTGATTCGATGAGAGAGAGCTTGTTTTAAGAAAAAGAAAGCATATTTGTGTATCATTGGAAATGGTAGCACGAAAATGGCGACTACCATCTCATGGAACTCCGTTGTATAGAGAGATGAAGAGGTGGGTTTTGATTTTTGTCACGGAGGATGTACGATAAATCCACGTGCGGATCTGACATAGCAGCGGTCCTTTTTTTTCAGACGTGGCAGTATGATGACGTGGTTGTTTACCAACACATTGACACGTGAAACTCAATCTACATTACATGGAGGGTGCACGAGAAATCCACGTGAAGATCTGACATAGCAGACTAGCAGTGGGCCTTATTTTTCAGACGTGGCAGTATGATGACGTGGTTGTTCACCAACACCTTGACACGTGAAACTCAATCTACATTACATGGTCAAATGACATTTTCTCCTACATGGCACTCCACGTCTGATTTCCACATTTATTTTGGCTACATTCTTCGTTCTCGCCTCTTGTTCGAGTTTTAGAAAAGTACAAGTTCCCTTAAATGTCATTAGATTATCTTATTAATTCGCAGGGTATCAAATAACTAGAGTTTATTATTTTTATTAAAATAATATTATTTTATTTTTAAAATTAACTAGGTTTACATCTGATTTGATATGAGCACCGTAATTTTTATAGAGTCATGTATTTTTTTCTAATTTAAATTAAAACTCAATCTAAATTAAACATCTAATCATGAATTTTCTTGATTAATTACTTTGGGTCAGATTAGATTCAACAAATAAAATGATATTGGCATTTTGGTGTGGCAAATAGTTACCTATTATAACGATGTGGTCATAGATGTATCACTTACCTTGAAGAGGCAAGGAATGTGCCATTAATTTAAAGAGTCGACTCTAGGATTATTAATTTTTTTAAGAAAAAAATAGCATTGTTTTGATAAAAAAAAATAAATAAAAAATAACATGTCGAGAAGTTTAACATCAAATATCTTGTTTTATACATATTTTATTCTTGTTAATAAACTCTCATGTCTCAAGCCTCCGCGTGCCTTTTTTTTTTCCCGCTACCAGCACCTCCATGCCAAGTGTTGGGTCACAAAATCACGCGTCTATTTGTTTGGCGTATAAACAAAGGCACTACCTCGAGGAACATGACTCACCAAAGCTTTAGTTTATTACTCTTTACTCGAATCCGAATCCGAATCCGAATCCGAATCCAATCTAGGAGATATAGAAATTAAATAAAAAAACTTAGGCTGTAAGGATTATATGCTATATACATTAACTATAAAATAAAAAAACTTAGGCTGTAAGGATTATATGCTATATACATTAACTATAAAATAAACGGATTCGAGTGTAATGTTTTTAGTGTAATGTTTTTTACTATGTATATAGACAAATTACTGTGAATTGCGATATTAGTTTCGATTAATCCAATCTAGGGGTCATTTTCGACATTTTCAGGGGACATAAATGACATTTATGATTTTTTGCATAATAAAACTATTATTTTATTCTCGGGTGCTGATAAAAGGATACAAAACAGTGGGGTATTTTTGGTGTTCACATATTATGCACAGTAAAACTACGCAAATAACCCCCGAAAAGGAAACCTAAAGTCGGGTAGTGAAGTACTTTCACCCCTGATTTTTTTGTGATTATCACTGTGTACAGGGGTGTATAGGTAATTTACCATTTTCTTTTTATTATTTTTTTTGAAAAACAGGTGGCGCGTCGTACAGACGCGCCTTCAGTGTTTTACTCGCACACACCATTCAGGCAGCCCGTGCATCATCTTTGGGTGGTGAAACTACCCTTCTGTTGTGTCACCTGATGCGCCGCCATGTCCTCTGTCTCCCGGTGTGGCTTGTGTTGGTTAACGATGGTCAGTGAATCATCGGTGAATGATTTTTAGTTTTTTCTCCCTTTTCTTTCTCCTGCCACTGGAAATTACATGTAAGTCCTTCATGTTTGTGAGTGTTTTATTGTAATCCCTGATATTTTGATTTCATTTTTATTCATGATTTCTTTAATTGCAATTTTGATTTTTTTTCAATTGTGCCCTTCAATTAAAATAAATTATATATATTGGTTTTCAGTTTAGTCCTTATTTTTTTAATTTTTGATTTGTTTTTTGTTCCTTTAATTTTTTCGGTATGCAGGTTTTATTTTGTTTTAATTTCGTTCTCCAATTGAAATTGGTTATATATGTTAGTTTTCATTTCGGTCCTTATTCTTTTAATTTTTCAACAAAATTACATAGCATTTTTTTTTAAATTCTTTTATTCGTTTCTGTCCCAATGTTTTTATTTGTTTCAATTTTGTCATTCGATTGGAATTAATTATATATTTTATTTTTCATTTCAGCCCTTATTCTTTGAATTTTTTATTTGGTATTAATTTCTTTTGTTTTTTCGGTCCTTCTTGGACAATGTTTATTTTTACCCGTATTTATGCACTTATGCTTTTAGTTTTTGTTTTTAATTTTTGTCGTTTTATTTTTTGTTGGAATTTATTTTTATTCGGTTCAATCCTGGAATTTTAATTTAAATTGGTGATCATTTTAAAATTAATATTTCTTCTTTTTTCCCTTTGTTTTTTTTTATGTTTTCTGTTATTTTTATGTGTTTTTCGGGTTAGATGATTTTTTGATTGCATTGTTTGTGCAATATTAATGATATTTTTATCGATTATTTTATTGTTTTTTTTTTTTGTAAAAATATTTTGCTTATTTTATTTTATTTTATTTTTTGGGGCAATTTAATGATTTAAATTTTTGGGAAATAATATTCATGATAATTTTAGCTGTTATAGTCATGATAATAATGGTAACGTAGAGATGAATTTTCAATTATGTTTTTTTTTTTTTTTGTAGATAGAAAATTAACTGCTTATTTTTTTATTTGATTATTGTAGATGTTTTCACATTTTATATTTTGTTTATTGTGTTTAATTTAAATTGGATTATAAAATGAACTAATCCTAATATAGTGAATTCGATAATTCAGGTATCCGAATCTTTTTGTTTTTTTGATGATGATAATAATTTTATGCTGGTGATTTTGTTAAAATTTACTAAACAAATAAATTTATATCAATTTAAAATTCATATATTTGATAAAAAACTTGGACTTCACAAGAATTTTGCATAAATTTATATTTTTTTAAAATTTATATTATAATTAAAAAATCACAATTAATATTTTTTTAATATAAAAAAATATAATTTCAGTCACACACGGGTAAGTGATAGTATATACCCAAACATAGATACACACACGATGGTAAAAGAAGCTATCATTATTGAAGTCTGGCACAAGGGTCCTTAGATTCAAATATTTTGGGTTTTGTGCAGTAGAGAGGGAGGTGTTCCCTTGTCCTACAATTTAAGGGCTTGACTAGACCCTTACAATCCCCCAAGTGCACTGTACCTCCTCAGACATTCAATATCAACACAGTATCATCTGAAGAAAATATAAATCTCAATATGATTAATTCTTCACATGAGACCGACAAACTTGAACTCCAATTCATATTATTCAACAACGTATTTTTGTATTAATTACATAATAGAGCCACAATTATATAGAAGAATATACTATTGTTTACAAAATCACGGGTTAATCCATATTCCTGCCCCTGTATTTCTATCAACGCTCCATTCCTATCCATGTAATTTAAGATTTCATGAAATTTCTCGTTAATCTCTTAATTTACTACTAAATAACTAACATAAATCTATTTTTTTCTTATTCTCTATCATTTTTTATTTATTAAATCCCCGTGTACATGCTGCAATGTCTCACAAAAACATATAAGAACCTGAGGGGGAAAAAAATCAAAAGGTAGGTTAATAACATCAGAATTTTGAAAAACTATATATTAAAACTTTAAACTGTAGAAATGGAATCTTGATGATTCTATAAAGATAAAATTGAAATTTACCCTAAAGTCGTTTTGCTTGGAGGGGATAGATAAAATCATTATAGAAACCTATCTATAGTCAGGAATAACATGCACGGCATATAATGTCATCACTGCAGTGGCAAGTTGTAGATGTAATCTGTGAAACTTGCATATGTCTCTACTTGCTCGTGCTAGGATTTAGTAAAAGAAAAGATAAGAAAAGGGTAACTAATGTACAGCTAAGTTGATAGAATCATCAGAAATTAATGAGAGAGTCGGGACAAAACGAGCAGTGGACCAGCCAATGGGTGAATGGAGGAGGAAAAAAACATTGAAATGTGTTGGCTGTTCGGATTGGGTTTTTGGTGTGGGGGCCTCGAGAAGAAGACACTCGAGATCTAAACATTTCAGACTAATATTCTTTGCAATTCCACACCCTTGTCCAGTTGGATAGGTGCAATGAATAATGCTATCCCCACACAAATCATGGAAACTTTTGCCCCAATTCTTTGTCTAGAAACAGTAATCACAAGAATTCAATACTCACCGGCTAGCTAAGAAAAGGGAAATTCCCATAAATCTCTGAGATCAATTATGCAAGCTAAGATAGAGAGCATGGATAGTCAAGTGCCTGTTTGTCATTGTATTTTAAAAATAATTTTGAAAAAAAATATTTTTTATTTCTATTTTAAATTCAGTTTTTTTGGTGTTTTTAGATAATTTTAATGTACTGATATAAAAATAATTATTAAAAAATACTTTAAAAAATGAAAAGCAATTTCAACTCGTAAACAAATCTCAAGTACAAGACGGTGTTCCTTTTTATTGACTTTTATGGGCATTAGTGGTTTGGTAGGCATGCATTAACCTTCGTCTATTTTACTGAACAAGGATACAATACCAGACCTAGATTGCCATAAAATTTTAAAAAATCAGGCTAAATGTCACATAGTTTATACGAATGAATAATAATAAATCATAAATAATCTCTCAAGTTGAGATGTAAATCATGCTTTATAGGTTAAACCATGACAAGTTGAGATGCAATATCTATATATGAGCATTATATATTAATATGTTTGTGTGGAAATTTCTTGAGGGTGAAAACGTGATCCATGTTCCACGTAGAAAATAGAACAGATCACGTGGAATAACACCAAACATGGAAGAAACAAGGATCCTCGTATCCTATCCTATCTCAGGCATGAATGCTGTGTTATCATCTGCTTCAAAGTTGACAGAAATATTTCAATGGATCGTGGATGGTGAATTGATTGGAGGCTTGTAGAGAGAAAGTGTTTCTGGCCCAACAAGGGTCACTCCCTTTAATCTGGCCCAGAAGAAGAAAATTAAACACAGAAGAAAAATAAATTGTTCCACGTACAACCACAAATAGAACACACAGTTGTATGTATCTGCAATAATATTTACTATCCATCCATATTTATTTTACCTACAATGTGTGTGGTAATGAAATCTAGAAATCACATAACATACGCAACATAAATGAATTATTTATTATAAATAAAAAATAAAATTGTATTATTTGAAAAACAATTACTAAAATAGCTAAACCTAGCTGTAGCATGATTCTGCCACAAAATTATTATCAAATTCAACACGATCTCGTTGAAATAACCCTTACCGAACCATTATTTAAGTCAATTCACGTGAATGAAGATTTCATCATGACATTTTGATTTTAAGAGAATGATAAAAACCATAAACGTGGATGATATGTTAAAATCTTAAGACATTGGTCTCGTTTTGATCATAGACGATGTAAATTTGAGCACGACTGAGAATTTTATCGCTGTTCTTACAAAGAGAATAGAGACACGAAAAAAAAGTAAACATGTTGTCCAATCCGAAGCTTCCTTGAACTTAAAGCACAAGAAATTCGATGCAAGAGAAAATATAGTTTTGACGGGAAAATGATTGAAGCACTAAATAATTTACCCTTATTTGTTTATTATAAAAAAAACATTAAAAAAACACTATTTATATTTATATATGAATACTGAACATCTTTTTTTTCATTCACTTTCTTCTTCTTTTTTACTAATTGTTTTTCATTTACATCCTTTTTTATTGAAATAATTTTTAAAATTTTAATATCAACACATAAAAAAAGCTATAAAATTATTAACTTTAATATTTTTATTAAAAAAATAAAAAATATATATTTATCACACTTTAATAAACAAAATAAAAAAAGAAGCATATTTGAACATTTTATTTGAATATTACATATGGAAACAGAAACGAGCCTCAGCGCAAGCATTAATGTTCCAAGATAGGAAGGTTGACCCCATCTTAACTGTGATGCATTCAAAAGCTACGAGGTTTTTGAGATTGTGATGGATGTTGTTTTTTATTTAGAAATATATTAAAATAATATATATTTTTTATTTTTTAATATTTATTTTTTATATCAATACATTAAAATAATTTAAAAATATAAATTATTGTTTTTTAAAAGCACTTTTGGAATGCTTTCCAAATAAATCAAGAATTATATATGATAATAAATATTTTTTTTAACTACATCTAAAAATAAAAAATTTAAAAAATAAGAAAAAACTATAGAACAAGATATTTAATCTTGAAAAATATAATATTTATCTGTTTGTATTTACTAAATTTATTTATTAAAACATGTTTTTATTAAAGCAAACAAGAATTAAAAAAAAAAGACACTAAATAAAATGATTGAATAAAACAAAAAGAAAAAAAACATTGTGCAACACTACACATTAAAAATATCATCTAAAAATAAAATATTTTATTTTAAAAAATAAAGTCCATCCATACAAAAAATACATGCGCATAGATGAATCTAAAAAAACTCTTCAAATTTAAATGAATACTAATATAGATATAAATTAAGAAAATAAAAAAGAGAATGAGTACTAATATATATATAAATTAAGAAAATAAAAAAGAGAATGAGTACTAATATATATATAAATTAAGAAAATAAAAAACAAATTAAATAAAAAACTATTAATTTTAAAAGAAAATCAGAGAGAAACAAAAAATTTAGAGAGAAAAAACAAAGAACAAGCGTTACTATCCCTCGTATGCCTGTTTGGCCCACTTTGTGAGGGCCCACGCGTATGCCTGCCTTTGCAGGCTAGCGCAACTGGGTCTTTTTCTTCTTTTTTTAATTGGGGCGCGAAACATGAAACCTCCAGATTATTAAAAGTTGCTCGAGTAGATTGCCAATGGGATTACACTAGAGTGCAATTCCATGAAATTGCACAATCATGAACTTGATTATTGTTGCCATCCATCTTTGAACGTCGGTGACCTTCCTAACAAATTCAATGGCCTCTTCCCAGGTTGACTAGGAAGATCATGTGCAGATTCCCATTTCTTCTAATTAAGCTTACGACAGAATTTGACATCCAGGCCACGATGACAGTATATTCATTATTTAATTTTATAACTACTTTTTTTTGGATGCCAAGAAGAAAACCTGTATTCTGGAAAGTGTATTTTGTAAGTTCAGGTGAACGAATAAAATCTCGGTTATTCTAAACTCTTATAAGAGATGCATGTCCAGACTCGAACTCGAGACCTGCTTCGTAAATCGTAAATTTTCTGTCATCACACTCCTCGGGGACAATTTTATAACTATACTAGGCTAATTAACTGAAAATACGTGGATGATTAATTTATTAATCATCTTTCAGCTAGTCTTATTCTTAGATAGGGAAACGAACTAGTCGTCTTCATATTATAAAATGTAAGGTCAACTACAAACTAGTCATCTACTATTACATTATTTCAATTAAATTCTTGAAGTTAGAAAATTAATCTCACAAACAAACAACTCCAGCTTTGATTGAATCAAACTCCAGACTAGATTTCATAATTAGCGTGCTTTCGATTAATTATCAATAAAGGAAGCTTGCAGCATGGTGACTAATAAACATGTTGATCACGGTATAGTAATTTATATATTTGATGCAAGGCCTTTTATTGTGCCGTCTTTCCTCCATCCACGATTGAATTTGATGTTTCTCAAATAGAAATTATTATCAAATTTAAGACCATCTCCTTGAAATAGCCCTTACCTAACCGTTGTTCAAGTCAATTCACGTAAATGAAATTTTCAGCATGACATTTTGTATTTAAGAGAATGGTGAAAACCATAAACGTGGATAATGTGTTAAAATTTTAAAACATTGGTCTCGTTTTGATTATAGACGATGTAAATTTGAGGAAGACTGAGAATTCTATCGTTGCTTGTACAAGGAGAACAGAGACACGAAGAAAAGTAAATATGCTGAAAAATTCAAAGATTCCTTCAACTTAAAGCACGGTAAAATCGAGACAACATGATTCAATTTGATGAGTGTTTCGGAATGATCTTTTAGCTTTTGCAACATAACCCTTTGGAGGGTGCAAGAGAAATTATAGTTTTGACGGGAAAATGTTTGAAGCCCTAAATAATTTACCTTATTTATTTATTATAAAAAAATATTAAGAAAACACTATTTATATTTATATATGAATAGTGGACATCTTAATTTTCTTTTCATTCACTTTCATCTTCTTTTATTGGGTTCTTTTTTTTCATTTACATCCTTTTTTATTGAAATAATTTTTAATTTTTATTTTTAATATCAACACATTAAAATCATGAAAAGACTACAAAAATATTATTTAAATAATAAAAAAATTAATATAAAAAAATTAAAAATAGAAATTTATCAGTATAATAAAAAAATAAAAAAGCATATGCTAATGTTAGAAATAAGTTTTTTTTAAAAAATATTATATATAAAATATATATATTATTTCCATGAATTTTCAAACAAAAAATATTTTAAAAAGCAATCACTACAATACCAAACGAGCTCTAAATTAATTGAAAAGGGTTCAAAATTTAAATTCTAATATAATACTTATTAATTTATAATAATTTGACTATTTTTTATTCTTTTTTTGTTTCAAATCAATACTTCTATTGAGTATGATAAGTGAGGATTAATTATTTGTTTATTTTTAAATCAAAGTGGTAATCACATCTCAATTGTTTTAGACATTGATGGTCTAAACTGAGAGTAATACCATATATTAATGATTAGTAGATAGGTATATTGATCAAGTTGATTGCTTAGACATGAAAAATTAAAAATATAAGCAAAAAAGAAATCGATGCGTGTACAACTTATTTTTATTAAGGTAGTGTTTGTTTAACCCAGATTGAATATTTTAATATAAAAATATAAGCAAAAAAATAAGCTGATTTGACAAGTCAACTCACAGAATACTTAAAAACTTAAACCCACGACTGGTTCTTCATCTCTGTTTCGATTGCATAAAATATTGCATAAACAAGAGAAGGCGGCACTGCGATCGATTAGGAAATTAAGTTGAATCGATCACTAGGGTTTTATGATTACCATCCCACTAAAGTTAAACCCTTTTTTATAAAAAATATATTAAAGCTTCAATAAATTACTTTTTGAGCAAACTCCTCATTCGTTGCTTCATTCCTTTCAAGTTTGCCACTAGCCAATGTGATTTCGCTAAAGTGCAATTCCACGTAATTGCACAGTCATGAACTCGATCGTTGTTCCCATCCATCTTTGAAAAGTCGATGACCTTCCGAGCAAATTCAATGGCTTCTTCCCAGGTTGATTGGGAAGATTGTGTGCAGATTCCCTTTTCCTCTAATTAAGCTAATGACGGAATTTGACATCCAGGCCACGATGACAGACTATTCATTATTCATTTTTATAATTATACCACGGTAATTAATTAGAAACCACGTGGATGATTAATTTATTAGTCTTATTCTAAGATAGGGGGCCGAACTAATTGTCTTCCTATTATAAAATGTAAGGTAAACTACAAATTAGTCATCTACTATATACATTATTGCAATTAAATATCGCTGTTTTTTTTTGTATATCATGTTTTAATTTGTCCCTACTTAATTTTCTGAAAGAATTTTGAATAAAAAATTTGTAATGATGTCGGGCACATGAGAAGAAAAAAGACAAGATTTATGAAATTTGGCAGTAGATTCTTTTGATGGCTGTAAATTAATGCGGGACACAATGGAGTAATGTGAGGTAGTTTGAGGGTAACATTGAATAATCTCGAACTCTAAGAACCTAATTGGAATTGGGTATATAATTGAAGGACAAAATTTTATTATCTTCAGTATATAAACATTGAAGCTTTAGCTAATTCTGCACCAGACATTGACATCACAGTTCATCATTTCTTCTTTGCTTCCAAGCCATGGCCAATTGCAATGATGATCATTTCTCCAAAGACAAGTTGTTGCTCGATCCAAAGGAAGCTAGTTTGAAGGAACTCGTTCTTCTCTTATTCTTCTCTGATGTAAGAAGTAGAAAATTCGTCGACTGCCCCGAAGAGCAACGGCGGGGAGATTTTAATAGACGGTGGCTCATTTTCATCTCAGTTCTTGTGCAAAAAGTCCTTCTTTTTTGCAAGGAACCCTTGGCTCGAATAGGGCAGACTTTAGAGAACTGGTTAAATATTATCTCAAACAACGGTGGCCTTTTCAAACTCTTGTTGAATTATTTGAAGGGTATGTGCAGCTTCCATGATTTTTTTTGTGGCATAAAATTAGGGAGCAACTAGAGCATAAATCAGTGTAGTTGTGCATTGAAAAAACTTTTTAATCTGGTGATCACTTTTTGATCGAATCTATTTCCATGCATGGGAGCATTCAGTTACACAATTAACCCTTTAATGGATAACATGGGGTTCTGATAGCTAATTAAGAATGGATTATACTTATGCAGGAGATGTTGTGAGGCCGGATGAATCTTCAGCGGCGTTCAGATCTGTGATAGGACATTGTGACTGGAGAGTAGACCTAGACAGGAGTAGTAGACCTGGGCAACTAAAATACAACACATCCTTGTCTTTGATGGCTGCTAAATTGTCGTACGAAAACAAAGCTTTCATCGAAACCGTCGTCACAGATAATTGGAATGTAAGTATCAGCACTAATACCACATGATCACACTTTTTGTTTTTAGGCGCTATAACATGGATCGAGTTACAGAAAACCTACCTGTGTAGAGCCCAAAAGATTTTCCATTTTTTTTAGTGTATTTTATATATATATATATATATGTGCTCAAACTTGGTCTTTTAACGGAGACATATCCCTCAATTACAATACAATATGTAGAATTAGTTTTGATGTGCAAAGATTGGCCGGAGAGACACTAGCTAGCCGTGCAAAAGAGATTAATGAAAATGTTTCGCTAATATTTCATGAGAGGTAACGATGGTTGTTTTTCGTTTCTTCCCCTTTTCTGCAGATGGAATTCTTGGGTTCATACGACTTCTGGAACGGTAAGAAGCAAACCTTATACTTTAAATCATAGTTACCTTATATGGTAATGGGTTATGAATCTTGTGTAAGTTGAGTTTACTTTGAATTTGTTTGAAGATTGAAATAATCAAATATTCTTGATTGTTTTAATCAAACTTAATTAATTTGGTTAATCTAGTTGAACCATTATAAAACTCTCTAGTTTGATCAATTCAGGAGAAAAATTGAAACTTTTTTATTCAAATCAATTGTGTTTTTATTTAAAAAACAAAACAATATCATTTTAAAATTAATTTTACGAGCCAACAACTCCAGCTTGGATCGAATCAAACTCCAACTAGATTTCACAAGTATGCTTTCAACTAGAAAATTAGAGGCTATCATTTCTCCGAAAATACACTGTATGGCCATGCATACTAGTCCTTAGCTAGCCAGGATTGTAATTAATTATCAAGAAAGAAAGCTGGCAGCATAGTGACTGATAAACCTGTTGATCACAGGATAGTTTGCCTTTTATTGTGCCGTCTTTCCTCCATCCACAGTTGAATTTGAGGTTTCTCAACTAGAAATTAATATAAAATTTAACACCGTCTCGTTGAAATGACTCTTACCTAACCATCACTTAAGTCAATTCACGTAAATGAAATTTTCCATTTCAAGCTAGAAATCTTAGCATGACATTTTGTTTTGAAGAAGTACGAGAAAAACTATAAACGTGGATATATAATGTGTTAAAATTTTATAACGATGGCCTCGTTCTGATTATAGACGATGTAAATTTTAGCAAGATTGAGAATTTTAGCGTTGCTTGTGCAAAGAGAATAGAGACATGATGTAAAATCCGAAGCTTCGTTGAACTTAAAAGCACAAGAAATTCGAAACAACGTGAGGCCAAGGTATTCTAAAAACAAAAAAACATAAGGTCAAGGTGATGTAGGTTGCGAGAAACACAAGGAAATTAATTAGGTGGTACACTCCATTCTTCTTCTCTCTTTTTTCCTCCTAAACTCGATTTTATTTTAATTTATCAGTATTCACTGGAAAAACTTATGACATAATACATTTGTTTAGTTTTTCGGAATAATCTTTTAGCTTCAGCAACATAACCTTTGGAGGGTGTAAGAGAAATTATAGTTTTGACGGAAAATTGATTGGAGCTATAAATAATTTACCCTTATTTATCTATTATTATATATGAATAGTGAATATCTCAATTTCTTTTATTGACAATTGTTTTTTTTATTGGGTTTTCTTTTTCATCTACATCATTCTTCTTTTTTTTATTGAGTTTTTTTGCTTTCCATTAAAAATTATAAGTTGTTTTTTTTTCAAAATTGACTCTTAGCAAACCATGAAATGGTATTTGGATTATAAACAATGAACCAATTTATTTTTTTCCCGTTCACATCCTTTTATCTTCTTCTCTTCTCTCTGTTTTGTTTTGACTGAGTCTTTTTTTATTATTGAATCCTTTTACTTTTGAACTAGCAATTATAGTTTGGTTTCGCAATAAAAATATTGTTAAAAAGCATTTAAAAATAAAAGGTTATACACAAAATAAAAAAAAGCATGTTTGAACTTTTGATTTGAATGTCGAACAGAGTACCAGGAACGGGCCTCAACACAAGCATTCATGTTCCAAGACAAGAAGGTTGACCCCTCCTTAATTGTGGTTGCATTCAGAGGGACCAACCCATTCGATGCAGATGACTGGAGCACAGATGTGGATCTCTCATGGTATGAGCTTCATGGTATCGGCAAGCTCCACCGTGGCTTTATGAAAGCCCTAGGCCTGCAAAAGAATGGCTGGCCTACTGAAATCGAACAAGGTGGTGACCATTTATATGCTTACTACGAAATCAGACAAATGCTGAGGGACATACTGCAGAAGAACGAGAACGCAAAATTTATAATAGCGGGGCATAGCTTGGGCGGGGCGTTGGCTATATTGTTCACAGCAGTGTTAACATTGCACGATGAAGCTTGGTTGCTTGAGAGATTGGAAGGTGTCTACACATTCGGACAGCCGAGAGTCGGAGATGGGCAGTTCGGAGAATTTATGGTAGATAAGTTGAAAAGGTACGAGGTAAGGTACCTGAGGCATGTCTATAACAATGACATCGTGCCTAGATTGCCATATGATGACAATCTTCTCTTATTCAAGCATTTTGGTCCCTGCATCTACTACAATAGCTTCTATAAAGAAAAGGTCAGCGCTCTCTCACTCTCTTCCTTGATTTACAAGTTTCGATCAAGTAATCGTGTTTTTCTTGACCTGATTATTTATCAGCAGAATTTAGTATTAATTAGTAAGATTGCTGACAAGCTACAAACACGTACAATCATCCTGAATGACAATTGTGATTTGGGACATATATAGGTTATGCACGAAGAGCCGAACAAGAACTACTTCTCTTTGTCGTTGATAGTCCCCAAGTACTTCACTGCTGTTTGGGAGTTTATTAGAAGTCTTATAATCCCTTATATCCGAGGCCAGAGCTACAGAGAGAGCTGGTTTATGAGCCTGTTAAGGGTCTCGGGGTTGATAATTCCAGGAATATCAGAACATGCTCTTCAAGATTATGATAATTCTACCCGGCTGGGATCCTTGTCTACGCTATCGTTTTAACTCTATGATTCTCAGAAAGAACTTCACCAGGAGTGAAAACAATGAAAGATGTCTTTGTTGGAAATGATTTGGTTTACTATTGTATTTGAATTATTTGGTTGTCCAGGTCAATAGAATTCTATTTGTTAGTGGTTGAATATTTATTGTACGAGTCCAGTTCTCATGGTTAAGTGGCTGGTCTGCTGAAGGTTGTTTAGCAGATGTCGAGTCGTAGGCTGGTTCTGTTTTGGTTCGGCTAGTTGATGTACTGCCTATTTAAAAGGCTATTGTTTATTCAATAAAACATGCAGAATAAAAATCCTATTTAAATCTAATTTCTTGATTTAACGTTCTATATACACACACACACATGAATACAAGGTCTATTCTCAAACTTGTTATGTGACCTAAATGCGCTTTTGTAGTTCAAAAATAAAATAAAATATGTGAGCTAATAAATAAATACATATAAAATCATTAATTAAAAAAAATATACCGGATATTTCCCTTGTTATGTTTGCTAAATTTATTTATTAAAATAATTTTTTATTTCAAGCAAATGATAATAGAAATAGAGATACAAATAAAATTGATTGAATAAAATAAAGGAGGATATTATGCAAGGATACACATATTAGAAATATTATATGAAAATATTTTTTTATTATTTAATAAATTCCATTCACACAAAAGATATAGAAAAATTTGTAGATGAATCAAAAACATTCTTCAAATTTAAATGCAGAACCAAAAAATAATCATCATTTAAAAAGAAGCTCTTTAAACAAAATAAAAAAAGTGAATAAGTACTAATTTTAAAAAAAAAATAGAGAAAAAAACAATTTAAAAAAATAGAAAAAAAGAAGAAGCAATGGCTAAGCATTTTTTTTTTTGGATAAGCCGAAGCTAACCACGGGTATCCAGGCCGCTGGGCCTGACTAATCCCAGGGGTGCATAAGGTCTTGGCAAGCATGTTTCCCACAAGTGCACCACGGTTAAGTTAAGAGTTTCACCCAAATCCGATGACTCCAAAAAATTGTTTGCACCTGAACGGATTCAAACCTGAGATCTCATGGGGAGCACACCCACGAGTCTCAGGCCTCCACCGCCAGTCCAACCCCCTTGGTTCAATGGCTAAGCATTGCTAGGCCTAAAAAGCAAGGCTAGCTTGCCTAATCTATTTTTTTCAGGAATTGCGCACTGAGCTTTTTTTGTTTTTTAACAAAAACAATTTAACAGCATTATAAAAAATCACCAATGATCATATTTGTCATCCAAAAAATATGACCAATCAAAAAAGGCTTAAAAAAAAATAAAAATTGTCACCATGATAATGATAATAATTAATGTCAACAACCATAGTATTATTTCAATTATAATTAATGTCAACCTATCAAGAAAAAAACTATCATATTATAATTAGGATCTAGAGAATATTCTATGCTTTCCCATCTCCAAACACACCAAAATAGGAGGCCAGAGAGAGAGAGAAGAAGGAAGAGAGAAAGGGAGGTGAGCAGAGTCAGGAAACTCTTGAGACAGGGAGAGTAGCTGCGGGAAGAAAGATAATTAGGAGAAAATTAACTTTTTCTGTAACAGGTTTGCTTTAGGGTTCAAACTGAATTGATTTGTTCTTGTTCAGTACACCAAAATTAATTAATTATTGCTTTAGGGAGAGGGGGTTTTCTAACTGGTTATCTTTGATTTTTTTTTACCGTGATTTTTTTAAATATATTATTTAAAAAAAATTAATATAAGGAAATCAAAAGTAAACAACAATATCAAGTTAAAATCACTTTTAAAAAAACGCATATAAACAGAAATAAAAGTTGTGTCACCGAGGACATGACTCACAAACTTCCCAACTCTTCCAAGCAAACTAACGAGCTCTTGTTCATGATAATAGCAAAGGTATAAAACCTACCTAGAAGATCAATTCTTCATTAGTCATGTAAGAACAACAACTCATAACCATTTAGTACCATTTAATAGGTGATTTAATAGTAAAAAATTAGAATTAAAGAGTTTGTTTTTCTTGTGGTCTTAGGTTTGAGTCATGTAATTACTAATATGATGATAGCTTGAGATCTACAAAATCATTAACTTTAAGATTTATAAAATTAGTCGAGATACATGTAAACTGACAAATACACACATTAATAAAATAAAAAGAAAAAAAGAACAACAACCCAGGTACGTAAGTGCAGGGTTCAAAGACAATAGACTCAATTCCCAACAATTCTTGAGAAGACTTCACACCCATTAGCATCAAACTAGAGTCTAAATCAATGCTTAATCACATCCTTGACTTGTCATTAGCTTAAAACAAACACAAATAGTTTTTTTACATGACTTGTGATACGTTTGGAATTACCCAGATTTTCATTCTTTGAAATTTTTCTTAATTTTGTACTTGAGCTGGCTCGAATAATTCTGAGTGGATTGGTTTTCAAAATAGTGTTCATCCACAGTAATGTTCGTCATGCGATGCCAATGTGAAAGAGAAAGGCATTGGATCTATTGTAGCATGCACACTGGGCTGTCTAGTATCCTGATATATTTGTTTTTTTCTCCCTGATATATTTAAAAATATTAAAAAAATATTTTTAAATAAATAAATAAATATTTTTTTTCTTCCAAGAAAACATTATCACAGGAAGGACAACACTTCGACAGAGAATGGGTGGTTACGTATTTACGATGATAAATAATGATGATATCGACAACTGCATCTTGAGAGAACAAAGACTCCACGTGACTCACCAACTTCTATCATAGTTATTAAATTCTCTCTCTCTCTCTTTTTTTTGGCTATTTTACTTTGCAGGCTTTAACTGTTTTTCTTTATTAACTTTACTGTTAATACCAAATTTTTTTTTTTTCTTTTGCAGGCTTTATCTATATGTTTGGTTTTCTAATTTTTTAAGCCAAAAACTAGTTCAGTTTAAATAGATTTTCAGATTGTTTTCTCCACAAATTATTGTTCTCAATTAATGGTTTTTAAACCCAGACCGGAACAACCCTAATAACCAATGTTTTTTTTTTATAGATAATAATAATTTTTATCATAACTTATTATAAGGAAATTGATGAATTATTTTAAAAAAATTATTCAAAAAGAGATTTTTTTTAATTTAAACGTCACTTGTAAAATTAAAAAGAGTGCACAATGAATTATATTTTATTGATAATAGATCGCTACCATTCAAAACTACAAAAGAAAGTATGAATCTATTTCAATTAGTCAACAAAAACCAACCATCACCGTTTGGTAAAAAGACATCAAAATCTTAGTTCAATGACTAAACATCTTAACAAAATAAGAACTTTTTACCCAAATTATATCAAGATCAGAATTATAGACAAAAACGAAAAGGGAAAAGAATTCATGAACAAATGAGATGAAGGAACACACACATATATATTGAGAAAGTTGAGTTGTGTGAGATCCACGAGTTAGTGAACTGATGAATGTTGAGTTGTGTCTAGAGTTAATTAAATAGTTTATTGATTTTTATGTACTAATCAATGTTTTTTTTTGTGTGTGAATTATTATGGATTAGACATGTAAGGGTCGTCCATGAGTCTATATTGTAATGATAAAGCAGCTATCGAGATTGCACACAATCCGCTACAACATGATCATACCAAACACGTCGAAGTCGACTAATACTTTATTAAAGAAAATCTTGATCAGAAAATTATACAATTTTTATTTGTAAGGTCAGAAGATCAGCTAGCTGATGTACTCATTAAACGCAGTTTCAGGAAGAGTATTTCATGATGCGATTAACAAGTTGGACATGATAAATATTTAAGCTTCAACTTGAGAGGGAGTGTTAAATATTACAATTTGGAATATAGCTGTTATCTTTGTATTTTAGTATAACCAAATTTGTATTTTAGTTTTAGGTAAGTTTTGTATGTGTTTGTATTTTAGTGTAACATAAATTACTTACTATTATAAATACCTGCATTGTAACATTGAAAGAATTATTGAAGATTAATACATTCAAGAAGTTTTACAGTCAGCCATGTTAGTAAGATAAAAAGGAATTAATTTTTTTTATTAATATTCCCTAATAATTAGATTTTTTGGATGGTTTAGAAACTACTATAAATATATTCTATATAATCTCATTTTAATATAGTAAAAATAAAAGTTTCTCCTTTTTAGTGATATATATAGATACATTGCCAAATCATGTTTTTTTCTCTCTAAAAAACAATTATTGCAATATTCATCAATAATTACCTTTTACAAATCACAACATTAGCTCGCAATCCATCAACCTATATGGATAATGATTTCCAGCTAAAAATATTTTTGATTCAAGGCGTAAAAGCTCAAATAGATTACCTTTTCAAAACCTTTCGCTGTTCAATTACCGGGACCAAAGTCAACAGTGATTCCGTGCAAATGACTTTATATCACGTTGAAACTATTCCACCTATATACGAAGGTGAACAGCTCGGCACAAGGGAAAGAATACTAAAATTTATTTTTAAAAGTGTTTTTTTTATTTTAAAATATATTAAAATAATAATTTTTATATTTAAAACTAATTTTTATATTAGCATATCAAAAAACATGTGATAAATATAAAAAATATTAATTTAAAACAAAAAATGAAAAAATATATTTTTTTTAAAATACTTTTAAAATACATTCTCAAACACTATGGGAATTAAAAGGTTAACCACCGTCACTGAACTCAAAATAACCTTTTCTTTTGTTGGTTACCAACTCGAGACCTGTGAATCATGCTGATAGATTTAGCCCCGTTTTGGGGATCCTAAGGTGAAAGCTCTTAATTATCCAACAAGTGTGTTCCCACCCTTTTTATTAGATACCTTCTCGACCAATCATTTCACATCATGTCCCCTTCCCATACTGGCTAAAAAAGGCTATAAATAGATGCGCTCAGCTTGCTGAGAATGCATCAGAGTTTGACACAAAAAAATCATCGTCATGGCCATTAAGAGCAATGGCGAGCATTTCTATCAGAACAAGCTGCTGCTCGATCCAACAGAAGCTAGTTTTCTCGATCTGATTCTTTTCTTAGTTTCCTCAAACATAAAAAGTAGAGGATTCATTGAGTGCCACGAAGAGCACAGTACTCTGAGAAATTTCAATGGCCGATTCGTAGTCTTCATCTCACTTCTTGTTCAGAAAATCCTTCTTCTCTTCAGAAAACCTATGGCTATAATAGGAAAAGCATTGGAGATGTGGCTAAACCTTCTCCTATGCAACGGTGGCTTTTTCAAGCTCTTGTTAAATATTTTGAAGGGTATGCAATACTGCATTCTTGCTTCTTTCGAATAGTTAATTATTTGAGACTACTATACACCATTGATGTCATTTCAATGCAGGGAAAGTTGTAAAGACACCAGATCGATCATCGGCAGAGTTCACGTCCGCTATAGGAAATCTGGACTTGAGAGTGGAACTAGACAAGAAAACCAGACCTGGTGACGAGAAATATAAGGCATCCTTGTCTTGGATGGCCGCTAAATTGGCATACGAGAATGGAGCCTTCGTTGAATCGATAGTGAAAGATCACTGGAATGTAAGTTTATATCTGTATATCGCTTGCATAAACCTAGCATGATCGAATAACGTTTGCATGGTCATTGAAGAGAAAATAAATCGTGACCAATCACAGCTGAAGATTTTAAAAAATGTTGTCTAAGTCATCTTTTTCCTCTCCCTTTCTTGCAGATGAGATTCTTGGGTTTCTTCGACTTTTGGAACGGTGAGACTTCCCTGTCATACGTTGTTGGCCGGTTTTATCTCTTCATTAAATATATTAATTAAATGCATAGTTGTCAGATCAGTAAGCTTGAATTATTGGATTGGAAGATCTGAGACCTATCATTTTTATCAAAATCTTAGATTTAGTTTTTATTTAAAGAAAAAATAAATATTATTGTCTTGTATCAGGTTTGTCCGCATCAATTATGTTTCATTGGATTATTCAAATTTATCTATATCAATGGCAAGATTGATTCAAATTAAACTTTAATTTAATTTAAATTTAAAGTTATTGATTTAACAAGCCAGTTGATTTATCGAGTCAAATTTAATTATGATGATGAATATATACGTGTCGGTAACTATGATAATAAAAAATAGCGAAAATAGAAAACTTGAAACGCGTTGAAAGTGTGTTTTTAAAAATAAAAATAAAAATAAAAATAAAAATGAAAATGAAAATGAAAAGGGGAACTCGTTGATCGATGACTCTAAAGAAATAAACTCGATAAAATCGGCAGTGTCCTTCAGTCAATCATTAATGAACTCTTAAACATTATGAAGTTAGTTTTTATTGCTTCTTCGGAATTACCGATTTCAATAATTATTGTTTATTAAGGGGAGGCGTGGTATTATTTACAGGTAAAAAAATTGAAAAACTAATTCAATCAAGAAAAAAAATTAACTGAGAAAAAAAACTGATTAAACTATTTTTTTTAATTTCTAGTTCAGTTTTTGATTTTTGAAGTTAAAAATTGGTAAATCAAAATCGAACTGGTTCAAATTAAAAAAATACTATATTTTTTTTTATTCTTCTGGTTCAATTCATTTTTTTGGTTTGTTCTCATTTTGGTTAAATGAGAGAAGAGAAAACTTGGTTAAAGTAAAAAAAACCTAAAAAAACCAAATCTATTTTTTGGTTTTTTAGTTAAAGAATTAAACCAAACTAAAACCAATTGGTTTAAACCGGGTTTGGTGCGGTTTCAGTTTTTTTTTTGGTTTAGTTGTTTTTATTAATAAAAACCGAATCAAACCAAAAATACTCATCCCTAATCATTTATGTTTCTCAAAACCAAATTTGAAAACAAATAACACCTAGAAAACCTAATTTTCAAAAAGTCTAATAGTGGTTGTTAATTGGTTTAAAAAATTATTTGTTTTTCCGTTTTAAAATCATTTTTTTTAAATATTATTTTTTTATTTTATTTTTGAAAATTATTGTTTTTGGTGTTTTCAAATTATTTTTATGTACTTATATTAAAATTATGTTTTCTCTTTTAAAAAAATATTATTTAAATATATTTTTAAACAAAAAATATTTTTAAAAACAACCGTTATTATTATACCAAATGGCTCTTTTTTATTTAATTTTTTTTGTTTCTAGAAATTTGAAAAAAAGAGAGAAAATGATACCAAACCTAAATAACCTAATTTTCAAGAATTCTAATAGCGGCTGGCTTACAGTTTATTTGTTTTCGTGTTTTTTTTTTTTTATGTTTTTAAGTATTAACATGCTAATCACCATTATTTCTGATAAATCTTATAATTCGAGTCAAACGTTAAAACATCCATGAAAATAATGAAGATTATATCAAAATCTTCAATCTAGATCGAGTTTTATGACTATATTTGCAATAGATGGAAGTTAAATTGGGGAAAGATTTTTAAAAGGTCCGGTTTGTGAAAAAGAAAAAAGAAAAAATAATATACATACTCCAAATTAAGCTTGTTTTCTGATAAAACCAATGTTTTTTTTCTTCATAAAAAAATTAAATATACATGGCATTTCCTGTCCTTCTCTCACTCATCATATTTTTTTTAAAAAAAAAAACGCTGCTAGATCTGTACCTGCTACTGGTGCCCCACGTTGTTTTTTTTTTTTGTTGGAACATAAATTGCATCGTGCACAATTATTTTAGCATTAAAAAACAAAACGGGAATATGAATGGTAGATATGGAGATTATTTGGTACTTTGATAGTCATGGTTTTTTAAGTGTGTTTTTGTTAGAAAATATATTAAAATAATATATATTTTTATTTTTAAAAATATATTTTTAATATCATCATATCAAACCAATTTAAAAGTACTCAAAAAAATATTTAAAACAAAATAAAAAGAGTTATTGGTACAAATTATTATTTTTTTACCATTAATATCTACTTGATATATTTATTGCAAAAAAGAGAAAGTAAAAAAATAAAACAAAGTCCTTAAAAATATATATAAGAAATATAAGAATATTTTTACCTAGTTTTAAAAAAAAATTCTTCTCCTTCTTATATTTATTTCTCTCACATATACTAAATACAAATAATAATCAATTATAAAGTAATATAATATATGTCCACCTAGTCAAATAAATGCATTTAAAAGCTATGTACATTCATGATAGCTACCACAAGGAGGATAAAAAAACATTTGCCAACCTTAACCTCGACATAATTTCAGATTTGACTTGAAGCGATCCATCACAGGAGGTTTGGATTGGTTCAGACTCTAGGATAAAAAAACGTACTCCTTGAATTTTTATTTTCTACTGGAAAACAAAAGGGCACGAACATTTTTTTTCTAAGTGTGATGCTTCGCAGATCACCAGAACCAGGCTTCAACGCACGCCTTCATGTTCCAAGATACAAAGGCAAACCCTAACCTGTATGTGGTGTCGTTCAGAGGGACCGAGCCATTTAATGCACGTGATTGGGCAACAGATGTGGATCTCTCCTGGTATAAGTTTAAAGGCATAGGTCAGATCCACCGTGGCTTTATGAAAGCTCTGGGCCTGCAGAACAATGGCTGGCCTAAAGAAATCATCGAGCCAGATGGTCCCGACCACCTGTATGCGTACTATGAAACGAGACAGATGCTGAGGGACATGCTTTCCAAGAACGAGGACGCAAAATTTATAGTGACAGGGCACAGTCTGGGAGGGGCATTAGCCATTCTGTTCGTGGCTGTGTTAACTATGCACGGGGAGGCTGAGTTGCTGGAGAGATTGGAAGGGGTTTACACATTTGGGCAGCCTAGGGTCGGGGACGAGGAGTTCGCCGAATATATGTCAGATGGGTTGAAAAAACATGAAGTGAAGTACCTGAGACACGTCTACTGCAATGACATAGTTCCCAGATTGCCTTTTGACAACAAAATTTTATTTTACAAACACTTTTGGGAATGCAAGTAATACACTAGCTGGTATAAAGAGAAGGTCGGTACTGTTCTCTCTCTCTCTCTCTCTCTCAGTTATGCTGTTGATTTGATGCATTCGTAAATAATCTGGATACAGGTTTTGGCGGAAGAGCCGAACAAGAACTACTTCTCTTTGTTATTGGCCATACCCAAATTCTTGAATGCTGTTTGGGAGCTGATTAGAAGTTTTATAATCCCTTGCCTGAAGGGTCCAGATTACAGAGAAGGTTGGTTTATGACACTGATGAGAATGGTAGGACTGGTGATTCCAGGATTACCAGCACATTGTCCTCAGGATTATACTAATGCTACTCGGTTGGGGTCCTAAGCCTAGCCCCTCCAGCTTCAGGATACTCTGCAAGAACTTCACCAGATTGAGATCTTGAGACAAGCGATTACTTAATAGTTAATAGCAACATGTGGCTGGGGAGCTGTTGCGTTCATTGCATATTTAACGATGAAATGATGTGAACAACTTATGAGATCTGAGAGGAGGTCACTATGATAAAATAAGTTGCTGGATTGTGTGTGAAAGACTAGTTTGAACAATATAAGTTTGATGTTCTCTGCTATAACCTTAGCTCTTGTATGATCAATGGGGTTTTTTGTTTTCAAAAAAAATACGGTGTTCCATCAGCTGCTGTCTTCATAGAGTGGTTACAAGTTCTGGAAAATTATTCTCTCGGAATTGAATCTTAAGGCGTGTTTAGCTGAGATTGGACTCTATCACTTGATTCAATTAACTTGGTATGAGGTTGAAAACAATTTAATGTTGGGTTAGCATTCAATTTTGCGAACAATAGTTTGCATTTTTGCTTCATAAAGACTAAAAATCAAGAGATTGTAATTGTTGCCTTGGAAAAAAAAAACTCACGTCGACAGCTGAAAACTAGTTAATAACTAGATTAGCTAGAATTGAAAGAAAACCAAGAAGGGGTCGAACGAAGACGCCGTAGATAATATTCCACGAGAGGAACAAAACAATTCATCAAAATTTTCAAAGTCTACTAGGCCTAAACCTCAATCCTTAAAAAACAATCATAATAAGTAATTATAGATTTATTATAAAATCCCATTAACATTAAAATTCCTAAACTAAAAAAATATTTTCCTCAAAAAGCTACAGCATCAAAGCGTGTATTTAATTAATTTATAACGAAAAGCTTCACGAAATGCTCCATTTTCAAGGAAAATGTCATCATATGACAATAATATTAATATTAATAATAATAACTGTTGATATACATACATTCATACATGCATACAAGGCTTAGCAGTCAAATTTCCTGGAGATTCTGATTCCAGGAATGTCACATCCAGGGTCTTGCGTCCCATCTGAACGCTTAACAGAAGCACTTGTTCTTCACGCCCCAGCTCAGCTCCATCGACACCAAAATAGTGTCAGTAATGGTTTCCTCATACACACTTCCATATTCTGCTGCAGTTTTTCCTCCAATTTGACCTGGCCAGGGATATAATGAACCTTCAAGAAGCTTCGAATAGTTGCCAGGATTATATGGCTTTAACAGATTTATGATTCTATAAATACAAATTCACCTTTTAGGAATGGCAAAACATTTTGTGCTGGCCCTAATTTTTCAGCCAGCTTATTTTTAGGAAATAAGATACCTTGACATGCTACAGAACCAAAGCAAATCATTGCATTCATGGAATGCAAATGCGTTCTATATGAGACATGAACTACTAAACTGATTTTTTTCACCATTCGACCAAAAGTAGCAAAGCTCTTCAGACTCTAGACAGGGTCAGCTGGTTCGCCAGGGCATGTCAGTAAAATCTTTCACAATAAACCAAATTTTGCTAGAGGAAAGGAGAAAGGCAAGAAATCTGAGACAAAAGATGTTCCCAGGAAATTACCAGGTATTATATATACCGAAGTTTACCAACATGTGGCTGGATGAGATATCAGAAAGCATGGCATGTGAAACAACCACTCAGGGAACCCTTCTGACGGGTCCAGCGGAACGATATAAATTTGTGAGAGTTTGTGGAAACTTGATGTGCCTGGTTTGCTAGCACCGAGCTCCTCATTTCCTGGGCTCTCTTTTGAGCTGATCTCAGCTTATTCATAATTCTATCCATAGATGACGATCTCTTTTTCTCAAGCTTCATCTGAAATGAACAGAGTCACTTAAGACCACAAATGCACAGCCTAAAATTTAGAAAACGTAGATACAAATGGGAGTGGCTAAAGCTGGAACCTATCAATCTTGAATCTCAATGGTCAACATAGATTTGTTTTTGTTTTTTTCATGGCACACTATTATCTTAAGTACAATGAGACTTAATAAAACTGATTAGTTTTAGGAATAAAGAGTTAAGAATCCAGATGAAAAGTTCATTGCTCTGTTAATCAGATACTCGGGCACTGCTAAACTGTTATCAATTCTACAAGAGGATTTTGTTCATCAAAACTTGGAATCCAATATGTTTGATATCATGTGGGATGGCCCCTTCCCATTAATCAAACTTCAATGATGTATAATCCACGTAGTTAAGATTCTCATTTTCAGACATCCTGGACAATATCCTACAGTGCTAATATATGTCCTGCAGCTAACCAAGGTTATTACTTTATGATAATCTCTCTAACACCAGCATCTTATAATTAAGTAGTAGCAAAGCTTTTAAGAGAGCAGAAAGTAAGTGTTTTAGAAAATAACTTCTTTGCCGCACCAAGGATGATCATTAAGTGAATTAATCCTCTAAGTTAGTCAAAATTGTACGACGAAACGAGTGGGGAAAAAAACCTCAAGTTTCCTTATTTGTGCCTCAGCTTTTGCCTTCTGCAGGTTCTCCCATGCTGTGATTTTGGCTTCCTCTCTTTTGACCCTTCAAAAAACAAGGACAAGCTCTATTATTCATCAAGGAAATTATGGTTTCTGTTCAAAGGATCTAGTGTTTGAGTTTAATTTAATCCTTCGTGATAATCCTATTAAAGTCTTCGTTTCAGTACTAATTGCATCACATTCACAACAAACTTATGATCTGGCCTATAAATTCAATACATCCTTACTTTGAAATGCTCTTTCCAGCCTCTGAAACATCCCAACCTGATGAAAGAGTATCAGCAGCTTTCTTTCTCCAGTCATCAACAACTTCTGAACTTTTTCTGTGGTTGCGAGCTCTGTGTTTCTTAGACCACCTTGTGACAGTAACCCTCTCATCCACCTGTACATCCCTGGTCTCAGATTTAGAGGAATGTACACTCTGCAGCTCCACAATAGGTAGGCCAGAGGGAGAGGGAGTGGAGGTGGAGAATGGCGGCTTCGTGGTGGGAGATGAATGATTACTACCTACAGGGCTCATTTGGGTGGCCATGTCCCTTCTTGAAACAGCACGAGATACATTGGTTGCAGCATCCTTGGCACCATCAAGCTTTTCATCTGAATGTTTAATGAACAATGGCATGGAATGTTATATATGCAAACTAAGAAAGGATCAACAATTGAAAATTAAAAAAAGAAAATCAAACATGCATCAACATGACATAGTTGTTCACATATTGATATTCTGATCTTATATTGAGTTATTCATGGTGTTCCCTGCCGGGGAGTGTAGATAGCCGGCCTACCTTCTCATTTTCATTATAAAAAAAGAATAAAAACAACAAGAACGAAACAATGCTTGACATTAAGATTGGATTCCTTACAGAGACTCTAAAAACGATTTTAGTGAGAGGCACATATCAGGCATTTTATGATCAACTAGAATAGTAAATCTATTTGGGCTAGCGAACAGTCTCAAGCAATACCATCAAATACCATTTCAAAATGAGACTCAGTAATTCTTCATAAAATTGGTTTTGTGACTATCAATCTCATCAAAACCCATCAATTTGAATCAAACTACCGATGTGATTTGCGGTGTCTAATTCTTTGTTTGACAAGTTATGATCTCAACATCATAAGTTCTATAGATATCATCATAATTCAATCCTCCAAAACAGAAATTAAAAGTTGAAAAAAGGAAACTTTAATCAAATTCAAGAAATCAGGCTGAAGTAAGAAATTCGTACCCTGGGATGGCAACGAAGACTGGGCTACCATCTCAGAGCAACCATGCACACTAACCGAACGAGCCATGCAAGGATCTGTCCGCATAGGAAATGCCACACCATGGCTCCCATGTGACCTAATACCCAACCCATCAGCAGCAATAACACCAGCTGAAAACGGAGAACCAGGAACGAAATTCCCCACATTCCCTCCATCAAACACCTGCATCCCAGGCGAATACAAGGAATAGTATGCAACTCCCGGCGGTCCAAGTGGTCCACTCTTTGACTTAGGCCTCCTCTGTGCAGGCTGAATCGAACTCCTAACAACCCCATCTCCCGAAACAGGACTAAATATCCACCTCTCAGCATCCTCCCATTTGGACGGCAATGTCCTTCCATTATTATTATAGGGCAAAACAGCAGCTCCAGTAGCATTCATCACTTGCCGCCTATTACTATTATTTGGCAACGGCACTCTCTCTGAACTCCAACCCTTCTGCATTCCAACACTAGAATGATACTGATTAAGATAATTTGGAGTCCCAGGACTCGGAAATGTACCAGATTTTCGAGATGAACAAGCTACACTCTTCTTCATGTTACCCAATCTCGGCGAAGAAGATGTGACCACATTGTTAAGATCTAGTGACGCAGGCCTCCTCCTATCTGGTCTCTTTGTGACTGCTTCAGATCTCGATCTCCTCTCCTGGCACTCTACATAAAAAAACTGGTCAAAATTAAGAATTTCTAGTACAATTTTGATCTGGGTTTCGGATTTTGCAGTTAATTTGTTACCTTTGAGAGCGAGAGAGAAGGAGCTTCTTGCAGAATCTAGGAGGTAAGTATCGTCTTCTACAGAACTAATTCTGTTGTCTTCTTTTTGAACAGCTTTTTTAATCGACAAGAAAACAGTGAGATTTAATTTCAAATTCTGTCTTTATTCGTAGGCTTTCCAAAGCTTAGCTGTAGCTGTACGTACCTTTAACGTTTTCTGCTTTTCTGGAGAGACGAGTGTGAATATGCTGTGGCTGCTGCTTCTGCTTGTTGTTGTTTCGATCTGGACCACTCGAAGAGCTCTCCTGTTGATCATGACCAGCTGCCAAATGCTGCATTGCACACTCATAAAAACTCCCTCAAGAACCATGGGTTAGAAAACTCATGCAAGCAGGAAAGTTAGAGAGAAGGGTTTACCAGAGAGATTTCAGAGGCGAGAGAATCATGATCATGAGCATCGGAAGCGAAGGAGCAGCGATCGACGCTAGCAGAAGCAGAGGAGAAGAGACTGAAGTTGGATTCTAGAGTGAGAATCACAGAGTCAGGACTTGCATCTCGAGCTCTAAATCCTGATCTCGACGAGCTCCGCTCTTGGTACACCCGTTCCGGCATTCTCCAATTTTTCCTTCGGTTTCTGCTACCTCACATTCTAGTCCAGAGAGAGAGATACTTGGTTATTCAATGGCTTGTGTGCTGTTTAGTCACTCCATGGCGGGTATTAAAGAAAGGATGAGTTTTTTTTTTTTTTAATGCCTGTGACTTGACAAATTGTTTTAAGATAAATAAATAAATAAAAAATACATCCACTGCACCAAATTCAATGCAAACCTAAATGGATCGATATTAAATAAACTGACCGTGATAGTAATTAGGGGTGAAAATAAACTTAATTAATATTGATCAAAACTCGCCTGAATTGGTAGAGAATTCTTAGACCCTGTTGGGTCCAGGAAAAAGGATAAAAAAAAAAAAAACAATTTTTGAGTGGGGGTATGAACACAAGTCTTACCAGCTTGAAATAAATAAACAATTTTAAAATATTAAATATTTACCAAGCTAATTAAACTGTAGTGTTTCGATTTCGAACCGGGTTAAGGCTATAGATATTGTATGAATATCCAGAACTTGACTAGATTAGAATCTGGGTTTCAAAAAGCTAGATATGACCGGTGGGGTTTGAATAATTATTTTGAGTTTAATAGTAGTAGTACAAAAATACATATTCAATCAATGTCATGCCTGACAGTCGATATGATTGTGTTTTTTGAATTTTGTAGGAGGTAAAAAGAACAGAGAAAGAGACAATAATTTCGGCTAAATTTAGGGTTTTAATGATGACTGGGCATGATTTCGTTATCGTTAATCAAGTGGTGGTGTAGTGTTAGTGCGGTTTTTGCTTCTTTTAATGTTGTATTTCATGGAGTCCGAAACACCATCATTGCATCTTTCTCAAAATCTAAAATAAAAATAAATTTTTATTTATATATATAATTGTCTCGACTGTGAATTTGACTGCCAGTTTGTGAAATGACAGTGGGGCAAATGGATTGCTTCCTAGTTATTGCTTGTCTTGTTCAATACGTGCGGGGCAACAATGACTTTAGATCACCTTTTTTTGGAATGAAAGCTCGAATGCATTTTCCAGCCGAGGACAGAATGAAAGGGACAAGATGATGTCGACATGATGTAAGATTTTTACCGTCAAGAGAGAGAGAGAGAGAGGTACATGGGTCCGAAAGCAGGAGAGAGTGACACGTATTAAAAACAGAGTGGGATAATAGAGAAGTAAGAACCTCGTAAGAGTAATATATACATGTCTGTCACTGCATTTTCACACTGTTTTTGGGGAAAAAAATGAAAATGTTATAAATTTATATTCATGTGTATTGAATTTTTGTAATTCTTGAATTTAGTTTTTTTAATTTTCATAACCTATAAGTTTTTTTTCTCTATAAATAGACCATTTGTCTTGTATTCTTTGTTTTTTGAAAAAAATAGAAGATTTCATAATAAAAAACTATTTTTGTCTCTTTTGATTATATTTTTATTTCTATGTTAATTATTTGTTTTTTTATAATAGAATTTTTTATTTTATTTTTTAGTTTAAATTAAATTTTCTTGGTATTTTTAGATCATTTTGATGTGCTGATGTCAAAAATAATTTTTAAAAAAATTAAAAAATATTATTTTTATATTTTTCTAAACAAAAAAACATTTTAAAAAATAATTTAAATCACACTCTCAAACAGACCTAATATATATAGCTTGAAGGTAAAAGTCAAAATCATGAATTTCTTGAATTAATTGATTGAGTCGTATCAAGTTAATAACTAAGTCTTTCAATGGATTTATAAATTAGATAAAATAAATATATAATATATTCATTCATTTTTATAAACTTGCCATGAATTTATTATTCTATAAAAGAACTCCTCAATCTTCTCTACAAAAAAAGACGGAATGAAGCAAAAGAAGCATTTTACCAAAGCCCTGTCATGTTTTGTCGGAGTTGAAAACAATAGTAGCCGTAATTTAAGCGCGGGGAAATTAATTATTTCTTCCAATGTTCAATTGTTTGTGTTCCATCAGGAAACAGCACCGACGGTCTGTGATCCCTTTAAAAGTGCCGCCGAGCGTGGTCTAGAGGGGTCTCTTTTCTTGCCACCTCTTGGATTGACCGAAATAGTATGTCTCCTCGTGAAGCAAACATAGTTTTGTAGAGAGCCTTGTGCATGTGATCATCTGACCAACCTGCCTTTTCTTATCCTTTTTATTTTCATTCTTTTCTGTCTCCTTGCTGTTTTTCTCCCACCATAAAAACCTTCAAGCTAACAGCAACCACGATTATTAACGGATTGAATTGTTTCCTTGTTTTTTTTTCAAAAATAAAATAAAATAAAATCAGGATGGATATTGATTTGGTTAATCTATGATTCAATTCGCCTAATTCACTTGGGGCAACTCAATTTTTAAACATATTTTTTTATATTTAAAATAACATGGTTTCAGTTTTTTTATTTATTACTCAAAACAAATTATTAAAAAATATATGTATTAAAATAACATTGTCTTGAATTAATCTGGCCAAACTCACAGCTCAAGCCTTAGATTGGATCAAATCTCAAGTCTGGGCGAATAACTAAGAAGACAAATGTGGTAATTTGTCCTACTTGTTTAGCTGGTAAGAACTTAAAAGAACGAGCGACAGTGAGATTTTTAGGAAATGCAAAAAAATTTAAAAATCACCGATACTGATCCCATAAACTATGCACTTAATATTTAAAAAATACCCAAAAAAAATCCAGTCAAATCGAACCAGAATCCACAATATATATGAGAAATTTGACTCATCATAGGAAATAATTAAATGCTCAAGAGAGCAGCAGGAGCGCACCTCGTGTCCACCCGGTGGCAGCTTGACAGCCTGGACGCTTGTCGGTCAGAGGAGTTATGCCATTAAAAAAATGGCGACGTTTATGTACGTGCTGTCACAATATCTAGAATATAGAAAGTTCTGAAATTCGAGAAACAATGATAGTTGCTAAAGCTGAAATCTGAAGAAACCTGCATATATGATGAATTTTATAACAGAATAGTACTCTTGAATGCTTCGGTAAGAGCAATCTTTGCAGGTCTGACTCATCGGTAAATCCAGAGCTTTAACTATCTTCTCAGTCTATCATCCTGCCTCGTGACCTCGTCGAGTTGCCACTCGGGGATGCTGTTATTCTCAAGTCAGGCTATGCGTCCTTGTGCTCATTTGCTTGTTATACCCGGTTCATTTTTCTTTTTAAAACGACGTGTTTTCATTTTTTTTATTTCTAAAAAATGAAATGTCCTTTTGACAAAAATTTAAAAAAAAAATCCATACGGTCATGTTTTATAAATCTGTGTTTCAAATTAATTCTTTTTGGGTATTTTTATATAGCGTAGGTGTTAAAATTAAAAATATATATATATTATTTCAATATTTCTAAATAAAAAAATAATTAAAAACAATATAGATATAAATAGAAGCTACAGATTGACTCACCCATTCACCCGAGGAATCAATGTCTAACTAGTTGAAAAAAACCTGGCAACTAAGTTCAGGGTCAGCAAGTTCATCTTATCAAGACCGACAAGTTTAATAGCTACGTTGATTTATGCTTTTCCCTTCACAGTGGAACCATGCTCCTGTCATTTTCAACTTCAATTTCTCAAAATTGTCAACAAATTAGATAGTTGAACCCTAATGAACTTGAATGGGAGGTTGCTAGTCCACATATCCAGTCATTATAATGATAAAACTATTCTGCTTCATAGGTTGTTTGTGATCAATTTATCCAACAATCTCTCAAAGACACTGATAAACTTCATAAAGACATGCCCGGTAGATCAGAAGTCCATTTCTCTTAACAAAACTTCACGGACCAAAAGCCTCTTTAGGGTTTATTCCGTTCACAACAGCCTAAATCGAACCCCTTGATTTAAACATCTTACCTATCAAGTTGGAGAAAAAAAATGAAGTCTTTGCTATAAATTTGATCCGTGGGGCCATAGAAGCTAAAAGAGCACCCACCTAAACATTAACCACCCTTTCCTTTCAAAACCTCAAAATGAAACTATGAATGGTGACGTACTATGATAGCTGTTTTCTCGGCATTCAAAAGAGTACCCACCTGACTATCCCACACCAGCCCATACCCACCTCCCTTTGTACCAAAACATTCATTGACAAGCACGCAGCACGGTTGTTACGTCAAACACGTACGCATTTTCCATGGACAGAAAAAGTGGATGTCCAAACACGGCTTCAAATTCTACTACTTTTTAACTAAACCGCAATACCTTTCTCTCAACAAGAAATGCAGCCTTGTGGAGAAATCTCTTGGTTGGCATTTGAAGGCTCCAATGACTCGAGTCTTTCCCGTCCTAGACGCTTCAAACAGAGAGAGGTTTTGTTAAGGAATACAAGCATGCAACTTTAATTAGCACCAAAAAGGAAAAATCTCTAACGAATTATACTACGGGTACTATGGTATATCCTATGACACATTTTCCAGCTTGCAGCAGATGATTCCAGGAAAGTTAAAAAATAATTACCTATTGGTGATTTAAGGTTAAGGATCCCTAAAAAAAGAGAATAGGTTCAAACCATATGCAATCAACAAACTTGGAATATCAGATTTTTACCTTGCAACTGTTAGTGAAGGTCATTATCTAGCAATTTGATAGTAATAGCTCTAGAAACACTTGAACTAAAAGAGAGGTCATGAAAAAGGGAAGGCTGAATTATTCGTTCTCGTTCGAGATTACAACTACATCTACTAACAACAACAAGAATACATGCCATAAATTTTCATCACTATAGTAAGATAATTGATGATTGGAATAGCTTACATAACTGTACAGGTAGTCCAAGCCAGCTAATAGTTCCCTTCATAACTGCTTGACATCCACAAGATCTTGACATCAGTTCCTTCCACCTGCATGCACGGGCATTAAGCTAATTTATCGTCCTTCAGTCACCACATTGCTGAAGTAAGCAGTTATTGCCTTCAACTTGCCATTCATAAAGTTCTTCTCAACCTGGGACCATGGAGAATAAACCTTAGCAACAAGGATGTTAAATAGTTTTTCATGGCACAAATCAACATATCTCTAAAGAAAGCAAACAAGACCAGGCTTCCTTTGCTGAGTTGGTCCATGTGCTCAGGGTCCATTAAATGATCATGTCATTGATCTAAGCAAGCAAGAACAAGAAAACCTATCCAGACTATGTGAAGGGTCCACAGAAAATGAACAGCACGTACAAACATCTACTAAGATGAAAGAAAAATGGAAGAACTAAATAACAGTGGGCACTTAAATGTGCTCCTCAGTACTGAGAGAATAAAGGGGGCGCTACTTTCCATTTGTACCATTATGAACAAAGCACACTGAATTCAACAGGAGCAGATGGCACACTAAATGAACTAATATGTACATTACCTCTAGTGACCATGGAGGATTGGAAGTTAAACACAACTCTGCCAACTGGTTGAGGTCAATATTTCTTGGGAGAAACATGATAATTCTACGGCCAATTTGCTTTGCAGTGTTAAAGAGAAAATATCTGAGCAAGTGTACATAGAATACGATTTCATATCCGTATTGAAGAAGAGCCAAAACTAAAACCAAAAAGAACTATAAGGATTTAAAATTTACCCATCACGTGGCTTAAGCATGGTCTTGATGTCATAAGTCGTTACTTTAGAATATGCAGGTCCTCCCCAAGGAGGCGACAGGAAGACAGTGTCTGCCTGCAGTCAGGGAAATAAAGATGACAAATTAAGACTAGAACAAAGCTGAAATGAGTTCAATCGTTTATTCAATATTAAAGATAAAACCCGAAAACAATTATTTTTCTTTCCTGAACCTAAAATGGTGATTCACAGCACTCTTTTTATAAGAACTGAAATTTCTATATACAAGATGTACAAGATGGATGGACTGTATAAAAGTTAAAAAGTGGATACTTGAAGATCATAGCAACAGAGGTTACAAAACCATAAAATAGTCACAGCTACAATAGTTAAACCAGATCAACAAAATGAACTGAACACATGCAAGACACAAAAATCAATGCTGGTAAAAGGAAACAAAAAATATCATAGCTCTCTGACTACTGAAAAGAGAGAGAGAAGGAAAGAAGTCAAATCACTTGGGATCTCCTACAGTGCAAATTACAACTCCAAAACTTCTTGATATGCAAGAAAACAGCTTTGATACCTTCAGTTTCGATGCCAAAGCAAAAAAGTCCCCTTCTATAAAATCTATTTGGTCATTAACTCCATAGATCGAAGCATTGTGAAATGCATAATCAATCTTCTTCGGATCAATATCAATTGCAATGACATGTTTGCACCTGAAACATTAAATGATATGAAAATCAAGTACATGTAAATTAACACATCACTTCCAAACATTCTGAAGAGAGCAATGGGGTCTAGCAAATAGAAAAACCATATGCATGACAAAATTTTAAAAACTAAATGCCAAGTGAACCATTTCTACAGCACCAAGAAACCACTCAGGCTTACGCATAAGGAACTTTATCAGGGAATGAAAAAACAGAACATGGAGTAAATATATTCTAGTCACCTCTGTGCAAATTGGATGGCATTTCCACCAACACCAGTGAAACAGTCAATTACAGTGTCCCCAGTACAACGCAATGCATGATGCTTGGCTAAAGACTCTGGTGTAACAGAAAACCATCCTTCCTCATCCATTCTTATACCATCATCAAATCTGGAAAATAAGGTGTACCTTTGACACCAATATTTTCCAATGTTGGAAGAAAACTCTTGAAACATCTGCTCACTTTGAAGGCCTGCACAAAACAAAGCAAAACAAAATTTTAACAACATTTAACCAACATCAAGAAAACTGGAAAGTAATAAACAGCATTAAGTTTCTATCAGTAGCTATCCTAACTGCTTTGGCAAAAATACAGTACATGCACAAGCTATCCCAACTCTTTAATTCAATTTTCACATCCTACTTATCCACTGATTAGAAACAAGATGGATCAAATACTGAGAAAAAAATAATAATTTCTGTGAATATAGATATTTAAGAGTTGATCTCAGTAACTGCTCTGGCAATAACTTCCACTTATATAACAAACAAGAAAGCCAACAAAAAGAGAGAGGGCCTGTTTAGGAACACGGGTTGCACCGCAGGTGCGCCCGCATTCTCAAACAGGCACTAAATGATACAACATTATGGAAATAGATGAACAGAAGAGATTGAACAAAGACCGACTTCTATTAATAAATAATTATATAGAATAGTCCGTTCGCATGCCAAAATGGGAACAAAGTATATACCTTCACTCTCCATTGATGATTTCTTATGGAATCGTGCTTTCTTCTCTTTCTTTTTCTGTTTTCTGACAGCAGGGCCAAGCCGGATATCCAAATTATCATTTGCGGGGTCAGCAATTTCAAGATAGATATCACTCTCCTCAGTAACTTCTTCTGGGACTGTAGTCGTTAGACTGCATGAAAAAACAGATGTCAACAGATTCACAAATGGGCAACACAAGAGGGTATAAATTAAGTTAACCATTACAATCAGATTTATTGGTTCTATCTTGACAATGTCCATGATAAGAAAATCACTGCTTCATGTTTATCAAACCTGGTTACTTCATTGTTCTTCAACAAGGAGCAAATCAACCAAAAACAATTAAAAATTAAAATAAAGGCATAATACCTGTTCATACGCTCCTGCACAGCTGATGGTAAGTGCGCTGCGACTTCAACATCACAGCTTCCATTGACAAGACATTCATCTGCATGCTCAAAACTTCCATTTGCAGGGAGTATAGTTAAACCAGGCAAAGAGTTTCCAGTTGCAACTCCAATCTCCATCAAAACTTCATCGGATGATTGATTTACACAGCTCTCATCATTTGGAGGTCCCTCAGATGTCTCATGATAATTTAGTGAGCCGCAAGAAAAGGAAGACCCGCCATCCATTTCGGTCACTTCGGCAATTGCTTCATTCAGTTCATCAGTGATATCGCCAGATGCTAGATGTTCCATACCAGGGGGTGGATACCATGTACAAGTGTCTGTTTTGATGTTGTGAAAGTAATATCTCATGTAGAAAGAGTCCCAATACACCCTCCAATCTCCAAAATCACCATAGTAGTTATAACTGTCTATTTCACCATGTTCAATCACTTCTGAACTCTGAGATAACTCAGCAGATTCAGAAATCCTCATATGCTCTGTGCCACTATCATTGCAAAACTTATCACCTTCTTCATGATGGTTAGTAGCAGATGAATCTTCTAGACATTCATACCCCATTAACCTGCTGTCAACTTTTTTCTCACCATGGTCAGCACCTGCATTTGTTAAACAGCACACTGGTGGAGGTGCACAATCTGAATTGCTCAAACTTTGTCCTCCGTAACCATCATCCTTGGACATAACATCATTGTGTGGTACAGACTCGTATTCATGGCCATCATTAGACATGCAGTGAGATGTCCCCCCAAGGCTTTTCTCCCCGACAGCACCAGAAATAATCTTAGTCGAACTTGTTGAATCACCAGTGGGGCATTCAGTTTCATTGATACCCACTGCAACATCATAAAAACAGGATTCACTTTGGCCCATCATTGACATGCAACATAAGGAATTGCTTGTGCTGTCATTCAAAACAGAATTAGATACAATCTCCAACCCACTCACTTGGGTAAATTCTAATGCTTCTTCCTTGGCTTCTTTATGACAACAAGAATGCTTCAAGCGAGCACCTTTCCTTTTGTTTTTCTTTGTTTTATTGCTCGTCTGCCAGAATGTAATCAGTATAACAAGAGAAGCATTAGTGCTATGAAAATCAGTAACATAGGTATCGCAAATAACAACTACATTGGACTATAAATCATTAAAAAGCCTGCAAGAGCACGATTTTACCTTCTTGTTAGATAAGAAGGAAATGGGAAGCCCTAAAGCATCCATCTGTTTGGTCAGTTCTTCATTCTCTAATATTCCACTAAATTCTATAAAAAAAATCCCTCATCAAGACAATAACTCCAACAACTAAACTGTTCAACTGCTGTATTAAAATTAAAGATTTTCTTTTCTTATACGTAAAAAAAAAGAGCAGTGAAACACTTACCAGTAGTTGAGGCAGGAGTGTTGAAGCTGATATCGTTCAAGTCGCTAGAGGATTTCTGTGTTTCAGGAGAAAATGGAACAAATAAAGTAACAAATATAAAACCCTAATTGGATTGTGAGACTGAGGAGAGAAATTTACATTAGCAAAACAACAGAACTTACAGTGGACTCAGGAAGCAAAGATATTTCTCGAGTCTCCGTCGAGCCATCGTCCCTGTTAGGTTAAATTTAAATGTATAAGAAAAAACGCACAAAGTATAGTTTTTCTTTTTACAAAGAGCAGGGATGCAAACAGATAAAAAGAGAGAACCATATGTAGACTTCAGTGAGCTTGAAGAGAGAGCCAAGAGCTCTAATCGCTGCATCAACACCACCTTCAATTTCCATTTCTCCGCAGTCCGATTTGGTCACTGGTCACCGCAGGTCAAAAAAGAATCGTGCGAAGCTGACCGGAACTCCAACTCTTCTGCACCGCTTTTCCAATCATCACGGGCAGCCGCTCCCGCTTCACTTTTATATTACACTAACACCACATGCCTAAACGACGACGTATCTACTCGGTGAAATAACGAGACCCGGTGGGGCGCTATTATTTTCACTTGCGACGGTAGTGATTATTTTTTATTTAAAAATATATTAAAACAATATATATTTTTATTTTTGAAATTTTTTTTATGACACCAGAAAATATTTTTAAATAATAATTTAAAATAAAAAAAATGATAAATTAAACATATTGAATTTTAATATCAAACATCCCCTTCAAAAAAAAAATCATCACCACAACTATAAAACTTGTCTTGGTAAATTAACCAAATGAGAGATTAATTTTGCAAAGCTCTAACTTATTTTTAGATTGAATTTCGTATTAAATTAAATTATTTTAATAAAAATAAATTTGTATTATTAAAGAAAACTTAAGAAATTTTTTATTAAAAAACTGAATTAACATGTTATCCATAAAATAACTAAACTAATCGAGATTAGATCCTTGAGCTTGATAGCAGAATATTATAGTTGCACGAGTATTTAAAATGCAATAATATTTACTTTAGATATATTTTAAAAATATTTTACTTAAAAAATACTAAATTAATATGTTTTTTACTATTTTTTTATTTTAATGTGTTGATAAAAAAAATATAAAAAAATATTTTAATATATTCTTAAATAAAAATACTTTTAAAAAATATCTTCTATTATAACACCAAAACTTGCATGTATTTACCAAAACATCATGTTTTATTTTTAAATTTTTTCAAAAATAACTCATTTTGATTGAAAATAAAGCAACTGACCAATTAGCCCAATCAATTCCGCAAACAAAGACTCGAACCGGGCCTTATAACCTGCTTAGCAGCAGAGTGTGGTGGTTAAGTTGCAATTAGGAGAGCAGGGAAGCAGATGATGGAGGACGGCGAGATAGTGGAGGCAGTGGCAATGGAAGAAGACATGCAATTCTCTTCTTACGAGTCACTCAAAGAAACCAAATCTTCTGTCGAGGATATCATTTCCCAACTCCTCTCTCTGAAAAGAGAATCCAAATCCAAATCTCAACTCCCCGAATTCATCGCTCAAATGTTCCTCAACTTCGTCAATCTCCGCCAGGTAAACAAACAAATAAAAAAAAGCAAACCCTTTCTCAATTTCTTTCATTGTTTACGGTTATGATTTTTGGGTTTTCCTTTTTAGGTCAATAGGTCGATTTTGCTAGAGGAAGATAAAGTGAAAGCGGAGACGGAGAAAGCAAAAGCGCCGGTGGACTTTACGACTTTGCAGTTACATAATTTGATGTATGAGAAGAGCCATTATCTTAAAGCTATAAAAGCTTGTAAGGATTTTAGATCTAAATATCCTGATATTGAACTTGTAAATGAAGATGAGTTTTTTCGCGATGCTCCTCAGCATATTAAAGGGTCCAATTCGTTTACTGATACTTCGCATAATTTGATGCTTAAGAGATTAAATTATGAGCTTCATCAGGTAATTAATTTTAAATGAAATTGATATTATGGGAAGTGATTAGTATTAGTAATTAAGGGTTTGAGGTGGTGATGATTTTTTTCTTTTGATTAGAGAAAAGAGCTGTGTGAGTTGCGTGAGGAACTGGAAAAGAAGAAGAAAGGTTTGCTGGAGACTATTGCGAATAGGAAGAAGTTCTTGTTGAGTTTGCCGTCGCATCTTAAATCGCTTAAGAAAGCTTCATTGCCAGTACAGAATCAGTTAGGGGTTCTGCATACCAAGAAATTAAAGCAGCATAACTTGGCGGAGTTACTTCCGCCTCCACTTTATGTGATTTACTCGCAGTTGTTGGCGCAAAAGGAAGCGTTTGGAGAATGTATTGATTTGGAGGTGGTGGGAAGTGTTAAAGATGCTCAAGCATTTGCTCGTCAGCAAGCGAATAAGGACAGTGGTGTGTGATTTATAAAAACTTGTATTTTTTGTGATTTTACATGGTTGGAGAGAATTATAGACAGTGATGTTTGTTGAATGGACCAGGTATATCTACCAATGTAGAGACTTCCAGGTTGGAGGATGATGCACCTGATGAGGAAGATGATGGTCAAAGAAGGAGAAAGAGGCCAAAGAGGGTTCAAAGCAAAGAAGCCGTTGATCAGGCAGGATCGTATCAATCTCACCCGCTCAAGATTTTTCTCCATATATTTGACGATGAGGTTTCTGATCCAAAATCTACAAAGCTCATCACTCTGAAGTTTGAATACTTGCTGAAGTTGAATGTTGTATGTGTTGGGGTTGAAGGGTCACCTGAGGGACCAGAAAATAACATCTTATGCAACTTATTTCCCAATGACACTGGAGCTGAGCTGCCTCAGCAAGTATGGATTTGTTCTCCTCTGCCACAACACCCCCCCAGTTTTGTTGTTCCTTATTTCATTTTCTTTTCCATATTATGATAATTGTTCTTGATGACAATGCAGTCGGCAAAGCTCATTGTAGGTGACAACCTTGCATTTGATGAAAGGAGAACTTCACGTCCATATAAGTGGGCCCAGCATTTGGCAGGAATTGATTTCTTACCAGAGACAGCCCCGTTACTCAGCGACCTTGAAATTGCAAGCAGTGACACTGCTAAAAACGAGATTGTTTTATCTGGATTGTCACTGTATCGCCAACAGAATCGGGTGCAGACAGTTGTGCAAAGAATTCGCTCTCGGAAAAGGGCTCAGCTGGCTCTTGTGTGAGTCACTGATCTGTCTGTTTGAAGTCTTGGATCATTAGGGGAAGACTAGACGATTAAATAGGGGATGGGTACCAAAATGTGATCAAATCTCAGTATAAGCTTTCTTATCTTTGTTCATTCAGCTAGGACTACAATAGCATTTATTATGAGATAATGTAGTGACTCGTATTGTGGATTTTTTTGTAGTGTTAATCTGTTTTGCTTCTTATGACTTGTGTTGTGTGCTTATGCCTCTTATTTTGTGTATTAGTTTTCATTTTGTGGCTCCTTTGTTGTCTTTTTGTCATTGTGGTGAGGTATGCTTTGAGTTGAAAAGTTGGAATTCTTTGATTGGCTTACAGGAAACAACTTGAATCGCTTATGAAGCTTGAATGGCCTGCTCTGAATTGTGAAAGTGTTCCATGGATTTTGCACACACCTTTATGCAATTTACATGGCTGGTCGCCTGCAGGGCCTCCACCTAATCAAGCTTCAACTTTGGCTGTTACTGATACGAATCTAGTTCAGGAACCAATCGATGTCAATATGGATGGAAGATTGGAGAGTGCTAGGGAAGATGGGGAGCTTCCATCTCTAATTGCAGCTGCTTCTGCTGTGAATGATGTTAAGCTTACTCCTTCAAAAGTATCTACTATAGAGCATTCCATGCAGCTGAGTCTAATTTCAAAGAGCATTATATCACCAATTAGTAAGGTGAAATCACAAAGTTTCAAGAAATATGATGAAGATTCTGATCTCTTGCTGGATACTGATAGTGATTTGGATGAGCTTTCACAAATTGAGCCTGAGGTAGAAAACGATGCATCTATTAAATACTATGAAGTGGCTGAAAATTCATGGGTGGATTATGGGGTTAAAGAATATACTCTTGTCTTATTAAGGAAGAGGGATGACAGTGAGAAGAAAGTAAAGTTAGAAGCAAAGGTTAGCTTAAATTATTCTGCTCCCTAGTATTGTTCCTTCATTAACCAGCTGTTGACATGTCATGTCATTTTTATGGCAGGTTAAAATCAGCATGGAGTATCCTCTTAGGCCTCCTCTCTTTGGCTTGAGTCTGTACAGTGCTGGAGAAAATCATGATGAGAATAATGGCTCTGAACGGTACAATGAACTTCGTGCCATGGAAGCTGAGGTGAGCAAACAATGTCTGACAGAATAGTTGTTAGCTTTTATTTAGGAAACACGTCAAGAGAAAATAAAGTAAGACATCAGAATTAAACTGCAGAATATTAACACTAGTAGAGTATTGTTGCAGTCATTTAGTGGCTGTCAAACTTTGTGTAAATAACACCCTCATATAGTACTTCTACCCTACAGTTGTTGTTAGGGTATTTGAATGTTATGCTTTGAAATCAATTTTCCGTTTATGTTGGCCTAGAGTTGCATCCTGGTGATTTCTCACCTCAGTGTTAAGCCTTCTAGTGTTCATATTTCTTTGCTGAAATACTGCCAATTTATGTTTCCTTTTGGTGCTCTGCAGATAAATCTTTATATTTTAAAGCTGCTACCTTTGGATCAAGAAAATCATGTCTTAGCTCATCAAGTGCGCTATCTTGCAATGTTGTTTGACTATTTCGTGGATGAGGCATCCCCAAGTGCAAAATGTACTTCTGTTGTTGATGTTGGTTTGTGTAAACCTGTTAGTGGTAGTCTTCTAGCTAGATCCTTTAGAGGGAGGGATCGCAGGAAGATGATATCCTGGAAGGACATGGAATGCACCTCCGGCTACCCATACTAGGAATAGAATCTCGGGGCATGCAGGTGAACTGGTTACCAGAAACTATTGCTGCTGCCAATCAGATATTTACCTTGACTAGACGTACGTTGTTCTTGCAGACCATTTTGGGTGCGGATTCTACTTAAGTTGATGGGTGTTTCGAAACATTACTCTTTTTGCTAGGGGCTATTGTATGATGTATTGCTTTGTCGATCGCGGGCCACACAAATAGGAATTTCCCACTGAGGAGCTGAATGTTGTAATTTTTCCAGATTCTGAAGGTCGTGAATTTCATGGCATAAACTTGAAATGGACATGCAAATCTGAACCTCGTTATTGCAATAAAATCGTGCGAGATACAGTTCTGAACCAGGCCAGTTTTGCTGATGGATATGGGTCAGAAAATGAATGTTGGCTGAAAAGCTATATTTATACTCAAACTTCCATGAGACTGGAATAGGCCATCTGCGGCATTGCTTTCGAAATCGAATTCTAAACCTAGGAACAGGGATTTAGATGTACAGGCTCAGGGCTTTGTCTAGAACGCCATGTGCTATCAGTAATTCAGTTGACTCGAAAAATGAAAAACATCTTGAAACAACATTGCTATCAATTGATTTATACTAATATATCCAACTCGTAGAGCACTTGCTCAAGTAAATAAGTTTTTCCTCTGAGTGAGGCTTATATGTGAAAAAAATCGATCACTATGAGAAAAAAAACTGAGGATAACATAGGGATGAAAAGGGTCCTAACACAAAATGAATTGCTTCCTTTCCTTGACAATCTAATTACCTATTCAAAGAGGTTCGGAAGAGATGCAAACACAGATAGTAGATATTGGAGGGTTATAATCTAAATCACAGTAAAGCTCTGGATCTTCTCACTGTAAAACTCATGTCTTCTCCATTTACAGAAGAAAACACATTTCCATTAAATATGTACAGTCACCTACCATACATAATTTTCAACTGTATAATCACAAACGACCCTTTCAATTCACCATGGACCTGTCTGAGTTCGTCTCAAGCGCCGTTTCTTACCGCCCTGCTGCAAATTCATCATCTCCATGACCTATGATACCACCAAACGGAGAAAAATCAAGAACAGATTAGTGTCTGCGTAGTTACAATTAAAAACCACATTATGCCACAGCTAGAAATGCTAGTTGGAGAGGCACACTGGTGCTGAACAGTAACACATGAAGACATTATACTAGTTGGAAGCAATCATTTCCCCGACTAGATTGCTCAACCATGTACATTCACCAGAAGTTTGGCAGATTCCTTTGGAGAGAATAGGATGAACACTTGAGATTTCTTAAGACCACATTAAATATCAGAAAATCTATAAAAATCAGTGGCACACAAAATGAGATTTGACAATTGAAAAGCCATGCTTCTAATCATCACCCTTTTTTGACCTCCCTACTAGAAATCCAAAGACAATTAAAAAAAATAAAGATAATTGCACCAGTCATCCTTATTGAAGGCTTCCATATTTCCCATTTTAACTATAATTATCAATGAACTATCTCATCTAAAAGCTTAAGCTATTAGGTGAGGCCGCAAGATATAATTTATATATTATTCTCTAACACATCCTCAAGTGATAGTCATTTGAACTTGAAACTTACACACAGGTCCACACTACCTAGTGCTTAATTTGTATCAAATAAAATGAGAACGGTGAGATTCGAACTCGTGACTGGTCGATCAACAAGGCTCTGATACTATGTCAAGGAACCATCTCATTTAAAAGCTTAAACTATTAAATGAGACCCCAAGATATGATTTATATTATTCTTTAGCAACAATTATGCCTTTGAATTTACCAAGTACTCAAATAAGATTTAGATTTACACACATTAAAACACAATTATTTATTAATTCATAATTATCTAAAAATGACCTTTTACTAAATAAATTTTCTTCTCTAAGATAACAAGGTTCTCTTTTTGTCGATAATATACTTGATCATTTTTAATTTTCATAATTATGGGGAAATTAGTTAAATTATAAAATGATATGATAAATTATTATAATATAGTAAGTAAATAGATTTAATAGTTGTTTTACATGATAAGTGTTTGTTTGGCACTGAGTTTCAAAAGTGTTTTTAAAAAAATTGAATTTTATTTTTATTTTTTATTTTAAATTAAAAGAATTTAGTGTTTTTAGATTATTTGATGTGTTAATATCAAAATTAATTTTTAGAAAGAAAAAAAAATCATTTTGATGCATTTCTGAATGAAAAGTACTTTGAAAAATAACATCAACTCCACTAAAGCAGTCAGTGTCCTCAAGTTAGCTTGCATGTAAATCAAGGTTAAGTGCTTCCCTCGGTGATTTTAAGGACAAACCTTCTGCATCAGTCTAATGCATTCAAATTTTTTTAATGAATTCTCTTGGATGCTGACCCCAAAGTTTGAACCAAAAAAAATTAAGGAAGAAAGTGAAATGACAACCAAGCTAACTCTTTTAAGGTTAAATCGAGATTACACTATATCATTTGCAGGTAGCATAAATTAAAGAGTGATAAGTTAACTTACAGTGGTTCAAAAATTACCACAAAATAAGTAAAGATATTGTCCATAATTTGAAGGCATTGTGTTTGTAATGCCTTCAAGCAAACTATTAAAAAAGCAATATATAGATTTATGCATGCATAGACACACGCACAATGTACTTTCTTATAGTAACATTAGGCTTGGACATCCGTGATAAAGAAAAAAGTTGAAATTACATTCAGACTATTTAAATCACCTAGCAAATAAGAAAACGATATAGATAGCAACATTGAATGGCCATTAGACTGATTGTGAGAAAAAGGGCATGATTATTCGTATGTTTTGATGTATTTCCTTTCAGTAACCTTGGCCTTGGACATCCGTTATACAGAACAAAGGGGGGAAATTCATGATGAATATTCATATCATCAAGCGGATAAGAAAATGATATAGCTAGTAGCATTGACTGGCCATTAGACATGTTATGAGAAAATAGGTAAAGATTATTCATTGTGTTTTGAGTAATGGATAGATTTGGCACCTGATTTTTCTGCATCTCCACTATTTCAGCCTGCAGCAACCAAACCACAATCAATGAGAGCTAACCACACAGATTTTAAATTTGTAGTAGATACTGATACAGCGAGTGTGTGGGTGTGATATGGAAGGCACACATAATAGTGAGTGCAATAAAAGCTAAAATACCTGTTTCTTCAGCAATTCTTCGTTTTCCTCTTTTAACTTCGCCACTTCTGCTTCCAATTCCATTGTATAAGCCTGGGAAAAACAGAAATGAGAAAAAACAGTATATATTGAGAACATGCTTAAAAGTAAGAATGAGACTATTTTTTAAATATCAAATTATACTCCCATATCATGTTTTGATTCGATATAATGATTCGATATAAGCCAACAGGTTAAACTTACAATTAACTTTGAAATAAGCAACATCGTGTGGGCCAAATACAGGTTCAAGTTCATGTTACGATCCTTAAAACAAATGTTCCATTACCTTGCAACAAAGTAGATCCTTATAACCTCTCATGACCTTGACTTCTCAAAAACTCTCATCTTGTCATTTCAGATCACTATCACATTACCATTCTGCTCCATAATATTTCATGATGTTTTGGCATGCAGCGAGGCCATAGATGATAAAAGTTGAAGGTCAATGGCTAGCAAAATTCATGAACCACAAGGAGATGAAACTTGTGGTTGTTTTTTCTTAACTTTTGGTGTCATACGAAGGAATATTTCGAAACAACTTACTGGTGTAAAAAACAAAATATAAAGGTTCATTCTTCTTCTTCTCTTTTGCACAGCAAGTTTGTTTATATGGGCACTTATCAAGTGTCTAGGAACTTCAGTCAGTAAAACATGGCCAGTGACATATTATTAGCTTTCCTCTACTTCAGTGCAGTGTACAAGAACTCTTGTGCAGTTGTCAGAAAAAACACAGGGAAATAATCATGGGATTGTATACATCGAATACCCAGAAGATTCATGCTTTCTCACATTCTTTTATCTTAAGATATTTGAATTGCTTCTAGATTAGGGAAAAGTTTCAATTCAAGCAATACCATATTTCAAACTAGTATACTGAAATTGAATTTGCAGCAAACTTACAGGCTAAAATCAAGACCTATTTGTATAAACCAGTAAATTATAATTACAATATCAAACAAGATAATCACCTGCTTGCGAGCACGAGACCTTGCAGCTGACTCTCTATTCTTAATCATTCTCCTCTGCCTCCTCTCAACCACCTTCTCAACTGCACCACCAGCTCTCCTTCCCCTTCCACTAAATACATAAGGCGCTGGAGATACTGAAGATGTATCCCCATTACTCTTCCCAATTCCATCTGATGACAGCTGGTTCGCAGGTGACCCTGTGGTGACACTTCCTAATCCAACCACTCCCATCCCTCCACCCTGCATCAAACTGCTATTTATCCCTTGATCTCCAATCCCTAACATTCCACCTCTAATTCCAGGACTACTTTGTAGAGGCATCTGTGTCACATATCCCATAGTCGGCTGCTTGGCAAATATTTGTTGCTGCTGCTGCTGCTGTTGCACCTGTGCCTGATTTGATCTAAATCCGTTACAATTCAAAGGTAAATTCGAAGATTGCAACGAGGTTTGATTGGTGTTATTGTTATTCAATCCCACACCCCTATTCTGCTGAAACCCAATTGCTGAACTATTATTGGCTAACCGCGATAAATCGCCAAAAAATACACCATTAGTATTAACCTTTGCAGCCACTGGAATATCCTCCCTTACCACCCCAGCCCTCGCCAGAAACTCCTCCAAAGTTATCTCTCCTAAAGTGGGCTGCCTCTGGGGCACATTATTAGCAATTCCAGCACTAGTCCCGTTAGGAACATATTCCTTTGACATGTCTTTCCAGACCTCCTCCACCGTCTTCAGGCTCATTGTCCGCGGCAGTGTCAGCGAGCCCTGTCGCTGGAGACCAACAGCCTCTTGTACCTTACCAGAGGTTGCTGTTGCCATGGTCTGTGTCTCCTCTGCACTCCATATACTCTTTAACAGCTCATCCATGTTCATTGACCCAAAATCCTTCCCTAATGATCCTCCCATGGTGTTTTGAAGCTCTTCAAACGTTAACGAATAGATCGATGACTGTCTAGCCAACGGAAAACTCCCCGGTGGCCGGCCACCACCGGCATCTGACGGGTCATTTGTGAAGCTCTTGAAATTGAAATTAGTCCCCATTCTCAAAGGTAACTGGATAAAACAGTGTCAAAATAGCTAAAAAATCTGACAACTAAAGCGAAAAAAAAGTTTTAAACCCTAACTTTATTGCATTTCCAATCCCGTGATGATACTTATCAACCAAATCCCACATCAAAAAACTAAAAATTCTTCAACTTTTAATTTTTCAAAACAAGGAAGCACGAACCTGAAAACACATTCAATAAGAGAAGTAGCAAAAGGGGAAAAAAAAATCTAAACCATGCAAACCATAAGGCTGATGCATCAAAAACAAAGATCGAGAAGAAGCTTAGAGCCAGCAGAAATCGATACAAGATGGTTAATTAAGACAATAAATACACAACAAGTATACAAAGTCGTAAGCAATGAGAGAGTAGATAGTAAAGGAAGAACAACTAACTCTATACCTTGATTTTGTGTTTGTATTTTTGGTGAAGTCTCTTTGTTTTTGGTAGCTTATTTCTTTCTTTGTCTGCGTTTCCAAGGATGTCTTTGCTGATGTTGGTTTCCTTCTTCTTCGCTTATTTAGGGCTTCTTGATGCGACAAGTGTCGTCTGTCTTTTCTCCTTTTTATTATTTTTTCAGTAGATTTTAATGACAGAGTTTAGTATATTTTCTTAAAAGTAATCCCCGCACTGAAGTATCCACAGTAATATTGCGGTGGAAATTGTTGCTGGGATGAAAATAATTATTTTTTATACATATTTTTATTTCAATCACAATTTAAAACATGGCATACTGTATAAATAAATGTACTCTAAAATATAAATAAGCTATTATCATATGCATAGAGAAAAAGAATTGCTAGGGTAGACTGGTTCACATCTAATAGATTTCTTTAATAAGTTTAGCAGTTTTCAGTAAAAATCAACATAATTTTTAATTTAATTATTCAATTATATTGAAATTTTATGGATATATTCTACCAGATCGGTTTTAAAACATGCTCAAAATATTTTAAAAATATATATATTAATAATTATTGATATTTTTTTTATTAAATTAGAGTTTTCTTTTATAGCTAGCTATAATTTAAAAATTTATGAAACCTGAATTTCTTGTCTTTTGATATATGTATATGTGAATTTGTTATTATGATACTTAGTTTTTTTTTAAATATTTTTCATTTAAAAATATAAAAAATATATATTTATTAAAATTAATATATTAAAACCATAAAAACAAATACTAGAAAATTATCAATTTAATATATTTTATAAGCAAAACTCTCTCTTTCAATGCATTTAAAAACATAAACTAGCACACTTTTAAACACTCAGTGTGACAGAAAAAATTATTTATCTCTATTTTCAAACTATTTTTCCATACATGAAAACTAATTTCTTCTATGCTTTAACTTGCGCAGACCATTTATAACCAATTTCTTACATTTTATTCCTTCTTGAATTGAACCTGTAATCATTACAAAATCGCCTCTAATCTGCTTATGTCATGTGTGGTAATGCGTTTAAAAAATAATTTTAATTTTTTTATTTTATTTTTTAAAATATAAATTAAAGTTTTTAGGGTTTTAAAATTATTTTTATGTGTTTATATTAAAAATAATTTTTAATTAATAAAATAATATTATTTTAATACTTTTAAAAAAAAAATTAAAAACAACTTCTAAAATTACTGTTTGGATACGAGTTGGATGTGAAAAAGAATTCAAAAGCTGGCAAAACTATAATTTAATATAATAATTAGGTTAGAAAAACAATTAACAATTGTAATGTGAAAAAGAGTTCAAAAGCTGGATAGAAGCAGGATTTCATATAATAATTGGGTTAAAAAAACAATTAAAATTGTTTGGTGGGGGCAGCTGTCTAAAGAGACGTGGATCAATCATGACTGGGGAGGCGCTGTGATGTGACGTGAGCCCAATAGGGGAACGCAAAATGGGTTCACGAGAGCCGTCCACGTTGAGACATAGTTCATGTTCGATGGTGCTGATAAAAGTGATTTTATAGTGCGCTTTGCACATGGGGCAGAGGGGTATTCTCGTCAAGAACGTTGATGTTTATCCCTTTCGTGCACGTGAAATCTATGTGCCGACATCGATACGTCCTCTGTTTTTCCCAGTTTCGCAGGGAATCACAGCCTCTCCTTGTGGCGACTTTTCTTTCGTCTAAATTGCCCATGTTCGTTTAATTTTTATTGTGAATGGATTTATTTCTGGTTAAATATAACAGCTTTATAGAAAGCGGTAACGGAGATAATAAAAATAAAAATGTATTATACAATTAATTTGGAATTTTATTTATTTATACTTTTTAATTAAATATATTTTCATATTTATTATTATTATTTTATTTTATTTTATTTATCATGAAATACCGATATAAAAACTAAATTATAAATTTATTTGTCAGTGCATATTTTTGTAACCATTTTGTGGTGATGTGATTGCTTTTTTATTTTCATATTCACGTCAATCATGCCTGATCAATCCTAATAAGATCAGTATCCTCATGATTTGTCCCCTTAAATGGACCTGACAAGTTCGAAAGTTTTGACCATAGATGGCTTTTTAGGGATGGAACAAGGTTTTATTTTTTATTTTATTTTTTTTGCTTAATCTAAGGGGAAATATATCTCTCACCTTATTAATTAAAAAAATATTTTTTTTTCTACGAATTTCCTAATCCTAATATATATTTTTGACCAAATTGAAAAGGTAATTTAAATCTCAATGCATCATCATCTAATCAATGATACAAGAGTTTATACTGTATTTAATTCATATATATATATATATATATATATATATATATATATATATATATATATATAATTAACCAAATCAGCAATAGAAGAGTTTTTTCCCCAAGTAAACGGGTGAAAACACAAGATACTAATAATAAAAAACATGTTTAGAAATATGTCCCAAAAATATTTTTGAAACTCAAGATATTAATTAGCTAATTTAGTAATAAAAAGCTTTTTTTTAAAATAAGTTAATGAAATCATGGGGTGCGAATAGTAAAAAATGTTTGGGAGTGTGTTTCAAAAATACTTTAAAAAAAATATTTTTATTTGAAATTATTTTCTTAGTATTTTTATACCGGTTCTATCTACTGATGTTAAATAATTTTATAAAATAAATATATACATATTATTTTAATATATTTTTGAATTAAAAATATTTTAAAAAATAATTTTTCCCGTAATTACAACCTAAAAGACCATAGGTTTAGCCGGGACGACTTCAATGGAAATAAAGAAAAAGGAAAAAGAAAGAGCCTAATTAATGAGATGTGCTAGGAAGTAACTTTGGATCAAGAATCATGCCGGTCATTCATGGCAACCAGCTATGTCAATTCTTAAATTTCACATTAAGAAATATCAAAATTCCATTTCTAGTCACGATTTGAATGTTGAGGTGACATCAATTATTTTCTTGGTTTAATTTAAATGTTTAGATATTGTAAATATGTCAACTCAACTTAATGGTTACCTTTGAGAGAAGCTATTGCTCCAATACACACTAGTTATGTCTTGGATTTAGGTTCGTTTATTTCAAAAATATTTTTTAAAAAAAAAATTGAAAATTTTATATTTTTATTCTAAATTAAAAAAAAAAATTACAAACGGTAACTCTAACATGAGTTTGGTAAAAAATAAAAATAAATGATTTGATATCAATATTATGGCACGAGATAAACATGTTCATTTTGCTATTTTTTTCCATTGAAAATATCCTAGTTTTGTTTACATGTGTGTGCATTAAGATTATACATATTTAAATGAAATAAGAAATAAATTATTTATATATAAAAAAAATTAAAAAAAATAGCTCATCTCGTAGCTAGCTATTTGCAGGTCACAGCTGCCTTTAAGGTTTATTTCTTATTCCTTTCGACATGCAAGATGTAGGAATAGACAAATTCAACCTTTCTAACTTGATTTTTTCTTGGACCGAAAAAAAAATTAATTATTATTAGTGGGAACAATGACTAGTTGGGGAACAAAGGGGACAACCATCACCACCAAAAAACAATAATAATTTAAAACATTTATTCTTACACTATGCCTATTTTTTTCCAAGATTTTTTTTAAAATTATCGTTGTTGAGTTTTGATTCGTTCACGCAAGGGCACGACCTTTCTCCATTAAGACAGGGAACCAGACCCTTTCCTCTTCAGGCATGGCTGTGGCTGCCCACACGCATGGAATTTTCTCGGGCGTGGCAACTGGCTTCGGATAATTTGATGTATTTCTGAATGAATTTTTATTTAACAAAAAACTATACTCTTAATTAATTAGCGCACCATTAGTCGGGGGGAGACGTATGCATTTTGAAACTCCGGAAACCTTGACCGAAAAAAAATATAAATGAAGGGATAGATTTTATAGAAGCCATGAAACTTCGGAGGATATTCGCACCTACTTCCTACCAGAATGAAGAGGATAAGGATAAGGGTAGAGTGAACGAAAAGTCAAAAGGCCTTGTTTTTCTTTGCCAGTGCTGTCATAATAGACATTTTGTCAAGGCATGGCTTTGTTGATCTTGAGAAGGAAAAAAATTGAATTTGGTTATTTTATTATTACATATATTTAAATATATATATATTTTTTATTATGATAGCTTTTGTCATTATAGGTTACAAAAATAGATTTAAAAAGGCTACAGTAATTTCAATTTTAAAAGAGTTTTTCGTGGAACAACGTAAAATTATAATATAAGTAAATTAATCCAATATTTTTTAAAATTAATATATTGTTAAGATTAACATTCAATTTACTTTAAAGATAATTTTGAGTTAAATCATTATAAAATGATCAACTTTACTAGCTTGTATACAGAGATCATGGAGTATGATTTATGCTAAGATCATCCTTAAAGTTTGTTTGTTGAAAACAATTAATTATAATATATAATTCGAATGAAATTGTCATCAATAATAATGAAACATTAATGGATGGAAATTCGATACTAACTAGTATGGATTATGTTTAAAATAAAATCGATATATAAGGTTTGAAACTTAATTAAACACATTAAGAAGCTAAATTGGGGATTTTTATAAAATATATATATTATATGAAAGACAAAAGGTATTTGTGAGTAAATTGTGTTTCAAGGGATATAAAAATGTTCCACACAAATTTGAAACGACACAAACTCTCTCAAGTCAAGAAGTCTCGTATTCCATAAGATCACATTGCCTCTTGAAGATTGCATCGGTTGGTTGACAAGACCACAAGGAATACAAAGATGTTCAACTTATCCACTTCATTTGGACAGCTCACAAAGGCAGAAGAAAAGTAAAATGTCGGTGCATCACGATAAGCCATTGTTGAAAGTTCAGAGAGATCATAGATCAACCCCAGTCAAATTCTTCATCAGAATGTCAAACACAAATTGTAATCTAATAAATTTCTAATTTGTCGTGTCCGTTAAGTCTACAAGGGACATAAAATGATTACAAAGAACTTGTAATTTATTAAATATATTTTGAATTCGAGTCATGACGTATATCACCTGTAAGAATATGGGATAGCTAAAGTTTTACTTCTTCATTTAAATCCATAAAATACATTTGACTGGAGATGTGTTTGCTCTCATCCAGAAAAAAATTAATCTTACCTGTTTGTTTTTTGTTACAATCTAAAAAACTATATTTTTTATACTTCGTGATCTAAATTGAAGGGTATGCTTAGAAGTGTAGTTGAGACTATTTTTTAAAATGTTTTTTGTTTATAAAAATATTAAAATAATTTTCTTAAAAAAAATCATTTTTGATATAAGAATATCAAAAGAATATGAAAACTTTTAAAGTAAAAAATAATTTTTTTTAATTTTTTAAAAAAATGCATTTAAAATAAAGTGTAAAGTGTAAACCTTCGGTTAAGTTTTCATTGGATCGAAAAAGGGACTCCTCATCCTGCGAGTGGACTGGCAACGAGGATACGAGCGGCGCAGGGACTTTGCTTGCGAGACAAAACCACCAGCCATTGTTTGTTGCAAAAGACAAAGCCCATCGTCTCCAATTTCGAGTCAAAAAAACCAACACAACTGATTTTGGTACGAACCATAACGAACAACGATCACGAGGAGAGAGACCCAGAGGTTCCGAGTAACACTTGTTTCGACATGATTGGTTACATTCGGATAGGATGGTTGGAGCACTCTGGGATTGGAAGCGAAGCAAGCCTGCCATCTGCTGTCGAGCTTGTTGTACGACCGAGCACAGAACTAGAATAGACCTTGGAACACCCAGTAACGTAACATCAGTAACTTATGATGCCTCTTTTGGTAAAACAACTAAGTGGGTGTTTGGGGCCGCGGTTCAACCCGCGTTTGTGTTGAACCGCGGCTCCAGTCGCTCCTTTACCAAACGGGACCCCAGCTTTTAGCTGTGGGTCCCACTAAAAAAACACATTTCACGCCGCAACATCAAAAGCCACTGAGAGTTGCTTTTGCAGCCGCAGCACATACGCCCCCAGTGAATGACAAAGAAAAATAACAAATGAAAAATAACATGCAGGGAGAACCCATCGTCTTCCCCAACTCCGGCGACAACAACACCGGCCACCAAGGTTGACAGCGCCAGCTCATCCTTATCTCTCCCCCAACAGCAGCCTCTCTCTCTCTCTCTTCCTTCGCCATTGTTGCACACAGCAAGCTCTCTCTCTCCTCCAGCTCTCTCTCCTTGCCAACTCCTGCATCAGCTCCCGGCCAAAAGCAGCACCAGATCCACCGTGAGCTCACGCCACCACCCAAGCCTTCTTCTCCAGCTCCGGGAAGCAGCAACGAAGCAGGAGAGGCGAACGACAGTTGTGCCCGACAACTTCCAACGCCCCGTCCGGCCACCACAGGTCTCCATTTTCGACGCCACAATGACAGGGAGAACCCCCTCGGCCTCCTCTACCCGTCGGTACCGGCCGTTCACCCTCTAGTCACAGTCGACCATTTCATGAACAGTAACATGCCCTGGTTAATTCATGCAAAAACGAAGGCAAAACGCACCGTTTTGTGCGTTTTTGCCTGCGCCTGTTTAAACTCTTGGACTGGGCTGGGTTGCTGTCGGCCCAGCCCAAGTCCAGCATAGGTGGGCCCTTTTGGCCCAACTTGGTTGTACCAGCCCATTTAGTTTGGGACAAGCCCAGTCCAAATTTTTTTTAAAATATAAAAATCATGTTTTAAAAAAATTAAAAATTGTGTACATAGAGATCAATTCTGATGAAAGTGATGTAGAATAAGTGGCAGAGACGTATATGCTCAAGAGAGAGTATCCAAAATTCAAAGGCAACTGAATTTCCGCAGTTCGGGCGCTGAAGTCGGAATGACGCAAAAACTCACCCAGTTGATGTGTCTCGGCATTTCCGGAGGAAGTCAGGAGCTTTGCTGCTGATGCATGCCTTTTTTGGCCGAATTCCATCGTTTAGGCCCCGAAATCATCATTTTTGCCATTTTAGGAAATTTGATAGGAGAATAAAAATGAGTGTCTAATTTACTTTAATTATTAATTACATTTTATTATTATGATAATTAAATCTATAATATTTAAAAAATATACTTGTGTGTATTTTTAATTAATTTTATAAGTTGACAGCAATATGAAAAGCATGGTAACCAAACACACAAAACTGCTTTTCATTAAACTCAACATCAACCACAGTTTTAACCAAACACAAATTTCAGTTATGAACCGCAGCTAAAAGCGCTTTTCAGAAACCAGCTTTTTTTCAACCTCAACCACAACAGCTACAGCTCCAACAGCTGTGCCAAACAGGCCCTAAACTGATTACAAACCATAAAACTCACTTTGGTCTGGTTCAATTTTGATTTAACAAATGAAAACCATATAAGTTGGATCAAACCCAATATAATTTCATTACAACTTAAAAAAAAAGGTATAAATAAAAAATTAACCTAGGTTACCTAGCCTTGAAAAGTTTTTTTTTTTTTCATTGAAACAATTGTCAGCCTCTCCATTAAAAGTAATTGAAACTCGCCCCTTTGTCATCTCACTTGTATTATCTCTCATTGCTTCTCTTTCTTATTTTTTTATTATTATTAAAGACCCACTCTAATATATAGAATCTAAGGTAATCCATCACCATTCACTTTTATTTTCTGCTAATTTAACTATAATGTTTTTTCTTAGTTAGCAGCTAGATGCTTAAAGTTTTTGTTTTTGTAAGTTCAATGTTTATTTCTTCCACATGATGATAATCTTTTTCTTCAAAGTTTAGGGTATATTATTGAGTATCAAGAGTGTTACGAAAATCAATCAACCAATTACATTGTAAAATAAAAACAAAAACTAAAAATATTAAACCGAAAGGTTTTCTTTTTGACTAAATCAATTTAAAAGTATAATGTTATATCTTAATTGGTAGCTAAGATCTTTGAGTTTTTGTTCTTATAAGTTCAATGTTTCTTTTCTTTTCTTTACATGATTATAACTTTTTTTTAAAAAAGTTTAAGGTATACTGCCGAATATTGATTATGTAATAATTAGGTTTAACTATTTTTTCTAGTTTAGTTTAAATGTTTTCCTGAAAATGTTCTCTTAATATTTAGGTGGTGTTTCTATAATATTTTCAACAGTTAATGAGTTGTGGACACTTGTGTCATCTTTTTTTTTTTTAATTTTATGAAACTTTCAATCGTGTCATTATTCATTAATTTTCAAGACACACTTGTCATAGTTGCCATTATTTGAACTATGATTGGTTGGTTGTTACTAATTTAATATGGCTTAAACTTCTCCAAAAACAAACATAGGTTGTGAGTGCTCTGTAGAACAGATTCTAGTAAATAATAGCAATAACACCTTTTAAAAATGTAATTTTTTATGTATAATTACTTTTATATTTTATTTATTTCACTTTAAATTATTATAATAAAAATAGTTTTTTACTTTTATAAAATCAGTTGAGATGTTATTTTTTATTATAATATTGAATTAAAAAAATTTCCAAGATATATTAGTTTTTTTCTATTAATTTATTTATAGGCAATAACGAGCCATTAGCCTGCGCTATGCCGTTTTGTCTACGTGACTTTGTATAATTTAATTAATTAGTATGAACAGAAAGATGATTTTTGTCTTGGACACACTTTCAACACTTTTCATGCTAATTAATTAGCATGAACAATATCAAAAGATGATTTTTATCTTGGACACGTTTTCAGTACTATTCATGCTAATTAATTAACAGAAATAATATTAAAAAAACACCTAAGAGGAAGTAAGATATATTATTCCAGTATAAAGTAAAATGAGTGTTATCGAATAGTGATTTCACTGGTTCATATAATTATATCTTTAAAACTTGAAAAGTTCTCTTGTAAATTTGAGGAAAAAAAAAAATCAACTCCTGGATAAGTATAGATTCGGAGGCAATCATTATCAGTACGACTCTCTTATCTACTCTCCAGAGGGCAGGATCAATTGAATTGGAGTAGACGTGTCTGACGATACAGGTGAACTATCACAGAATCCAGATTAATGGAGTTGGTGAGCATCGACCACCCAAAACATTTTAGACAGCTGTTGAAATGTCGATAAACGTGGCAAAATATTGTTCGTCCGAAATGTTAACGTCAGGATGGTGTTTGATTGGTTTACGCCAGAAAGAATAGGGAATTTAATGATTCGTTCCTCAGGTCCACAAGTGAAGCTATCGTCTAACTCCTGGTAAGGATCCTTAATGTCGAATTGAAATATTCCAAAGTAGCGAAATAAATTTCCCAGGCCAATCGGAAATGATAGTTAATGGATGAAAAGTCTTCATGATTCCGCATTGCACTTCTTCCATGAATAGAATCAAAGGGTCGACATTACCTAAGGCTTGGGTCACAGTTAAGCCCATCAATAGACAAGTCAGCCCAAGCTATGGATTTTTTTCTCAAAAAAAAATCCTCAAAAATATTGTTTTGGTAAAAAAAAGAAAAAGAAAAATAGACTTCTACAAAGTAGAACCTGAACCAGACCAGGTTTCAGGAGTCACCGAGTAGCAAAATCATGGGCAATCAGACTACTATCAAATTCTTCCTCAAGAATCGAAAAATGGTACAGACTAGAAAAGTAACCGTCAAGTGATGACAAATAATACAAATGGTGCCAAAAAGAACCTATGGACGTGGGAAGTATGAAGCTAGCTATGAGATTTGGAGAGTTTTGGAGCTGCCCAGCAACAGTTGTAATGCAGGAAATACAATGATACCAGACTCCCATTTCCTAAATGCACAATATTAATATTTAAAAAGTGCACAGAATAAAAAAAAAAGAGGCTCTTAATTAGCCTGTATTTGTGACATTTGTCTCATTAAAAACCCTAGATTTGCCAAATTCAAGGCCAGCTTTTGCTGAAGCAAAAATGAAATATGAACACAAGGGTATTGAACATGACCAAATCAAAGTTAACAGGACACATCATATGGCCAAGTGCTCGTGAACATGACATCGACTGTTGGGCACGGACTACCAAGTCCAATATAAACATCATTTGAGAGTGAGAAAGATGGACTTGGCTCTTGTCTCATCCATTTGAGGATCCTGAGAGGAAGCTGTTGCCCACTGCGCAATTTACCATGAATTACAGTACACCAGCAATTTAAAAACTGAGAGATGTTGTTGTGAGCAAAAATATAGCACATTGCAGTTCAGTTGTACTCCAGCTATTTAGATTTATACTAGTAGAAACTTAAATGAGCATTTCAATTTAAACATTAAGGATTTCAATCCTTGCTTCTACTTGCTACATATGTTGCTTCAAGAGGTACAATGACATTTTAGACGATAAGAAAAGAACAAAAAAGAACGGGATGGAGGGAGGAAAAATCCCTCAGCATACAATTATACAGGTAGTTGACAAGTTGAGGAGGCTACCTTCAACTCCTCCTTCGCCGTCGAAAATGTCTGAGAATGAAACTGTCTGCATATAGTGGATAGTTCTTCTTGATCAGGCCCTTTATGCATTTCCAATAAGAAAAGTCAACCAATTGGCCATCTTTTCGAACTATGAACAAGCATCTTGATTCTACAAAATCAGGATGATACCCAACCTGTCAGCTCAAACAAGAAACCCACATGATTAGCCAGGAAATGCAGCCAGGAAACACATATCAATCACAATTCCCAACCCCAATAAAGGCAATCAACTCACTATCCAAAGTTTGCAAGGTTATGAAAGCAGATGATTAAGTTTTGTATTTAGAAAGGAATTAGAATCCATCTTAAAAACAGCTTAGCGGTATCCCACAAGTAGATAAAGCCAGTCGAGTCTAAACAAGACTTCTTTAACACCCATTACTTTAAGTGCCACTCTCTCAGCAGCATTCTTCTGCCGCGTGCATGAATTTGCCTTCACTGTCCAAAAGAGATCACTCCCAGCTCTTCAAAGAACATATATTCGTGTTTTCCACAACACTTAACCACCGAATTTTTACCAGAATCACACTTCGCATATAGTTTGGTTACTAGCAAACTATACATGAACCAACTTAAGTTCCATTTTCCATGTCTGAAACACATAAATACACTAACAGCATGCATGATTCTCAATTCCATCGATAACCAATAATGGGAAATCTACAATACATTCGTATAATAATGAAAATTCAAAAAATAAGCTAAAGCAAATGGATAATAAAGAGTGAAGGAGATTACTGTAATATAATCGATTCCACATCCAATCTTGCTATCACAATCCGGATGATATGCCAGCAATCTATCCACAATAGTTCTTTCATGATCTGGACTCAATCTATCTCCACTTTCATATCTGCCACAGGAAAACCCCAGAAAAATATTCACATAGAATTTTAATTACTGATTTATTTTTATTTTTAATATTAAAAATACTTACTTTCCAGAATGAAGAATCATTCTAACAAACCCAACAAGAGGGACGGTATCCTCCAAAATCCTGTCCTCCCAATCCACAAATCCTTCCTCCTTTTCCTCTTCGCTGTCCTCTACTTCTTCAGAAATTCCAACCAAGTCCTTCTCTGACGGTACAACCGGTTTTCTCAGCAAATCTGAACCGTCTGATCCTGTCTTAATTGCGAACAAACGTGGACTAGCGAAAGCAGTTCGATTAAACGGAAAAGATAACACCACTGCCGGAGAAGAAATTAAAGAGATAGGGTTTGAGAGAGCGGGTAGGGATAGCGATGGTGGTGGTTTATATAACGAAGCCATGGCCATGGCTATGCCCTAGCTTCTCTTTGCTCTTGGTTGATGTAATTCTCTGTTAGAGAAGAAAAAGAAGAATTTGGAAAGGGTTAACGGTCACGTTATCATCACTCAGCTCTTCCAGTGAAGTTGCTGTGTTCAAGTGGAGACCTACCTTACCAGATTGCCTCACAAGACCATTTTGTATTGGGCTTAGTAACTGGGCCTCATCGGTTATATATGGGCTCAGACTTAATTTCTAATTTCCTTTATAGAGATACTTTGACAAACCACCTTCCACGTCGAAGTGTGGTCCTCAAGATGAAAATAACAACAACAATATTATTATTATTATTATCGTGTTAAATACATAGTTATTAGCTACGGTTCAGATCTGATTTAACTTTATATTTGAATTTCCAGGTTAATTTATAAGCCATTCAATTAATTCTGAAGTATACAAAAGTGTATAGGTGTATAAGTGGTAACAATTACTTTTTTAATATTTTTTTGTTAGAAAATATATTTAAATAATAAATATTTTTTTTATAAAATTTATTTTTAACATTAATATATCAAAACGATTAAAAAAATAAAAAATTATAATAAACAAAATTCAAATTAACAAAAAACAATTTCAATCGCAATTCCGAATACCTATGTAATCTTATTTTTTCTAAACTAAAATTGGAGTTAACATAGCTTGACTTTACCTAAATCTAATTGAGTTATAGATCAATCCCCCCATATTATTCTATATTTAACCAAAATAAATATAAAACAACTCCAAGAAAAAAAAAATCTGACCAAAATCGTTGTAATTTAAAACATGGTTGAGAGTATAATTGAAAGTATTTTTTTTCAAAGCTCCTAGTGAATAATATATATCTTTTGTTAAAAATACTTTTAATATTATCACATAAAAACACACACACAAAAAATAATTTAAAATAAAAAATAAAAAAAATATATTTTTAAATGCAATGACAAACATGCATTTAATAACAATACCAGTTATGAAAGTAGAAGAAAGTTTTGTAAGGATTGATTGGTCAATAATAAACAATTGACCGAAAATTGATTGGTCAATAATAAACAATTGACCGAAGATTTGGATGGGGCAAATCTGTGTAGAGCTGAATTCATTGGATAGAAAAGCATGAAAATCATAGGTTAGGATTTTATTACTTGAGAGGCTGGTACCATATATATTGGTTCAACCTCTAATTTTATCACACCATTGCTCTCTAATTTTCAGGAAAATGAGTTTGCCTCCTCATAAACGTAATTAAACCTATGATTATGGGACAACTTTTCTCGAGTAGAATATTTTAGTAATAATAATTTTTTAATATATTATAAAATTTATATGAACAACTAGGATTTTTATTGATTATGATGGGACAACTTTTTAAAGAAGAACTTTCTCTTTAAAAAATATTACGTCAAATATATATATATATTTTTTTAAAGGTAACTGCAACGTCAGCTAACCGCAATCAAAATGATATTTTATGGCTATAAGAAAATAACAAATATTAAATGTCTGTTTCATAGCGTAATTGAGATTGCTTTTGAGATTGTTTTTAGTTAATAAATATATCAAAATGATATTTTTTTATTTTTTTAAAATTATTTTTAACATCAACACGTGAAAATAATCTAAAACCACCATTTTTTTAATTTAATATATAAAAATAAAATAAAAATATAATTTTTTCAGATACACTTTTAAAACCAATTTCAAACAGTACCTAAATCTCAATGTCAAGATTCCAAAGTAAGAAGAACTGTAGCTTAAATTGATTATCCCTTTTTGTTCTTCTTTTTTATAGTAGCTTACGTTAATTATTCTGTAATTTAGCTGTCAATTTTCAAGCATGAAATTTCTTCCCCATTGCAAAAGTCAACCATTAGACTCTCAAATACTCTCTTCATAGCCTTAGTTTCATATCAATCAACACAGTACAAAAGATTCTACCAAGTACAGAAATGTCTCCTCTCCTCTCCTTTTTCCTGGTTCTGCCGCTGCTGCTAGAATCGAAAGCTACGGCCATCGAAACAGGAGACAACTGCTCACTGATCACCCATCGGATTACGGGGAAGATTGGCGGGGCTATCAATTATAGCTCTCGTGCAGGCAAGGAGCAGAAAGTAGCAATGGAGATGGCTGTTGAAGACTATTTTCGTTCAAGTTGCTCTCAGCAGCTAACTCTGCAACTTGAAGATTCAGGTGGAGATTCATCTACAGTTGCCTCCGCAAGTAAGCCTTTTCCCCTGTCTTTTAACAAGCCTATTTAACAGGATCATAAACAAGAAAATCACTATTAAAAATGATTAATCCGATCGAATGAGCCATTAACTTTCATGCTTAATTGCAAGTTTCTGCAACTTGAGACGTAGCTCAGCCGCGCGTGCTGACATAGTTTATTAACCTAACTAAGCCATGCCGGCATTCAAGTTAACAATTCGGTCCTGCTGTGTCAATCAGAGATATTTTTCAAACATTAATGGGGATCATTACGAATGTGCAGTGTTTTCCTAGTGTGTAGGGTAGTATCTTTTATTTATTTATTGTCTCAATTAATATGCAGTATTTTAGGTAATTTTGATAAGGACGTCAACCTTTTTTAACAATAATATTCGGCCGCTAGCGAACTACTTTTCTTGTTGTAGATTAAAAATAAACGTAGTTGGAAAGAGTTAGTAGATATAGGATGGAAATATGTCCAAGAATTTTGGGAGCATTCATCATTTCATACCCAGTCATATACATTGATTAATGATATTTTAAAATTAATATGAATTTTATTTTAATATATTGTTTCTATATTTTTAAATGATATAAAACATATCATTTCACCATTCTAATAACTTGATTGTATATATAGCTTAATTTAAGTGAATAGTGCAGTGTACACCTTTTAAAGTTCTGTATCACGCTACATATAGCAAAAAATAGAGTAAAATGGAATTAGGGTTCAGTTCTTAATTGAATAGAAAATTATATACAAAGAAAAAGAATACTATGATATATTTTGGAAAGTCAGTAATTTATATAAACAGTTGATGTGTACAATCATGATGATAAAATATCACACCTCTCTAAAAAAACTAATTAAAACTTAGTAGGAAAAAAAACTATAATTAAAGTTCTTATCATGCTTGAATTTTGAAAGATACTTGTCTGCCTGAGCTTTACCCCTTTGGCTTATAACAATTCTGCAGCAACTGATCTCATTAGTAGCAAGCAAGTCCAATCGATAATCGGGACAATGACAGCACAAGAAACTGGTCTATTTTCGGAGGTTGATATGAACATGAAGAACACTCCTATCATATCCCTGACTTCGCCCGCAATAACTCCACCATCGATGGCACATCAATTGCCGTATTTCCTGCAAATGAGTAACCATATAACCCTCCACATGCAATGCTTAGCTGACATAGTAGGCCACTTCAAGTGGAGGAAAGTGACAGCATTGTACGAACACAAAAATGGTTTCTCTGCTTATTCTGGGATTGTAACTCTCCTATCTGACATGCTTAAAGCTGTCAACTCAGAGATTTCAGACCACTCAGATCTTTCTTCCTTGTCTTCTGTATTAAACCCAGAAATCACCATTGAACAAGAGCTTATCAAGCTGAGGAGCAAAAGCAATAGGGTCTTCATAGTTTTAGTATCTTCCTTGGAATTGGCTATCCTGCTCTTTGAGAAGGCAAATCAAATGCGGATGATGGAGAAAGATTATGTATGGATTGTCACGGATGAGATTGCAAGCCTTCTCGACTCTGTTGATTCTTCTGTCGTGAAAAACATGCAAGGCGTGATTGGTTTCAAGACAAACTTCGCGCGCACTGGTGACACTTTTAAACGTTTTAAATCTAGATTTCGAAATAAGTACGGATCAAAGTACCCAGAAGAAGAGGAGTATTCTAATCCAAGTATCTTTGCACTCCGCGCATACGATGCAACTTGGGTTATTGCTCGAGCTATGGAGAAATCGCAGGGCAAAATAACCTCAGAAGAATTATCTGGGAACATTTTATCCAGTATTTTTGAAGGTCTGAGTGGAACCGTGAGGTTTGAAAACAATGTATTATGGCAATCGCCATCGTTTCAGATCATTAACGTTGTTGGTAAAAGCTACAGAGTGATGGCAGTTTGGTCACCGAAATCTGGATTTTCGCAGAGTGAAGAGAAACATAATGGAGCGACTGCCAACAGTTCTTTGAAAAACTGGGGTCCAGTATATTGGCCAGGTGGAATGCCAAGCACAAACCCAAGAGGATGGGCGATTTCTGATGCAGACAGCCCATTGAAGATAGGGGTTCCTGCTATGGGTGCTTTCAATCAATTCGTGAGGGTGACTTTTGACCAGACCCGGAACGAAACTTCTGTAACCGGGTTCACAATCAATGTATTCGAAGCAGTTGTCAAGCGCCTGCCTTATAACTTGCCTTATGTGTTAGTTCCCTTTTATGGAACATACGATGAGATGGTGGAGCAAGTTTATCTCAATGTCAGGCTTTGTTTTCTACTTTTTTTTGTATTATATATGATGTCAGTTAATGTGTTGGAGCTAACTTTGCGACATCGCTGATGACAATGTCTGATGATTCCTGTAATAGGGCCTGGACGCAGCTGTTGGCGATACAGAAATAATGGCAGATCGATTTCAGTACGTAGATTTTTCGCAGCCATATGTTGATTCCGGACTCGTCATGGTAGTAACTCAGAAAGCAGAAACATCGCACGCAACATGGATGCTGAAAACCTTTACGAAAAAATTGTGGCTGCTTATGATAGCAATGCATGTGTTCATAGGGCTGCTAGTATGGCTAATTGAACGTGGGAACAACACTGAATTTGAGGGGATCGGGACAATGTTATGGTTTTCGGTTACCATAATCTTCTTTGCCCAGAGTAAGTTTTATCATATCATCTAAAAAGTTAATTTGTTAGGTGAGATTACAGAATATGATTTATATTATTTTTTAATATATTTCTCCAAGTGAAAACCTTTTGGGTTTTAAATTTGCAGAAGTCCATACTTCCTTGTACTTGTTTTTTATCAAATAGAATGAGAGTGAAATAGAATGAGGATGGTTAGATTTAACTAAACTCCCATGTTTATTGATCTGCAAGGCTTTTGGCTTCGAATTTTTGATCAATAATTATACCATATGCAGGACAGCCGCTCACAAGCAACTTATCTCGACTGGTGCTGACACCATGGCTATTTGTGATTCTCATTGTCGTGGCAAGCTTTACAGCTAGCCTTTCCTCGGCAATGACAGTCTCACGGCTCGAACCATCGGTGGTGGATATTGAAACACTTCAAAGAACAAATGCACCTGTTGGTTGCAATGGGAACTCATTTATTGTAAGATATTTGATTAATGTCTTGCTTTTCAGACCAGAGAACATTAAGAGGATTAATTCAATCCATGATTATCCAGAAGCCTTCGAGACTGGATATGTTAAAGCAGCATTCTTTGTGGAGCCCCATGCAAAAGTCTTCCTTGGAAAATACTGCAAAGGTTACACCAAAGCGGGACCCACCTTCAAGCTAGGCGGTTTTGGCTTTGTTGAGTTCTCTCCTTCGTTTCTGCTCCTCATTTCACTGCACATAATTATTTAATTTGCACAGAGAACAGATCCTTATGCCTCCATCCTTTGATTGGTTTTTCTTCTCAGGTGTTTGCAAAGGGTTCACCTCTGGCTTTTGACATCTCGGAGGCAACCCTAAAAGTTATAGAGAGCGGAGAATTGCGCCAGTTAGAGGAGTTGCTCTCCTCTTCTAATTGCACCTCTCAAGCTACAGCCATGGATACCTCAGGTTTAGGCCTGGAACCTTTTGCCGGTCTGTTTATATTGTCAGGTACCATTGCAGCCTTCGGATCCCTCGTTGCCATTTTTCGTCTGGGCAGGAATGTGCAAATCTTGAGTTACTTTCAAACAGAACTCACAAGAAGAAGAATCTGGAGATGGGCAAGTATTCAATTATCTAGAAAAAGTTCTACCACCCCTGAAACAAATGGCCAAGTGGAGATTTCTTCGACCCAAGGGTGCTGAACCTGAGAATTTGCTCCCAGTAAAAAGTTGTTGTGTTGGATCAACTTCTTCCACAACGCTTTGGCAACTATACATTTACTTGTATTTGTTTACGAAACATGGTATTCTTTGTACGTACGTTGCATGGATGTAAAAGTAATTTTCAGAAAATTAAAAAAATCATCATTAAATTCTATGTAAGAATGAGATTTGAACAAAATTGTTTATATATAAAACACGTATACATAACGTGTTAATGTAAACCAAATTTTATTCAACTCTCCACTAGTATTATATTATAATTACAATTTCTTTTATTCTAAGACTTTTGCTAAATATATGTGACTGTTCGAGGATAGGTCTAGCCAAGTCAATTTGTCTTGCCTACTCAAGAGTCAGGAAAGACAGAAATATCTAATTCAATAAAAACAAAACTCGTTTAGTTTTTCATAATTGTAACTAATTATTTGGACTTCAAATTTGTTACTGTGTGGGTGAAGATAAGTTGAATCTTTGGGTCTAAGAAAAAAACTTATAGTATTGATTGTGTACGTAGCTAAGTGTGTTTGAAAAATGTTTTTGATGTAAAAATATTAAATTAATATTTTTTAGTAGTTTCACATAATTTTAATATGTTCATATCAAGAATAATAAAAAAAAATCTTAAATAAAAAACACTTTAAAACAACATAGTTCCTTAGCACCGAACACATTTTAATACAAGTGAAAAATAAAAAAATAGCAAAAAAAGAAAGAACATGTGAATTTTAATGAGCGAAATGGGCTTGCAAGATGAACCTTAAATTTACCGCTATTATTTACTTTCAAATCTCAATAATAACTATACTTTCAAAACTGTATTTTTCATCCTTTTTATATATTTCTTTTCCTTTTTGATTTGATGAAATAGAAAAAAGATTACTTAAGAAATAGTCTTTAAATCAAGTTTAATAAATATACTTTCAAAACTGTATATAACAGATGAGTTGACTCATGTATCGGTAGCTTCACAAGTTGAATTTTCTTTTGCAATCTCCTCTTACGTTGGAATCCGAGAACTGGTCTTTAAAACATAGCCATTTGAGTATATTTTAAGTTAAATACATAAATATCAGGCTGAAAGTTCTGCAAGAAATTAGCCACAAGAAAAAAATAAAAAAATAGTATCAGTTTGTTTTTACTAGAAAAAATTAAAGCCGTGCATATTGACTTTCTAGCATGAGAGGAAGCAACGATGCAGAAATATATAATTGGCGCAAAACCCAAGAAAAAAAAAGAGATGACTGCAGCAAGAATGTTAAATAGCTATAACTAGCATAAAATAATCTGTTAATTAACAGACGCATGGCTAGAAATTTCTGATGCTTTGTGAAGAAAAAAGAGCAGAGAAGAACAGAGTGGCTGCCTTTGAATTGCTTGCGTTAATTTTATTAATTAATGTGTATCCTATATATATACAACGCAGCATAGGTGTGAGTAGAAACCAAAAAGAATTCTATGACTAATAGATAAGGTCTGCAGATGAGTCCCTTACGTATCAGATGACTAAAGCTAAATAATCGGCTAATATTTAGCTTTCTTCCAATACTCCCCCTCAAGTTGGATCAAGGGGATTAACAGATCCAAGCTTGACTAACAATCGGTGAAAATGATCAGAGGCTAGAGACTTTGTAAACACATCGGCAAGTTGATCATGACTGCGAACGTAATGGGTCTGGATAGTCTGAGACTGAACTTGTTGACGAATGAAATGACAATCAACTTCAATGTGTTTTGTTCTTTCATGGAACACTGGATTGGCTGCAATGTGCATGGCAGCTTGGTTGTCACAAAACAAGGTCATAGGAATGGTACTTGGAAAACTCAGTTCAGATAGGAGACCTTTAAGCCAAATTAACTCACAAGCAGCTGATGCCATGGCACGATATTCAGCTTCGGCACTAGAACGTGCAATGACATGTTGTTTCTTGCTACGCCAAGATACAAGATTACCACCAACAAACATACAATAGCCAGTTGTTGACTTGCGATCAATAGCATTTCCAGCCCAATCTGAATCACTGTATCCGGTTATCTGAGTGTGACCGTTTTTAGCCATGACAATTCCACGCCCAATAGAACCCTTTAGATAGCGTAGGATGCGCTTGACAATACTCATATGGAAAACAGTAGGTGCGTGCATAAATTGGCTAAAAAGACTGACTGCATAAGCTATATCAGGTCGCGTAATAGTAAGGTAAATGAGCTTACCTACAAGGTGCTGGTAATGATTTGTGGATTTAAGGGGCTCACTATTTGTGGTAAGCTTCAATTTACTATCCAACGGAGTAGGAGCAGGCTTGGCATCCATCATATCAACATCCTTAAGTAAATCAAGAACATACTTGCGTTGGTTAAGAAATAACCCTTTATGAGAAGCTGCCATTTCTATCCCGAGAAAATACTTCAATCTTCCAAGATCTGTAATTGGAAAATGATGTTGTAATGTGGCTTTGAGTTGTGATATGGCCTCATTGTTGTTTCCTGAAATAATAAGATCATCAACGTAGATAAGAACCACCAATGTATTCTTAGGTCCAAGGTGAACAAATAGGGATGAATCCGCATTACTTCTCTTGAAATCAAGTTTTTCAAGAACAACACTTAATTGAGCATGCCAAGCACGTGAAGACTGCTTCAAACCGTAAAGTGATTTGTGAAGTCGGCACACTAAGGTAGGATCTGAAGCTTGGGGATGACCAGGAGGCAATTTCATGTAGACTTCTTCCTCGAGGTTCCCATGCAGGAAGGCATTTTTTACGTCCATCTGACACATTAACCATCCGTTATTTACGGCAATTGATAATAAAACACGAACAGTGTTCATCTTTGCAACAGGAGCAAAGGTTTCCTTATAATCCACTCCAAAGGTTTGGGTAAAACCTTGAGCTACAAGACATGCCTTGTGTCTATCAATGGTGCCATCGGATTTAAACTTTGTTTTATACACCCACCGGCTGCCAACAACATGTTTTCCTTTGGGAAGTTTGACAATACTCCAGGTTTGATTTTGATCAAGAGCTAGGAGTTCATCATCCATGGCACGTTTCCATTCATCTAAAGTATTAGCTTCCTGAAAATTTCGTGGCTCTTGAACATTAGATATAGCAGAAAGAAATGCTGTATGATCAGGTGAGAGATGCTGATATGTAAGAGAATTTGAAATAGGATGCCTTGCTGCAAAGGTGACAAAATCTTGCATTTTAATTGGAGGAGCATGATTACGGGCTGGATTTTTGCGAGTCTGTGGCAAGGGAATAACATGAGTCTCAGATATGGAATTGCCCTCAATATTAGCCATAATAGGATCAACAGCCCTTGTGCTAGGAGGCGGTCCTGCAGTAGACGTGGAAATATTGCTACCAGAATTGGCATTGGGTTCAAGAAGTGCATGATCTCTTTCAGATTCTGGAATATTTTGACCGAAGCTCTCTGTATCTGCGGGCACATCACTGGTTGATGGTGTGGAATTGCGAGTTACGGTAGGCAAGTCTGAGGGACATACCGTATCTGCAGGGGCTGGATAAGGCAGAGGAAAAATATCTCTTGAAGATGTCTGCTGATTTGTCTCACCATAGTATGGAATAGCTTCTTCAAATTGAATATCTCTTGATATAAATAGCTTCCGAGAATTGGGGTGATAGCATTTATATCCCTTCTTAGTTGAGGAATACCCCAAGAAAATACACTTGACAGCCCTTGGGTCAAGTTTATCACGATGTGGAGCCTGGATATGCACAAAACATGCGCAGCCGAACACCCTTAAATGTGAAACGTCAGGTGTTTGTTTCTGCAAAACTTCAAGTGGTGATTTAAAAAACAACACTCGGCTAGGTAGCCGATTAATTATATATGCAGCAGATAATACTCCTTGAGACCAAAATTTTTTTGGAACATGCATTTGTATCATCAAGGCTCGAGTTTTTTCTAGCAAATCTCTATTTTTTCGTTCAGCTACCCCATTTTGTTGGGGTGTGCCAACGCAACTGGACTGATGTAAAATGCCATGAGAAGTTAGATACTGTGTCATTTTTTGAGACATGTATTCGGTGCCATTATCAGATCTAAGGATTTTCAATTTCGTAGAAAATTGAGTCATGACTAGCATATGAAAATCCTTAAAAACATCAACAACCTCACTTTTGAATTTTAAAAGATATATCCAGGTTACACGAGAGAAATCATCAACGAAAGTAACAAAATACTTGTAGCCATCAAACGATTCAATAGTTGGTCCCCAAACATCAGAGTGTACAAGTTCAAACATCTCATTAGTTCTAGACATAGAGGGTGAAAAAGGCAATCTGGTGGATTTTGATAGATGACATGTATCACAGGTGATGTTTCTTGCATCTAGACTGGGCATTAACTTTGTAAGAACATTCTCGGAAGGATGAGCTAAACGTTGATGCCATAAAACTTGATTCTGACTAAGGGAAGAAAAAGCAGAAATTTGGGGATGCTTAGAATTATTTGAAAAATAATAAAGCCCTTGAAAAAAGAAACCTTCACCAATCATCCTCTCGGTGGCGCGGTCCTGAAAATAAACTCGGTAAGAATCAAATATGACACGACAATTTAGTGTTTTGGTGACTTTGCCAATGGAAAGTAATTGGAATGGAAAAGATGGAACATATAAAACCAAAGACTCAATTTTTTTAGAGAGCAATTTCAATTTTCCTTTGCCTTCGACAGGGACATGATTTCCATTTGCCACGGATATATGAGTTGGAGTAGTGATTTTTTCGAAATCATTTAAGCTACTCTTTTTATTTGTGATGTGATCGGAGGCACCCGAATCAATGACCCAAAAATTGTGCACAGTACTAACAACTAAAGCAGTTTTAAAAGCAGTCAAAATACCTTCCAAATTCTCTTGTGATAGATGATTAGAGTCTGCCAAGAAACCAGCAAACTTGCCCAGAATAGCCGTGGAATTAGAATTGCTTGAGGCTGTCAAGCTGGCATCACCCTTTTCCTTAAGATAATTGGCAAACTCATTAAGAAGAGCAGACGGGTTGGTAGTAAAATTTACCACATCATTTGGAGAGGAATTATCAATAGAGCGAGCAGCAATGTGAGCTGCATATCCATGACCCTTTTGAGGTCCCTTTTCCTTCTCAAAATTAGGCTTTAATTCCGGATGAAGGATCCAACACCGCCCGATTGTGTGCCCAAGATTATGACAATGAGTGCACTTCAAATCTGGTCGCTTTCCTTTGTAAGTCTTATTGCTTCTCATCTGTCTAGTAACGGCGTATACCTGGGTTTCTGGCAAGGTGATTCTTGGCTCTGGGTTCATGACTTTCCTGCGTGCTTCTTCTCGCTGGATTATGGCGCATACGCTTGCAAGGGATGGAAGATCAGAGTTCATCAGTACTCGACTTCGAAGGTCTTCATAATCTGGACCAAGACTGGACAGTAATTGGAATATCTTGTCTTCCTCATCTCGCTTCTTCAAAACTGCAGCATCAATAGTGTGAGGTCTGTATAATGCAAGTTCACTCCATATACCTTTGAGAATTCCAAGTAATTGCACGTAAGTTTTTCCATTTTGCTGCAGATTTGCAAGATCCCTTTTGATTTGAAAAACACGAGCTGCATTATTTTGATTTCCATACATTTCCTTCACAGCCTCCCAAAGGTCCATTGATGATTCGGAATAACTGAAAATTTCAGCAATGTTGTTCTCCATAGAATTGAGTAACCAAGACATGACAAGTTGGTCCTTGCATTGCCATGCTTCATAGTCTGTCGATGTCAGGGGCCTTGATGTGGCCATTAACATAGCCAAGTTTGGACCTTCCACCAAGAGCAATTGTCACAGCTCTTGACCAAGGAAGATAGTTGAGTTCATTCAACAAAACTGAACCTAGACGTTGGTTTGTGTTTTGTTCTCCTTCTGATGTGTTGGAAGATTTCTTGCTGTCATCAGCACCAACAATTTTAGAAGAGTCTTCCATAGAAAATTTTAGAAAAAAACGCAGGTCAATCGAAACCTGCTCTGATACCATGAAGAAAAAAGAGCAGAGAAGAACAGAGTGGCTGCCTTTGAATTGCTTGCGTTAATTTTATTAATTAATGTGTATCCTATATATATACAACGCAACATAGGCGTGAGTAGAAACCAAAAAGAATTCTATGACTAATAGATAAGGTCTGCAGATGAGTCCCTTACATATCAGATGACTAAAGCTAAATAATCGGCTAATATTTAGCTTTCTTCCAATACTTTGCAAACGTTTGAAGATTTCTTTCTAAAATTCTCTAATAAATTTCCCATCTGTGGCGCAATCCTTCTCATTCAATATACCTTCTCAACTCGGAAGTAAAAATGTCTCCTGTGATCCTCTCATTTTGCATGCTTTCGCTGCTAGTGGCGGTGTCAAAGACCAGCGCCGATGAAGCAGCCGGGGATCACTGCCCGTTGGCCAGCCACAAAATGGGGAAGATAGGTGGCGTTATAGATTACGGGTCTCGGGTTGGAAAAGAGATGAAAGTTGCAATGGAGATGGCTGCTGAAGACTTTGCTCGGTCAAGTTGCTCTAAGCAGCTGGTTTTGCAAATTGAAGATTCAAGTGGAGACTCTGCTAGAGACGCGTTTTTTAGTAAGGCTTCTCTTCTCCATTCATCGACAGCCAAAAGAAAAAAAATAAAAAAAAGCAATTATTTTTTTCTCCTTTCAAAAACTAGCTCATTTAAAAAAAATAATAAAATAATAATAAAGGAGTAATTGTTTTTGAGAAAACGCTTGAACCAACTTCTTTTTTAGTGTATTTGATAATACCGTGTAGAATATTTTTTTAAAATACTTATCAATTAAAATTAAAATTAAATAATATATATATATATATATTTTTTATATTATCATATTAGAACTATTAAAAAATTAAAATTATTTGAAAAACACGTTCAACTATAAAAACAAATATTCTCCGGTCCCATCAAAATCTTCTCTTGAAATATCTCATTGTTTTTCAAGGTTTTTTAAATGTCTCATAAGTTTAAGAATAAATTGCAGTCACAATTCAATTAAAAAAATTGGTATGTTATTTTGTTAGAGCATATTATTATAATTATTATTATCAAAATTTAAAATTTATCAGATTAGATTGTCTTTATAGTGTAGCTGTAATTATAAAGATAAAAAATCTGAATTTTTTTCTTTATAATTTAGAGCAATAATTTCCAGCTTTTGAATAATCTAAACTGTACACTGCGCTAATAGGCTAGCTCTATGTTTTCTAAGGTTGTTTGAGTTTCAGTGGTATTGTTAGCCAAAAGCGCCAAATAAATAAATAAATAAAATATCACCATACCAATTTCTAACTAGAGTCAAGCATTGTAATGAAACTAATCTACATGGTATGGCTCGAAAACCCATTATCTCAATTAACCTGGTATGATCGAAAACCCCCGACTAGGTTAAAAAGAAAATAATCTGATTTTAACTACTTCCTAATAATATAAATAGAAAAGGTCTTCCTTTTGCTTTTGAAAGGTCTGACTCTTTCAGCTCCAGTCTCATTTGAGAATAATGGTGTCAACGTCACTGATATTTCTATAATCATAGCACACACTGCTACACCAATGCTTATCTCTATTGTATTTTGTGATATAAAGCCCAAATCTTTGCCACCATTAATATATAACAGGCCTCTTATCGTATTGCTGCAGCAGTTGAGCTCGTTGATAGCAATCAAGTGCAGGCGCTCATAGGAACGATGTCAGCTCAGGATACAGGGCATCTCTCCAAGATTGACAAAAACATCAAGTATCTTCCTATAATATCCTTAACATCTCCGGCAATAACGCCGCCATCGATAGCACACCAGCTGCCACACTTCTTTCAATTTAGTGACCACATCACCTTCCACATCCAATGCTTAGCTGCTATTGTAGGTCATTTCAAGTGGAGGAAAGTTACAGTGATATATGAATCAAAAAATGGTTTCTCTGCTTATTCTGGAATCTTAACTCTCCTATCTGACACTCTCAAGACTGTGAACACAGAAATTGAACACCACTCAACTTTCCCTCCCATGTCTTCTCTATCAAACCCGGGAGCCTTCATTGAACAAGAGCTTATCGATATGAGGAGAAGGAGCAACAGGGTTTTCGTAGTTGTGATGTCTTCATTAAAAATGGCAGTCCTCCTATTTTCGAAAGCAAAACGGTTGGGGATGATGGAGAAAGGTTATGTGTGGATTGTCACAGATGAGATTGCAAGCCTTCTTAATTCTGTCGATTCTTCTGTTGTCGACAACATGCAAGGTGTGATTGGTTTTAGAACCGAATTTGCACGCACTAGCAAGCCTTTTAAACGGTTCAGATCCAGATTCCGCAGCAAGTATCGATCAGAGTATCCAGAAGAAGAAGAATATTGCAATCCAAGTATCTTTGCTCTTCGTGCTTATGATGCAACTTGGGCTATTGCTCAAACTATGAAAAACTCAACAGGAAAATCAAGCTCCAAAGATTTATCTAAAGGCATCTCATCCCGTATATTTAGAGGTGTAAGTGGGGTAATAAGGTTTAAGAATAATGTGTTGTGGCAATTGCCTTGGTTTCAAATCATTAATGTTGTAGGTAACAGCTACAGAGAGATGGCAGTTTGGTCACCAGAATCCGGTTTTTCGAAGACCCTCGAGAAACGTAATGATGTGAATTCCAGTAGTTCTTTTGAAGAATGGGGACCGGTTTATTGGCCTGGTGGAAAGGGCAGTGTTCCCCGCGGATGGGTGATTTCTGAGAAGGATAAACCTTTCAAGATAGGAATTCCTTCCATGGGCGCTTTTCGTGAATTTGTGCATGTGAGTTTTGACCAGGCCAATAACAAAACTTGTGCCACAGGGTTCTCAATTAAAGTATTTGAAGCAACTTTAAAGCGTCTCCCATATGACTTTCCGTATGAGTTCGTTCCATTCAATGGCCCATATGACGAGATGGTGAAGCAAGTTTATAACAAGGTCAGGTTATTTTTTTTCTTTTATCTCTAGTTTCAAACAACTTTAATCATTGGTTATCTCATGAAAATAGGAATTGGATGGTGCTGTCGGTGATTTTTCAATCGAGCCTGGAAGGTTTCGGTACGCAGAATTTTCTCAACCATATATTGATTCCAGACTCGTCATGATAGTGACAACGAAATCAGTCAAGAAGATAACATGGATGCTGAAAACCTTCACCAAAAAGTTATGGTTACTAATCGTAGCAATGCATATGTTCATAGGATGCCTGGTATGGATACTTGAACGTGGGAGCAACACAGAATTCGAAGGAATCGGGGGTATGATATGGTTTTCCGTCACCGTGATTTTCTACGCTCACGGTAAGTATAATTCGATTAATTTGCAAATTATAATTGACTCTAGTTCTTGCTATTGTATAAGGGTCTGGCTTAATTTTCTTCATTGTTTACCAAATACAGGGCAATCGCTGAGAAACAGTTTATCTCGAGTAGTGGTGGCACCGTGGTTATTTGTGATTCTCGTCGTCACGGCATGCTTCACGGCTGATCTTTCCTCAAGGATGACTGTCTCCCGGCTAGAACCATCAATTTTGGATATTGATACACTATTGAAAACAAACGCATCTGCTGGTTGCAATGCCAACTCCTTTGTTGGGCAATATTTGACTAACGTTTTGCATTTCAAACCAGAAAATATAAGGAGATTTTATTCAGAAAGCGATTACCTAGAAGCCTTTGAAACTGGATATATCAAAGCAGCATTCTTTGTTGAGCCGCATGCAAAAGTCTTCCTGGGAAAATACTGCAATCACTTCACACAAGCAAAATCTACCTTTCCATTAGGCGGTTTTGGCTATGTAAGTTCTGTCCTTTGTCTCTGCTTCCTCATTTCGTTGCCACATTGATTAGCATATAGAAAATCCTTACATTAAGGAGTAATTGTTTGTCATTTAAATATTTTCCTCTATTTGCTTTCTGCATAGCAGTTGTATTTATTCATGCACTAGAATCCTGTTTATGGATGGAAACCTAACTAATTAGGAAAATACATCAAAATCTTTCCTAAACTTATTCTGATTTCTAGTCTCCTAATTTGTAATGTTGTTTACTTCGTTCTTGTTAACACTCCCCCTCAAGTTGGTGCAAAGATATCTCGAATGCCCAACTTGTTGAGAGAGCTGTGAAACACTTTACTCGATATTGCTTTAGTAAGTATATCTGCCAGTTGATCCTCAAATTTGAAAAAAGGAAAAATCATAGTTTTCTCGTCAAGTTTCTGTTTGATGAAATGTCTATCTACTTCCACATGCTTCGTTCGATCATGTTGGACTGAATTATTGGTTATAGCAATTGCAGCTTTATTGTCATAGTACATATTGATTTCTTTCTCCATAGGATATCCCAGTTCCTTAAGTAGCCCTTTTATCCATAGTACTTCATATAATCCTTTGGTCATCCCCCTGAATTTTGCTTCAACACTAGATAGAACAACTACCTTTTGCTTTTTGCTTCTCTAGGTTACTACAAGAAGGTATAAATTCGATCTTCTTGATCTAATCTGTTGTATTTCTATATGTCTTCTTCGCATGTCATGGGGTGTAGATGTCAGTGATCAATCTCTCGCAAGAGAGTTGTAACCCAGAATAATAATCTTCTATAGACCCATTTCCTTGGGTTGTTTGACCGACTCTCCTTTTCAACTCATACACCTGGATATTGTCACCTCCGTCGAAGTAGGTTGTTGCAATGGCATCCCACACTTCTTTAGATGTAAGGAAATCTGATAAAATTCCCAATTAATTTTGGGCTTCGGGAATTGATAGTCTATCCTTTAACAATGACATTTTTGATTCTCCATTTACTGTATGATGGGTTTGTCGGTGCTGGTTGCATGATTTCATCAGTGATTAGTCCTATTTTATCTCTGCCGTAGATAAACATCTCTATGATTTGTGACCACAAATCATAGTTTTGGCCATTGAGTTTGATTCTCGAGATGGCTATTGGCAGGTCATGGTTTTGGGTTATGTTTATGGTTGTAATTTGGTTTTGTGGTTTGTTTCTGTCACTGTTTAGGGTTTGTGGGTAGATAAACTGTTAGGTTTTAGATCGATTACTCTGATACCATGTCAACATTAAGGAGTAATTGTTTGTCATTCAAATATTTTCCTCTATTTGCTACTGCATAACATTGTATTTATACATGTACTAGAATCTTGTTTATAGATGTAAACCCAACTAATTAGGAAAATACATCAAAATCTTTCCTAAACTTATTTTTATTTTAGTCTCCTAATTTGTAATGTAGCTTACTTCGTTCTTGTTAACACTTTTTACTGGCATGACTTTCATTTCTAGGTTTTCGCAAAAGATTCTCCCCTCGTTTTTGACATGTCAGAAGCAATCCTGAAAGTTGTAGAAAGTGGAGAAATGAGGCAATTGGAAAGGATTCTCTCCTCTCCCAATTGCTCCTCTGATGCATTAAGGGACAATTCGAGTTTAGATCTAGAGCCTTTCACTGGGCTATTCATATTATCTGGTAGCATCTCAGCCTTTGGTTTCCTAGTTGCTATTCTACGTATGGGAAGGAATCTGCAGATCCTGAGCTGCATTCAAAGAGTATTGACAAAAAGGAGAATTTTGAGATGGGCAAGTATTCATTTTTCCAAAGAAAATTCCACCATCCCAAAAACTAAAGACCAAGTTCAAACATCTACAAGTGTAGAGCTCGAGCTCACAAATTTTGCCCACTGAAAACTTATATTACAATTTTAAGGTCTAGCTAGAAAACTAATTAGTAAAGCTTTCTCCACGAGTATATATTCGATATACAAGCGTGTGAGGTGTGTATATGTATATATGTGTTGCACCCTCCACGATAGCGCGACATCTCTCCCCGTGAGCGGCAAATTCATGTCGAAGTTTTATCTTTATTTTGTGAAAAAAAGAGTCGCCACCTAGTATTATGGTTACTAGGAAATCTAAACTGGTCTTTCAGAGATTTTAAGGCAAATGACTGGTTGCATAAAGAGAAGGTTTTAACACTCCTAGTATGCCCTACCTAAGGTAAGCTGCTTGGTGTTTTGGTTTGCCTTATGATTGCTATGGTATTGGTCTTTCAAAGATGTGTTGGTTAAATGATGATGACATATTATTCCTGTAAAAAATATTTTGAATATTTACCACTTTAAGGTTTTTTTATACAAATATTAACAGTGAATAACAACGAATTATCCCCGCTAATGTTTTGGATATTAATCTCTTTATGATTTCTTTACCCAAATATCAACAGTGAATAATAACGAATTATCCCCACTAATGTTTTGGATATTAACCCCTTTAGGATTTTTATACCTAAATATTAACAGTGAATAATATGAATCCCCAAAAATAAGATTTTGATATTTTTGGAATATTGGCTAATACCCTTTGGATTTTACAAACATATTGTAAAATCCAAAAATGTGAGAAAAATAATTTTTGTATTTATGAAATCCATGCTAAAACACATTTTTCTTTTCACTCTGAAATAATACTTTTTAGAAAAGGAATGTTCAAAATATGTTAGCGTATTGGCCATTTGCACAAAAACAACACATTTTTTTGTCTTTTAAAAAAAATATTTTTTATGCAAATTTTATATATTTATTTATTTTATATTTTTTTTGTGGGCCAGCTACCCAACCCTGATGGGCCAAGAGGCCCATCATTTGGGGCTGGACTGCCAGCCCCAGGTGGGCCAAACGACCCACCCATTTTATTAGCCTGATTGGGCCTCGTCCCTGGCCCAACTAGCCCACTGTTCTGCATAATGCAGAACAATGGCACGGGGGAGTGAATTAATTCACTCCCCCGTGCATGAAGATAATGAACAGTAAATGAGAGGTTTTTCGAGTGTGATGAATGGCATACATATTAATACCGTTGGGTAGAGGAGGTCGAGGTGGTTCTTACTGTTGTGGTGGTGTCCAAAATGGTGGCTTGTGGTGGCCGGAGGAGACGTCAGAAGCTGGCCGGCCTACGTCGCAGCAACTGCTGCTGCCACCTTCGCCTGAGACCGTGGTTGGGTCACTGGTGCGGAGGGGGAGCTGTTGGTGATGATGGGGTGGTGCAAGGTGGTCAGAGTTGAGAAGCCGGAGCTGCTAACCAAGAGGGAGAGAGAGGGTTGTAGCTGCTAGTTTTAGAGAGAGAAAGAGGGAGTTGACCGAGAAAGGAAGCAGTTGCAGCTGCTGGGGAAGGGGGAGAGATACACTGGGGATAAAGGATGGAGAGAGAGAAGGCTGACACCAGAGCCGGGGAAGAAAATAGGCGGTTGCCGCTGTGTAAGAGGGAGAGTGAAAAGGTCGACCGAAAGAGGGAGAGAGAGAGCTAACGGTGGCTCTGCCGGAGACGAGGAAGATGAAGAGTGATTCTCGTTGTTTTTTAAGTGTAATTTGTTACGTAAATCTCCTCCGTCATAAATTTTTTCTCTGTTCCTCTCCTTACGTGAATTTTCACTCTATGTTCTACCCTCTGTCTCTTTTTTCACCTCCTATTCTCGTTCTCAGCTTTTCCTTTTATAGGCGTAGGAAGTAACCGTTGGGTTCCCTCCTGCGACAGTAATGCTTGCAGATGGCTTGTTTGTGGTGGTGCAGGCGGCCTGCAGGTGGCTTGTCGGTAATGGTGCAGGCGGCTTGTCGGCAGCGGTGCAGACGATGGCGTGCACTGTCTGTTGTTTTGAGAGGTGTAAGTGCAATTTGGTCACTCAATTTATAATTGTTCTAATTTCACTCCTAATTGGATTTAAACTTATGATTTTGTACAATTATACCCCGTCAGAATTTCAATATCAGCCTTGACTTTGCGTGCCTTTTTTATTTTGGTCCTTAATTTTTGATTTATGCATTTTAACCCTCAATTGACCATTAAACTTTTAATTGTCTTGAATTTGACCCCTGACTCTGCACAATTGGCTTGAAAAAATTCAATTGGGTCTCCAAAAATTCCAATCTTCTCAATTGAACCCGAATTAAGTTCAAAAGCTTGATTTTTCATTGATTAAGCTCCTAATAAAATTGATTTGACCAATTTAAAGTATAATTAAGTCCTTGCACTTAATTAAATCCTTCAATTGGACCCTAAATTAATTCTGAAATAAAATTACACTTTTAAATTGGCCAACGATTAAATCAAATTGGCCCATAAAAAATATAATTATATCTTTCGACTTAATTTTTACACAGATTTATTCAATAATAAATTAGTTTAGTCTTGAATCTGCATTTTCCTTCATTTCTAGGCACAAAAGAGGTACAATCGAGCTCTCGAAAATATCCAAAATTTTCACATTGATTTTTCTGCCGACACCAGCCCCTTTTATTTTATTTTTTGTTATTTTTAGGTAGTTTTGGAGAATAACCCAAAATTGGGTTATGACAATATGTATAGATACACACTTGTATATCAAATTAGTAGTAGAATAACATGAGACTCCATGACATGCAACATATTTATGAAAGAGATAGACAAGGTAAAATTTAGACAAAAGTTGGTGAAGAATTTCATATGAATTATACACGAAGCCTATAAAAATCATTGATAACAAAGACTTAAATTTGATAAATGATTCTACAAGACAAATTCTAATATAGTGTTTTATGATTTTTAGTATATGAGTACTGATATTCTTTTGATGCTTGAATATTTGTTTTTGATGCATGAAAATCATATGTTATGATTTAAGAATCATGTAAAAAAATAATACATCTAGCAATGTTGTCTCATCCTCGTGTTTTTGTTCAAATTTTTGAGATTTCATATAGAACATTTTAATGTGGCTTTTAATGTTAAATGAACTTTGAATTGATAAAACAACATATATACATGTTTGTATATTGACAATATGTTATAATCTTTGAATCCTATGCATTTTAATATTTACAAGTTTATTGTAAGGTTTAATCATTTAATCATGTATATATGTGAAAATTATTTTTAAAATATATTAAAATATTTTTTTGTTAATTTTTAACATCAATATATTAAAATTATAATTTAGTATTTTTTAAAAGAAAAAAACTTTTAAAACACATGTAAAAATAAAAAAAAATACTAAACTCTCAAACACTCAGTTATATAATAAAAAGGGATGGACTGACCATTACCCTTGACTTATTATATTCATAACAGGATATTTGACACATGTTTCACAGTGAATTATGTATTTTTTTTCTTCAACAAAGAAATTCATATGCAAGTTTTTCAACATATTTTTGTAGTTGGAAAAACTCTAAGTGAAAATAAAAAAAGTTATGCATATGTAATCAAATAAATCAAGAACTAGGTGTGTTAGTAAGGAAACCTCTCCCACCCACCTTTATAAATGATAATTGAAAATAAAACTAAAAATTTGAAAGACAAATACGAATTAAAATATTTATTCATGCAAGATGAGATATTTAATCGATTGTATTTACTAAATTTATTTATCAAAATAATATTTTTATTTAATAAAAAGATAATAGAAACACTTACACATATTAAATTGAATATAAAAAAAACTATTCAAGAATGCACATGTATTATCGCACCCTCCGCGAGAGCACGATGACTCTGCCCACGAGCCGGGGTATTCATGTCGGGGTTTTATCTTTATTTTTGTAAAAAAAAGAGTCGCCACCTAATATTATGGTTACTAGGAAACCTAAACTGGTCTTCAGATATTCTAAGGCAAGGGACTGGTTGCGTAAAGAGAAGGTTTAACACCCCTAATACGTCTTACCTAAGGTAAGTTGCTTGGTGTTTTGGTTTGCCTTATAATTGCTATGGTATTGCTCTTTCAAAGAAATGTTGGTTAAATGATGACGACATATTATTCCCGTAAAAATATTTTGGATATTTGCCACTTTAAGATTTTTTTGTCCAAATATTTACGGTGAATAACAACGAATTATCCCCACTAATATTTTGGATATTAACCCCTTTAGGATTTATTTACTCAAATATCAACAGTGAATAATAACGAATTATCCCTGCCAATATTTTAGATATTAACCCCTTTAGGATTTTTATACCCAAATATTAACAGTGAATAATATGAATCCCAAAAAAATAAGATTTTGATATTTTTTGGAATATTGGCCAACACCCTTTGGATTTTACAAACATGTTGTAAAATCCAAAAAAGCGAGAAATTGGTTTTTTTCTTTGTTTACGAAATCCATGCTAAAACCATTTTTTCTTAAACTCCGAAATAATATTTTTTAAAAAGGAATGTTCAAAATATGTTAGCATATTGGCCGTATGCATGAAAATAACACATTATATATATATATATATATATATATATATATATATATATTTTAAATGCAATTTTTGTTTTTTTAAAAGAAAATAAAAATAAAAAATAAAAAATTTGGGTCGGGCCTATAAAAAATATAATTATGCCTTACGACTTAATTTTTATATAGATTTATCCAATGATAAATTATTTTTGCCTTAAATTTGTACTTTCCTATATTTTTTGGGACAAAAGAGATACGATCAGACTCTCGAAAACAACCAAAATTTCCACATTGATTTTTCTACCAACACCGACCCCTTTTATTTTATTTATGTTATTTTTGGGTAGATTTTGGGGAGTAACCCAGCAATTGGGTTATGACAATTAAAATCCTTGTAAGAATGAGATTTGGACAAAATCATTTATATATAAAACACATATACATAACATGTTAAACTGTTAATGTTAAACACAAATTTTATTCAACCCTCCACTAGTATTATAAATTGATTTTTGGCAATTTATTCTTTTTATTTTGTTTAATTGAGTACCATACTGTATATAATGAATATAACGAGAATACAAATAATTCAAAAATAATCATTTTCTCGCTTTATGCTAAATTATTGATAATTCAAAATCTCATCATCGATTTTGGAAATAGTATATCTCAAACCATATTCTAATTAGAGCTAGCATGACATCTTGTGTATGAGTTAAATAAAGACAAAACTATGTTGTTGTCGGGTAACCATTTCATTCAAAAATCAAAATTTTAAATTGTTAGGTTAAACCTCAAGAAATTATTTATATCATTTAGTTAACACCATCTAATTCAATAAAAAAACAAAACCCGTTTAGTTTATCATAATTGTAACTAATTATTTGGACTTCAAATTTGTATTGATTGTGTACGTAGCTAAGTGTGTTTGAAAAATGTTTTTGATGTAAAAATATTAAATTAATATTTTTTAGTTTAAAATAACACAATTCCTCGCTGCACCGAACACATTTGATAATACAGGTGAAAAATAAAGATAGCAAAACAAGAAAGGACATGTGAATTTTAATTAGCGAAAGGGACTACCAAGATGAACCTTAAATTCACAGCTACTATTTACTTTCGAATCTCAATAAGAATACCTATCTTCTTTAGAGATTTACAAGGTCCTAAATTGAAAAACAAAATAAAAATATGAGATTACAAGGAAGGAAGCATAAAATCCAAAAAAAGCAATAAAATATAAAAAATAATCACAAAAATTACCAAAATTAGGACCCTTTGATGGTTAGAGTATTGATAGTTTAAGAAAATAATCTCCGAAAACTTCTTTAAATATTTGAGCATGATCCAACAATAAGATAAAAATTTGCAAATTTTTTAGGGGCTATACTAGTTTGGCGCAACTAAATCTGCTGCTCTTTTACATAAATATATCGGGTAGAATATACAAATAATATCACAAGTCAAACTACATCTTAACTATTCTATATTTTTATTGCAAACTCCGCTGCGCACCCTCCCTTTCCCTCTACGTGAGGGTTGGCTTAATTGCTCTAGTTTTTTTTTTTTATATATAATTATTCTAGATTAATTTAACTCAATCTTTTTTACCCCTTTAATCTATTTCTTGAGCTTTATTCAAAATTGCTTTTTAAAAGAAATAGTTCTTTAAAATGACTTTTATTATTGGAGTACACATTAACAAAATATATATATATATATATATATATATTACTATATATATAAAACCCGTAGGTTTTTTACTGTGCACCAGTGCACTGTGCACACAAACACAGTGCAATGTGGATTGCAATAGTTTTTTTTTTTTTTTTGCTTTTTTTACTTCTTTTTTTTTCGTTTCTTCTTTTTTTTTTTCCGTTTCTTCTTCTTTTTTTTCTTCCTTTTTTGTTTTCCTATTTCTTCTTTTTTTCCTCCGTTTTTTGCTTCTTCTTTTTTTGCCTTTTTTTCCTTCTATTTTTTACTTATTATTTTTTTTCTTTTTTTCTTATTACATTTTTTTTTCTACTTATATATTTTTTTGATTTTTTGTTTTTTAATAATCGGGGTGTCCGAGCTCGCTTAAATGCACCACGATTAATCTCCAGCTTCTCTTCTCCGTTCATCGACAACCAGAATAAAATAAAATAAAATAAGCAATATTTATATATTTTTTTATATTGTCATATTAAAACTATTAAAAAATTAAAATTATTTGAAAAACACGTTCAACTATAAAAACAAATACTCTCCAATCCCATAAACTATAAAAACAAACACTCTCCGGTCCCATCAGCATCTTCTCTTGAAACATCTCATTATTTTTCAAGACTTTTCTAATGTCTCATAAGTTTAAGGATAAATTGCAATCACAATTCAATTAAAAATATTGGTATGTTATTTTGTTAGAGCATATTATTATCATCAAAATTCAAAATTTATCAGATTAGATTCTTTATAGTGTAGCTGTAATTATAAAGATAAAAAATCTGAAATTGATCCAACTAATCTACATGGTATGACTCGAAAACCCATGATACAAGACCTATCTCAATTAACCTAGTATGATCGAAAACCCCCGACAAGATAAAAATGAAAATAATCTGATTTTTTTTTTTACTTTTGACTACCTAATAATATAAATAGAAAAAGGTCTTCCTTTTGCTTTTGAAAAGTCTTACTCTTTCAGCTTCAGTCTCATTTGAGAATAATGCTGTCAGTGTCACTGATATTTCTACTCCTATAATCATAGCCCAAATCTTTGCCACCATTAATATATAGCATGCCTCTTATCGTATTGCTGCAGCTGTTGAGCTCGTTGATAACAAACAAGTTCAGGCACTCATAGGAACGATGTCAGCTCAGGATACAGGGTATCTCTCCAAGATTGACAAAAACATCAAGTATCTTCCTATAATATCCTTAACATCACCGGCAATAACCCCACCATCGATGGCACACCAACTACCAAACTTCTTTCAATTTAGTGACAACATCACCTTCCACATCCAATGCTTAGCTGCTATTGTAGGTCATTTCAAGTGGAGGAAAGTTACAGTGATATATGAATCAAAAAATGGTTTATCTGCTTATTCTGGAATCTTAACTCTCCTATCTGACACTCTCAAGACTGTGAACACAGAAATTGAACACCACTCCACTTTCCCTCCCATGCCTTCTCTATCAAACCCGGGAGCCTTCATTGAGCAAGAGCTTATCGCTATGAGGAGCAGGAGCAACAGGGTTTTCGTAGTTGTGATGTCTTCTTTAGAAATGGCAGTCCTCCTATTTGCGAAAGCAAAACGGTTGGGGATGGTGGAGAGAGGTTATGTGTGGATTGTCACAGATGAGATTGCAAGCCTTCTTAATTCTGTCGATTCTTCTGTTGTCCACAACATGCAAGGTGTGATTGGTTTTAGAACCGAATTTGCACGCACTGGCAAGCCTTTTAAACGGTTTAGATCCAGATTCGGCAGCAAGTATCGATCAGAGTATCCAGAAGAAGAAGAATATTGCAATCCAAGTATCTTTGCTCTTCGTGCTTATGATGCAACTTGGGCTGTTGCTCAAACTATGAAAAGCTCAACAGGAAAATCAAGCTCCAAAGATTTATCTAAAGGCATCTCATCCCGTATATTTAGAGGTGTAAGTGGGGTAATGAGGTTTAAGAATAATGTGTTGTGGCAATTGCCTTCGTTTCAAATCATTAATGTTGTAGGTAACAGCTACAGAGAGATGGCAGTTTGGTCACCAGAATCCGGCTCTTCAAAGAACCCCGAGAGACATAATGGTGTGAATTCCAGTAGTTCTTTTGAAGAATGGGGGCCGGTTTATTGGCCTGGTGGAAAGGACAGTGTTCCCCGGGGATGGGTGATTTCTGAGAAGGATAAACGTTTCAAGATAGGAATTCCTTCCACGGGAGCTTTTCCTGAATTTGTGCAGGTGTTCCAGGCCAATAACATAACTTGTGTCACAGGGTTCTCAATTAAAGTATTTAAAGCAATTTTAAAGTATCTCCCATATGACTTTCAGTATGATTTCGTTCCATTAAAGGGCTCATATGACGAGATGGTGAAGCAAGTTTATAACAAGGTCAGGTTAATTTTTTTCTTCTATCTCTAGTTTCAAAAACCTTTAATCATTGGTTATCTCATGCAAATAGGAATTGGATGCTGCTGTCGGTGATTTTTCAATAGAGCCCGGAAGGTTTCGTTACGCGGAATTTTCTCAACCATATATTGATTCCAGACTCGTCATGATAGTAACAACGAAATCAATCAAGAAGATAAGGATGCTGAAAACCTTCACCAAAAAGTTATGGTTTCTAATCGTAGCAATGCATATGTTCATAGGATGCCTGGTATGGATACTTGAACGTGGGAGCAACACAGAATTCGAAGGAATCGGGGGTATGCTATGGTTTTCCGTCACCGTGATTTTCTACGCTCATGGTAAGTATAATTCGATCAATTTGCAAAATATAATTGACTCTAGTTCTTGTTATTGTACAGGGGCGTGGCTTAATTTTCTTCATTGTTTACCAAATACAGGGCAATCGCTGAGAAACAGTTTATCTCGAGTAGTGGTGGCACCGTGGTTATTTGTGATTCTCATCATCACGGCATGCTTCACGGCTGATCTTTCCTCAAGGATGACTGTCTGCCGGCTAGAACCATCAATTTTGGATATTGATACACTATTCAAAACAAACGCATCAGTTGGTTGCAATGTCAACTCCTTTGTTGGGCATTATTTGACTAATGTTTTGCATTTCAAACCAGAAAATATAAGGAAATTTGATTCAGAAAACGATTACCTAGAAGCCTTTGAAACTGGATATATCAAAGCAGCATTCCTTGTTGAGCCACATGCAAAAGTCTTCCTGGGAAAACACTGCGAGTGCTTCACTCAAGCAGAATCTACCTTTCAATTAGGCGGTTTTGGCTATGTAAGCTCTCTCCTTTGTCTCTGCTTCCTCATTTCGCTGCCACATTGATTAGCATAAAGAAAATTCTTACTCTTCTTTTTACTGGCATGGCTTTCATTTCCAGGTTTTCCCAAAGGGTTCTCCTCTGGTTTTTGACATGTCAGAAGCAATCCTGAAAGTTATAGAAAGTGGAGAAATGAGGCAATTGAAAGAGAGTCTCTCCTCTTCCAAGTGCTCCTCTGATGCGTCAAGGGACAATTCACATTTAGATCTGGAGCCTTTCGCCGGACTGTTCATATTATCCGGTAGCGTCTCAGCCCTTGGTTTCCTAGTTGCTCTTCTGCGTAAGGGAGGGAATCTGCAGATCCTGAGCTGCATTCAACTAGTATTGACAAAAAAAAGAATTTTGAGATGGGCAAGTATCCATTTTTCCAGAGAAAATTCCACCATCCCAAAAACTAAAGACCAAGTTCAACCTTCTACAAGTGTAGAGCTCGCAAATATTTCCCACTGAAAAATTATATTACAGTTTTAAGGTCTAGCTAGAAAACTAATTAGTAAAGCTTTCTCCACGAGTATATATTCGATATACAAGCGTGCAAGGCGTGTATATGTATATATATGTATGTATGTATATCAAATTACAAATAGAATAACATGAGATTCCATGATGTGCAACGTATTTATGGAAGAGATAGACAAGGTAAAATTTAAAAAGAAGTTGGTGAAGAATTTCGGATGAATCATAAACGAAGCCTAGCAAAATCATTGATAACAGACGCTTAAATTTGAGAAAATGATTCTACCAGCCAAATTCTAATATAGTGTTTTATGATTTTTAGTATATGATTACTGATATGCTTTTGATGCTTGAATATTTCTTTTTGATGCATGAAAATCATATGTTATGATTTAAGAATTACGTACAAGTGTATGTGACTTGTTTGATAGAAACAACATATAGAAATGTTTGTATATTGACAATATGTAATAATCTTTGAATCCTATGCATTTTATTATTAACAAGTTTATTGTTGTTTTTTAAGGTTTAATCATGTATATATAAGTGTATGTGACTTGTTGAAGTTTGCTTTGAGTTTATGATTTGCTTGTCTTTTTGATCAATTATTGGTTCCTACGTATGTGTATAAGTTTGTTCATTATTAATCTTGGGTCTTAACTACTTGAAAACAATGAAATCTTGGCATTTGATCTTCAATTTTGCATTTCATATTTTGCTTAAAATCAAATAATCATTGTCATAACATATTTATAAGTTATTCCAAAAATTCATCCAGAAAAAAAAAACTGATGTGGTGGGGAGGTCAAACTAGAAATTTTGAATAAAATCAGGAGCATGATCATACATCTATTGTGCCCGAGATTGAGAAACAATGCAAATTCAAGTCAAATGACATAATTAGATTTCTAATACACCAATTTGATTTAATCATGGGTCAAATTAAAATTTAATTATATTTAAGAATTAATTTGGGTCTAATTAAAACATTTAATTAGATGCAATGAGTTAATTATACTTTAAATGAGTTAAACTAATTTTATTAGGAGTTTAATTTATGAAAAAATAAGTCCGGGAGCCTAATTTGGGCTTAATTAAGATGATTGATATTTTTGGAGACCAAATATAATTTATACAAAGTTAGGTGGTTAAAATCAAGGGTGAAATTGAAAATTGAAAATCAGAAATTAAAGTTTAATGGTTTTTTAGGGTTAAATTGTATAAATCTAAAATGAAGGACCAAAACAAAAAAAAAACACATAAATTTAGGGCTGACATTAAAGTTTGATGGGGTAAAATTACACAAACTTAAAAGTTTGAAGCCAATTAAAAGTATAATTAGAGCAATTATAAGATGAAAACTCGTATAAAACAATTGCTCAATGTGTCATATCATGTATGTGTTTAATATTAATGTAGAAAATAACACTTGCTCTTTAATATGTGCATAATAATAATAATAAAAAAAACTATGCACATGGAACGCAACCCATAGGAACTGAAAAGATGTGCTGGAAAAAAAATCCTTCATAAAAATAGTGTATTATGAGAAATAAATTCTGCTTCACACCTTCATCCGATATGATAAATAAATTCAGGTGAAATTAATGAGAGGGCCAACTTGGCTAATTCTTATCATAACTTTACCACTTGTGCTTTGAATAATTGCAGGCTTGCAGCACATGAGCATATGAACTGAATGAGAGTCGTTTTCATGCTATTTAATTTAGAGACCCAAAGTGAAAACAGAAATAAATAAATAAAATAATTTAGTCGGTTTGATCCACCAGTAGCAGAAACCATGTTCAGTGCCAGTTCGTTGATCAACTCTGACAACTATGATCCAGCCAGAACTGTGATCCAAATCGTAAACCTCACGTTTTAATAGGTGATGTAACCCAAGGACCACGTAAATTCCATGAGACCAACCGTCAGAAGAGTCTTGTACAACGAAATCTGACCAGCACGCACCACCATGACCTTGAGTGATGAGACTTCCATCATTACACCGTTGAAGCCCAGGTTTCCACACTCCTCAACAGCACGTAACCACCACGTCCCAATAAAAAACAAATTAAACGCCACCACAATCTCGGAGAGCGTGATTACACACACCAATCAGATTGATTTCTCCTTCTCTTTATAGATCTCCGCCGACATTTTAGAGTCTCCGGAAAGGCTTCTAGTCCTTCTCTCTCTACACAATTTCTACTCTCTCTCTCTCTCTGAAAGCTGGACACGAGTGGTTGCCTTTAATTTTCTAAGAAAATCAGTGCTTCTCAGATACCAGTTCACGGCGTTGATAACAACTCTCCGTTATATAAGAAAATTTCTTCTCTCTGTCATGCATTTTCTCGAACACTCCTAGATCTCTCATCGATACTGTTACACCGAAGGAGATCAGTTATGAGTCTTTGATTTAGTTTTAATCACTTCGTAAAATGGACGGTGGTGATGGAACGGTGAGGCTAGGTGCTTTGAACTTGAAGCCGGATCGGAGCGTCTTCGATTCCGGTGTTGACGTGTCCGTTTCATCGCCGGTTACCAGACAAAAAGCTGCCGCAGCCAAACAGTTTATTGAGAATCATTATAAGAATTACTTGCAAGGATTGCAAGATCGTAAAGAAAGGTATGGAGTGTGAATTCAATCCTTTGATTTCCTTTTTCTTTATCTCTGCTCAGATTTGCAGAAATGTTTTAAAGAGATCGAGAATTTAATGCATGTGGTCATATATAAATGCAGTGTGCAATTTAATTCTTGTTTTAATTAGAAATTGGATATTGTTTTTAGCAATTAATTGCTTTTATTAACTATCCTTTGAGTTTTAGTTACTATTTCATTAATTGCTAAGTAGAGGAATACTTTTTTTTGAGGTGTGCAATGTGTTACAGTTATTTCTGTTTGTTTAGGCGACGATCACTTCAAAGGAGAGCACAAGAAGCTCAGGTTTCAAATGAGGAACAAGAGGAGATGCTTAGGAATTTGGAGCGCAGAGAAACAGAGTATATGAGGGTCCAAAGGCGTAAAATTGGAATCGATGATTTTGAGCAGTTAACTGTGATTGGTAAAGGTGCCTTTGGGGAGGTAATGGATTTCGATTTCAGCATTTTTCTTTTTAAAGAATGATTAGATATAAACTCAAAGTGTAATAAGAAATTATTAATATTTTAGGTATTACTGTATGGTTTAAGATTCTTTAATAAAAATATTTGCCGAATTGGGGAAAATAGGATTGTTGTAGTGTAAAGTCCTTTGTCAGTGCTATAATATGACTTTGGCTTGTCTGGAGATTTTAATTCGCGTGCTTGATGAAAAAGTAACTTAATTTGCAATTGCAAACAGTGTGAATATGTTATATTAATATGCTCAAAAAATCCAGGTTAGGTTATGCCGAGCCAAGAATACCGGGGAGATTTTTGCTATGAAGAAACTGAAGAAATCAGAGATGCTTAGCCGTGGGCAGGTGAGACCACAGTAATTAAGATAGTGTTGATGATCAAGATAATTTTGTTTTTTTTGCTGCTTACAAATGCCCTTTTCAGCTTAATAAGACCTCAGCCCATTCTAATAGTTTTATAGTTATAAAACATGTTTAACATGTCTGAATTCGGAGATCAACTACATTCTCTGTCTGACTTGTATTGATCTTTTCCTCTTTTTTTCCTTTCCTATGTTTAAGGTTGAGCATGTCCGATCTGAGAGGAACTTACTTGCGGAGGTTGATAGTCGATGCATAGTAAAACTTTTCTATTCCTTTCAAGATTCTGATTTCTTGTATCTGATCATGGAGTATTTACCTGGTGGAGACATAATGACATTGTTGATGAGAGAAGACATTCTTTCTGAAGATGTTGCACGTTTTTACATAGCTGAGAGCATTCTAGCCATTCACTCAATTCACCAACACAATTATGTTCACAGGTATGTCGATATTGTAATTACAAAGCTTACAAGCTCACATAATTTACTTACCTGTGGTATTGGTGTGCTTTTTGTTATTCATGGCATTGGCTGAGTTTTAGGATATTTAATGAGCGGATCCTTGTATGTGTCCAGATTGGAAAGATAATATTTTTTGCCCAATTTCCGTGACCTGTCAAATTGGCACATTTGAGCTTAATCTTCAACTTATTGGTTTTCTTTTGGGTCCAAGTTCTTTATTTATGTTTTGGGGAGTCAAATGGTTCAGTCTTCTAAAGGGCATGGCTTATACTCATAAATTTGATGCCTATCATAAGTTTCATTTGAAGCCAGAACACTGTTTTAGGAGTCGCAGTAGGCAATAAGTTTGTCATAAATTGTTTCTATGTTAGGTCAGGATCACTTTTGAAGAATTTTAGATTTATAGCGGACTATAACTAGAATTTTCTAAGAGAATCAACGTAGTGCTCTGTTTTCCCTTTTCTTTACTCAGAGACTGTTCTCCATGCAGGGACATAAAACCAGATAACCTGATACTGGACAAAAATGGTCATTTAAAGCTTTCAGATTTTGGCTTGTGCAAACCCTTGGATAAGTATTCAAATCTACTAGAAAATGAAGACATTTCTACCCAGGAAGTGACTAACGAATCTGGAGGGCATTCTGCCTGTGACAGACCCCCTTGGTTGATGCCAAAAGAGCAATTGCAACAATGGAAACGTAATCGCCGTGCATTGGTATGATCTATATCCATTTTTACTAAAGCCAACTTTTAGCATATTCTGATTTTTTGCATTGCTGGAGCTGCGTAACTTATGCAAGATGCAATTTGGCAGCATGTCAGGTTTTGACTTTATATGAATATTGCATGCAGTTCAAGATTTTACAATCTGTTTTCTTCTGAAGCAATAATTTTTCCATGTGTTCAATCATCAGTTTACATTTACTTTCAGGCTTATTCAACTGTTGGGACTCTTGATTATATGGCACCTGAAGTGCTGTTGAAGAAGGGGTATGGAATGGAATGCGATTGGTGGTCCCTTGGTGCAATCATGTATGAGATGCTTGTAGGCTATCCTCCCTTCTGCTCTGATGATCCAAGGATCACATGCCGCAAGGTTGCACTAAGTTGTGGTTCTCCATTATTTTCTTAGAATTCTTCATTTTTGCTAAATCGTCAAAGTATCTGTTTTTTGTTTTTTTCAGATAATCAATTGGAAAACATGTCTCAAATTCCCAGAGGAACCAAAGATATCAAGCGAGGCCAAAGATCTTATTTGCCACTTGCTCTGTGATGTTGAGACAAGGCTGGGGACCAGAGGAGTTGAAGAATTGAAGGTGATTTTTTTCCCAATAATAACAACATTTATCATACACATCAGACAAAGTTGCAGAAATATATTCTCTTGTTGAACTCTTTCAATTTATAGGATAGTGTAGGCACTAATACATTATTGAGGAGATGAATCTGCCACCTTGAAGTTGTCAAGTTGTAAAGCATGCGTATCTCATTTTTATTCTCAATTTTGTAAATTTCTGTGTGCTATTGCTGGCTGCTTTCGGATCTTTGTGATACTGCATCATTAACTTTGTTACTGCAACAAAGAGGGTTTGAGATGTTCAGTATTCTGTTCTAAATTCTTCATTGTTTCAGGCGCATCCATGGTTCAGATGCACTCAGTGGGATTTGCTGTATGAATTGGAAGCTGCATATAAGCCTACAGTCATTGGAGATTTGGATACTCAGAACTTTGAGAAGTTTCCTGACGTGAGTACATTGAAAAAGATTCCAGCATATAAATCGTGATCTCATTTGGGATAAAGTCTTACACTGACAAGACGTAGATGTCCTTGCAATTTTGAAACTAGTTCAACTTACCTAAGAACTTTTCCAACTATTAGCTCCACAAAGAGAGATCCCTTATCAATAGTTTCTGCATTCAAAGCCAAGCCATTTTTTAGGTTAAAAAAGCCACCTTTCATTCCCATGTTCTAACATGTTTTCTTTGGTCTTAACTTAGTTTTTCTCCTCCAGTTTTGGCTGGTGGCTTAAGCTTGATCCTATAACAATTCTCCATACCCCCTGACCATTTATCTAGTGTCTGTTACATTATGTTTGCTTTTCAATGTATATATATATATATATTTCGTCCTTATGTATATATGGTGGTGTTCCTCTGAAGAGTTTTTGCTAAGTCTTTTCTTTTTTGCAGTTGGAAGGCCCACCATCCACAATACCAAGTGTAGGACCTTGGAGGAAGGTAACAACATTATTTGAAGTTTAACTTTTATTCATGCAGAAAAATCCTTACAAGCCTAGTTTAATCCAAAGGTATATACGAAATGGCCTACAGGGTTTTTTTCAACCATGATAATGTGGATATGGTGCTGTTAAATTGTATGAGCAAGTGTTTCATTATTCCCATGGGTTGTCTAGGCAGCTCAACTATATAATTACCCTTATAGATTATGTAAATTAAATAGTTCTATAATTTTGCCATACATGTGCGTCATTTACATCTTATAAATATGTTTGTCTGTTTCCAATTTTTCCCCATGGTTCATGTTAGCTGTATGCTAATTTTGCAGTGTGTTTTTCTTGTTCCATGGTGCAGATGTTGACATCAAAAGATACCAATTTTATTGGATTCACTTTTAAGAAATCAGACGTCCTTAAATCACTGGAAAGTTCAGGTAAGCTGCTTTGGAGTTTGGCGGCTTTTCTTCGGTATCTTTGTTTTTCTTTCGTTCTTTTGTTCAATCTTTTAACTCAATGTAAAGGGACTATGGCCCAGCTGCATTTTGAACACTTGGAACTTAATCTGCATTTCCTTACAAAAACTGTCAGAAGGAAAAAAGGAAGTCAGTGATCGTTCTGCAATACACTTAGGAGTCAATAATTAAATACTCATGATGAGTTTCTTATGTGACTTTGTCTATCCAGGCTTTCAAGTTACGAGTGCGAATGAAACGCGGAAAGCTTTTCTCTATTCTCATTATTATATTTATGCAGATTCATAGTTCACTTGAGCATACGCGTTGTTTTTTCTAAATGGTGCTCATTTTATTTGACTATGCTCAAACCGCAAATTAGCAATATATAAATGTGCCAGCTTTTCACTCTGGTTTTACTTCTCTCTTGGAGTTACCGCCCTGGGAACGCCAGATGAGAGGGATGCGTGTAGTTTACAGAATTGGCCTTACATTGCATGACTAGCAGGGCTGGTGTCATTAACTTTGGATGCTGATTTCAGGTACAGACATGAAATTCAATGGATCTTCGAAAGCTCCATCTCTAATTTCCTTGTTAGGTACGATTCCTTTTCCTTTAAGTTCAACATGGTAGTAGTGTACAGCTGTTGCGCCACTAAGGTGGTGCTGCAGTAATATATTGGAGGTGCTGCCGTTTCTCTATGGATTCAACTGTTTTTATTTCCTCATGACAACTGCCTAACCTGGCATCAATAATGCATCTTATCGTCAAATTATGTTGACACAATTGAGTTATAGCATCTCACAGAAATTGAGCCTATTGTTCTTGATGAACTGTCCAGAGAGAGAGAAAACTGAAGAGTTAATAAGCTAGTTCTTTATTTTTCAAGTGCTGGTAAACCTGAAGAGAAAAAATTAATGCAGTCTCTCTCTTTTGGCTAATCCAGGTCAGATTGAACTTGAAGAGACTGTGATATCAGAAGGTGAGCAGAAGCCGGAAACATGAGATCCAACTACCACACTTTGCTGCAGGCGCTGTCCGTATTCCTAGTTTTGCCATGAGAATAATCTACAAGTGGAAGAATTATACGAGGCTGAGTAGCTGTGTGAAGACAGGAACAAGGACACCATCAGCTTAAGGGGTTGATGTGTTCTGCGGCTACAATGATTTTTGCTTACACGATTGTATTTTGGTACTTCAGAGCAAGTAAATAGTTCAATCCAAACCTAAAACAGTTTTTTGTGAGCTTAATTTTCTTTTACACGTGTCAGGTCCAAGTACGAAAGTACCTTTTGAGCCGAGTTACAAATCCCAGCCTGGTTTAGATCAGGTTTTACTCCAAACTTTTATTTAAAAAAAAAAAAAAAAACATAGTTTGAGTTGATATGTAAACTCACACACGAAAACCGGACGACCATGTATTATATAAATACATTACGAAAACTTTGAATCTTTAAATAGTTTTGCTATTAAAATTCCATGAAATAATAGGATGAAAGAGCCGAAACAGTCATCCTGTGTGGGGTGCCTAATCTGGGCGTCCATACATTGATGAAGCACCAATATTCCATGGATGATGGAACTGCCAGCACCATATGAACTTATCCCCTTTTGTGGTTGATATTGGTCAAGGAGCCTGGTTTCTCGGTCCCACAATACATTCATGTCGAGATGCTATTTGCCTAACTTCAACTGTACGTAGGGCCTATTCTCCATGCTTCGAATCAGCATTGTCGTTTTCAAAGAGTAATGGCCCCACCCTACTCTATTCTGAAAATTGCATAAACTGTGTTGCTGAGATATTTCCAAGATTATCCGCTCTTTTATCACTGGATAAGTCCAACCAATAATATTAGCCTCCCGATTTTTAATTCAATTTCCATGCTCTTCCACTGGTGTCCATTCTTAACCCCAAGCCGCCGCCGTAGTAGGCGGATCACTGATATTGTCACGTGTGAAATAAAAAGTGAAGAGTTAATTACCTACGATTTCGTTAATGAGAGAGCTCTTGCTAAACGCATTTCCTTTTAAAGGTTCGGGGTGGAAAATCATCCGAGACGTGAGGCTTAGGTAGTTTGGATTTCTTTATTTTGACCTAGGAAAAAATTATATATGTCCAAGCAATGTGGAAACGTTAGTAGATGAATCAATCGAGGTAAATAATTTTTATCAAAATAATAATATTTCTTATAAATTAATCTAATAAATATCTGACCAGGTATGGACTTAGCTTAATTTATTTATCTAAATTACTAAAAATTAAAATGTGCAAAATAGATTTGATTTGATTTTTTATTTTTTATTTTTTTATGGTAAGAGAATTCATAGTTGTAAATGGAGGTGGCGTTTTTTACACTTTAAATGAGAAAATCTGAATAATCGTATATTGAAAAATTGATTTTATTATACATACAGAGTTCCATACTTTATACAGGGAAAAGTATCTATACAAGGTAAGTTATCTATTACATCAATTGCATATTAATTTGCCATAAATCTACTTGTAACGGTTGGCCATTGATTGCAGATCAATTGTAACGGGTAGGAGATCCTCTTCATTGCAGATTATATTGTTGCCTTTTACACTCCCCCTCAAGTTGGAGTATGGATGTTGATCGTACCCAACTTGCTGAGGTGTGTATGAAAAATCGGTGCTCTTAATGGCTTCATGAATATGTTGGCTACTTGGTCTCCTGTAGGTGCATAGGCTGTTTTGATCTCTCCCTTCTGAATCTTTTCCCGAACAATGTGGCAGTCAAGCTCTATGTGCTTGGTCCTTTCGTGGTACACCGGATTCGCAGCGATGTGTAGGGCTGCTTGATTGTCGCAAAACAATAATGCAGACTGAGGATGTGATACCTGTAAATCTTTCAATAAATATCTCAACCATGTAAGTTCGCAGGTGGCTGCAGCCATTGACCGATATTCAGCTTCGGCTGACGATCTGGACACCGTGACTTGTTTCTTGCTTTTCCAGGATATGAGTGATTGTCCAAGGAAAATGCAATAGCCTGTTACTGACCGACATGTAACTGGACATTTAGCCCAATCTGCATCACAATAACTGACCAAATTCAATTGACCCTTTGCCGGAAATAATAGGCCTTGTCCAGGTGCGTTCTTGAGGTATTGAAGGATTTGCCGTGATGCCTTGAGGTGATGTAGCTTGGGTTCTTGCATGAACTGGCTCAATGTGTTTACTGCATACGTAATCTCTGGCCTGGTGATGGTGAGATAGATTAATTTTCCAATTAATCGTCGATACTGAGTTGGATCCTTGAGGGCATCACTGTCAGTTGAAGCTAGGGTCATATCGGGTTCCATGGGTACCTTGGTGGGTTTCACTCCGAGCAAGCCAGCCTCTTCCAATATATCCAGGGTATATTTTCGTTGACAGATTGAAATTCCTTCCTTAGACCGTGCAACTTCCACACCAAGAAAGTATTTTAGCAAACCAAGGTCCTTGATCCGAAAGCAGCCATTGAGAAACTGTTTGAGTTTTCGAATTTCTTGTTCATCATTTCCTGTAATAATCATGTCGTCAACATATAACAATATCACAGTAATAAATTCGCCACGAACCATAGTAAATAATGAGTAATCGGCTTGGGATTGTTGGAAACCGATTTCTTGGACAGCAGAAGAAAATCTTTGAAACCAGGTGCGTGATGCCTGTTTAAGGCCATATAAGGACTTATGGAGTCGACAAACCATCTGCTCCCCCTGTCGACGATAGCCAGGTGGAGGGCTCATATAAACCTCCTCAAGTAAATCACCATGTAAGAACGCATTCTCGACGTCCATCTGATATAAAGACCAGTTCCGAAGTGCAGCAACAGACAAAAGACAACGGACAGTGGTCAATTTCGCTACAGGAGCGAAGGTCTCCTTGTAGTCGATGCCCTCCCTCTGTGTGAATCCCTTAGCGACAAGTCTGGCCTTGTAACGCTCGATGGTGCCATCCGAGAGATACTTGATCTTATAGACCCATTTACATCCAATGGGGCGTTGACCCGGAGGCAGGGGAACCATGGACCAGGTGTTGTTGGCCTCAAGAGCTGCGATTTCAGATTCCATAGCAGAAATCCAGTTGGGATCTCGATGTGCCTGTTCATAATTTGCTGGTTCAACCCGGTGAGAAATGTTGGAAACAAAGGATCGGTGGGTATTTGACAAAGGAGCATAAGAGACATACCGATGTATAGGATACCTTGTGCTGGACGAGGAAGGGGAGAGGACGTCCGGCGTGAGCAGAGCAGCATGATGAGTTTGATAATGTTGGAAATGGGGAGGTGGGTGTGAGGTTCGGTTTGAACGTCGAAGTGGGACGATGGGTGTGAGCTGGTCGCGTGTAGGTGGTGCGACGGGAGAGGAAGCAGTAGGTAAATGGGCTGTGGTGTGGTTGGGGTGCTGATCGGGCTGGGCTGTGTTGGTGGTCGGGTGTTCTGGATGGGCTGTGGTGGTGATGGGCTGGTCGGGCTGGGCTGTGTTGGGGAAAGATGGTTCAGGCTGGGCTGTAATGTCTGCTGAGGTGAGGGATGGATTAAGGAAGGCCGGGCTTGTCTGGGCTGGGCTGTGTAGTGGTGGATCGGGCTGGACTGGATTATTTGTTGAGGTGGAAGGCCAAGTTGGGCTGGGCTGGGCGTTGTGGATTGGGCTGGGCGGTTTGGGCTGGTTATTAGTGTGTGGATCGGTAATGGGTATGGGTAAAATTGGTGGGTCTTGGGTTTCTTCAGTAGGTGAGGTGGAAAAAGGAAAGGTATTTTCATGAAAGAGGACATCACGTGAGGTGAAAATTTTATGGTTGTCAAGGTCATAAATAAGATAACCCTTCTGTCCAAGGGGGTACCCTAAAAATAAACATCGCCGTGCACGAGCATCAAATTTGTGCATGGGATTTAGGTTGGTAGCATAACACAAACACCCAAAAACCCGAAGGTGAGAGTAGTCGGGCTGAACCCCATGTAAAAGTTCGAAAGGGGTTTTATTGTTGAGTAAGGGTGAGGGAAGTCGATTTATTAAATAAGAGGCAGTTTGAAGGCTTTCTCCCCAAAATTTTAAAGGAATGTTGGCTTGAAAACGTAAAGCTCGACTAACATTCAATAGGTGGCGGTGTTTGCGCTCAACAACCCCATTTTGTTGGGGTGTATAAACACAAGTGTGGTGAAAAATGGTACCATGGCTATCAAAGAAAGGACGCATGGAAAGAAATTCGCCTCCATTGTCGGCACGGAGAATTTTAATATCACGATGAAACTGTGTTTTGACCCAAGAAAAAAAAGATTTTAATAAAAGTTGGGTGTCATATTTGAAACGCATAAGGTGAACCCAAGTGAACCGGGTGTGATCATCGACAATAGTTAAAAAATACCGTGCCCCAGAATGTGTAAGAGTTTTATGTGGTCCCTATATGTCACAATGTACTAAGTCAAAAGGTGCGGCAGATTTTATTGAACTAATAGGAAAAGGCAAGCGTGTTTGCTTTGCAAGATGACACACATCACAAACATGCATAGAATCAATCAAAATATGAGGAATTGTTTTGGATAAAAATTGGAGAGGTGCCTGGGAGGGGTGTCCAAGTCTTTGATGCCATATGTTCGAGGTACGGTGGATGTGACCAGCTAGGTGTGGGTTTTGTTGTGGTGTGAGGTAGTATAACCCATCAAAATGCTTGCCCAGGCCAATCGTCCTCTTCGTTTCCACGTCCTGCACAACACAAAAATCCAGGAAAAAAATTACAATACATCTCAAAGGTCGAGTCAATTTACTCACGGATAATAAGTTTACACGAAATTGAGGGACGTGTAAAACTCCATCAAGGGGTAAATCTGGTGTCAATTGTATAGATCCAATTCCTTTAATAGCAACTTGCTCACCATGAGGCAATCCCACAAAATCATGTGTTGTTTTATTTTTATTAAGTGCATGGCGAGATATATGGTCAGTTGCCCCACTATCCACAATCCAATATAGGGTGGAATATGAATCATGATGCGCAATATTACAACTGGAGGAATTTATACCTGTCGCATTCATGAATGACTGGATATTACCGTTCTTATTAAGTGCCTCCATGAGTTGATTATACTGCTCGGTTGTGAATGTAGGACTCCCTCCAGCAGCTGTGGTAATTTGATTACCGGTAGAGGGCTGTGGCATTTCTACATTGTGAGCCGTAATCCTCTTTTGTGTGTGAGCTGGCGGCCTTTTGTTCCTCGGTTGAATATTCTTTCCATGCCATTTGTGTCCCACCGGGAAACCAATAATGTAATAACAGCGATCAATATTGTGACCCTCCTGGTCACAATGAGAGCATTTGAGGGGTTTGTAGTTGCGGGAAAAATTTGGGGAAACTCCCGGTACTGTGCGAGAGGTCTGCATCGCGTGAGAATAAGAGGGACGGTTGGCCACTTCCATCTGCCTCTCGTGCTGGAGAATCAAGCCATGGACTCTCCGAGTGTCGGGTATAGGGTTCATCATCAAAATGGAACCACGGATTGTTGAGTAAGTATCATTTAACCCCATTAAAAACTGCATCACCTTCTCCTTCTCCTCACGGTCTGCAAGTGCCTTCAGCCCTTCACAGTTGCAGACAAGGGGTTCCTGATGGGCAGATAATTCGTCCCAAAAAGCTTTGAGTTTAGTATAATATATGGAGATGGGTTGTTGTCCTTGGCGGCACTCGGCAATTTCTTGTCGAATTTGGTAGATCCTGGAGTCATTGTTCTGGGAAAACCTATCTTTGAGGTCATTCCACACGGCAGCTGCTGTATCGCAATAGAGGACACTTCCGGCGATGTCTGGGTGGATCGAATGTAAAATCCACGACAACACCATATCATTGCAGCGCTGCCACATGGGGAATTTGTCGTCTGTTGGTGGTGGAGCTTTGATTGATCCATCGATCAACCCAAGCTTGTTCTTGGCACTGAGACTGAGACGCATTGAGCGGCTCCATTGTCCATAATTGTTTCCTTTGAGAGGAGCATTCACGAGGGTGAGCCCCGGTGTATCGGAGTGGTGCAAGGTAAGTGGGTCGGTTATGTTTGGTGGATTGATGAACATAATTGGGTCTGTGGACTGTTGGATTGTTGGGTTTGAGTCTGTTGATTGTTCTTCGGCCATGGTAATGGGTTTTGTGTTTTTGTGAGAATTTGCAGCGGAAAGTATGTGATTTTCAGAATTTCAATGCTCTGATACCATGAGAAAATCTGAATAATCGTATATTGAAAAATTGATTTTATTATACATACAGAGTTCCATACTTTATACAGGGAAAAGTATCTATACAAGGTAAGCTATCTATTACATCAATTGCATATTAATTTGCCATAAATATACTTGTAACGGTTGGCCATTGATTGCAGATCAATTGTAACGGGTAGGAGATCCTCTTCATTGCAGATTATATTGTTGCCTTTTACATTAAACGAGTTTTTAATTCCAACCTTCAAATTTAGCCAAATTCCTGTAAAACTTTGTGTTGCAAAAAAAGTAATAACCCGAAATCTCATGGTAAATAAAAAAAAAACGAGCACAAAAACAACATGTGGATTTTAATCCAATTTCATTTTTAATAAAATCAAAATAATATATTTTTTAGAGAAAAAAAAATCTATAGATTGAGAGCTAGGTTTTAATAAGATTTGAAATAAATCAATTTAGGAGGTGAACTTAAATTTTTAATCGGGTTGATTGATTATTTTTAATCCGGACTGTCCAGACCTCAAAGTGAGCCGGGTCTACCCCGGTGAGGTCCGGGGTGTTACTACTCTGTTCGCTTATAAAATACAGATGCATCTGCCACGTAGTAGCCTGAGAGCAACTCAAGGGCGAAGAAAGACAGAAAGGGGAGGAAGATATTTTCGATACTCAAAACAAACAAAAAAATATCTGCCTCTGCCTTAGCGCTAAATAGTCTGCGTTACTGACGTGGCAATCCTTGGTCCCATGACACGTGTAAAAGGGGTGACAACTGTAACGTTCTCTTGTCCCAACTCCCACTTCTCCTTCTTTACATTTCCTTTCTTTTATTTCTATTTTTATTTTTTTCTCTCTCTGATTTTTTTTAGGTTCTCTGAATCTGAAGATTCTATCCTTTAATTTTTTCAAGATATTATTTTATGGTGTTTCATGGATGGTTATAGAGGAAGTGAGAGCCGAACGAGTTCAGAAACTTCTGAGGTAACTGCTTACAAGTCAGGCGAGTTTGCTCAACAGGTACTCTCTTCGGAGACCCTGTGTCTGATCCTTCTTGAGGATGTTATTGCAGATTTTTTTTATTAATATTGTTTAGAATCACAGTTGGATGCCGTTTTGATCTACCTTTTGAAGGTTGAATGATTTTATTTATATATTTATTTTTAGCTTGAAACTGTGTAGCAAGATTTTTTTCCTTTCAAATATGTGAAGTAGTAAATCATAATTGCCTTGTTATTTAATATTTTTCCATTATAATTTGTGATTTCCTGATATCTGCGTCTGGTGTCTTTGTTTTCTATGATCATGGATTAAAACTAAATTTTAAAAAATATCTTTTGGGGGATTTTTTTATATGAAATTGTGATAAGAAAATAGGTTTCATGATCTGTTGATTTTCATTAAAGTTATTATTGCTTGTTTTGTTGTTGAATCTAAGAAGGAATAATGTGTTGCGGACTTGTGAGGATTTTGCTTACCTATTAGTATTTTTTTTAACAAGATGGGATGGTTATATATATATATATATATATATATATATATATATATATAATTTTCAAGAATTCTGATCATAATGTTAATTATACATGTCAGGATTCACCGGTGATAGCATCGATGGCTTCAGAATGGACGGATGAGAAGCATAACCTTTATCTCAAATCCATGGAGGCGTCGTTTGTTAATCAATTACACAATTCGATGGATCTTCTTGGTTGGCGCTCCCTGAAGGAAGGGTCAGATCCAAATTTGTCTAAGGAAGTCAATTGTCGCACCTGTACTCGTTCTGGTCAGGTTGTAAACTAATTTCTTCTGTAAGCTTTGGTGTTCTTCCCTTTTTGCTCTTGTTTTTGTGTGCTTGCGATTGCTTATGTGTTTCTTCCGCTGTTTTGTTCTCACATTTCAAATTTATTCCAGTTTAAGGTTCACCGACGTTGGAACTGGCAGAAAATCAATTTTCGAAGGCCTGAATCACAAATAAGCTCAGCAAAGGAGTCCCGTGGCTTTTTAACAAGTCCGTGGATTCAGCACTTTACATCTGCAAGAAAATCAGAACATGTAGCATCTCCTACTCTTCAAGAACGTGCTAACCAAAGTCGAGCAACCATTTCAAATGGGAAGAAAGCTATGCTCTGCTGTCCAGCAACTAGTTCAAAACATTGTCATTTAAGCAACTCTTTTTCAAGTACTCATGACTTGGTTGACAGCAACACAGGTGCTCTTAAATTATATTTGCTGTTTTTCCTTCTTTTTCCATAACTTCAATTGTTGCAACAATAGAAGATTAGAGAAGAAACTATGAGAACTCATACACATTTTCTATGTATTCGGTTAGTAGATTCCTTAATCTTTTATTGTTCTGTTTAAATCTAATTTGGCAGTATCATCACTCTCCTTCTCCCATGTCACCCTGGGATATACGATGAAATATTTAAAGTAAGCCCAGGATTATGCGGTTCTCTATCTGTAGAGCTGAAGGATGCTCGTGTGTAAAGATAAAGAGACTGGCAGAACAAAACTTTTCCCAGTATATAGGCGTTTCTGAAAATACCACTGCAGTAGTTTGTTACAAAGAATTTGAACAAGGAACTTTATATGGGTGAAAATATGAGAGTTTAGGGGCTAGAAAGTCGAGAAAGTAGTTTTCATTGTGTTTTGAAATAGTGAAATAAAAGAAAAACTAGAACTGAAGTGTGGAAAACATTGTTTTAGTACATTTATGTTCACCTTGGTCCTCGTGGCTATCCATGCCCAGGGGAAAACAAGTAAATCTTTGAACAACATTTTTTTGCTATCAAACTGAGTGGCATCTTCATCATTCTTGTAGAGATGTCGGATCAGAACTTTGTTGATGAAGATATCAAAAGTGAAAAGGCAAGCAGCAATTCATTGAGTTCAAAACAGATGAAAACTCTGAAAACTGATGCTTCAAGTAGTGACCAGGTAATCTTTAAATTTGATTGATCTGCGCCTCACCCTTTCATTCGAACTCTAGCTCACAACATAATTGCAAGATTGTAGTCTCAGTTTAGCCCTCCCATTAACTGCAATTACAGGTTGTTCCCCACAGCAAGCCTCCTGTGGCAGAAGATGTTACGAAGGAGTGTATTTCTGCAGCAAAATAGATGATTTGCTCCACTGATTAGCCAGTCGCTGGCTTAAGTGACTAACTTTCTAACCCTTGAAGTGACTGGATAAGCATTTTTTTTTCCTTTTGAATTGAGGGGGGAGATACAGTGATGCAGTGCTCAACATGGTTACCGCAAACAATAACTGGTATTTATTTGATGCTGATGCTTCGAAGACAGGGGGGAGGTGGAAGTAATACTCTCTGTTGCCGTGGCTACTAATCTTTATCTGCTTATAAGATTTGTGGTAATTGTATATGTTGCCTGTCAGATATTTGATATGTTGGCACAAGTTAGCTAATTTTGTGCAACAATTACGATTGTATCTAAGCTATGATAATAGTTATTGAAGCATGCCTTGTCTGAGGGTTGAGTTTTTGCTTCTGGGTACCTGGGAAGGCTCCATTTGTAGCGGGGAGAAAAAAACGTTAGGCTTTTGTGACCGTTTTTTTAATTTAAGTTTCCTTTTATTTTAAAACAGGAAGTATTAGAAATTCTCTCTTATCTTTACTGTATCTGTCTTTTTTTTTGTTTCAGGATACTTTGTTTACAGATAGTTGAGGAGGAAGTGGTGGGCTAAATATTGATTGATACGACTGGTTAGAGAATACTACTCGTGTATGTTGTGTCGTTTGAAGAAGAAAAAATGAAAAATTATAACCCAATTTTGCTACGCTATTGGGCATGGACTTCACGGCCTTCATACATATTCCCAAGTCCCAGAGCTTCCATGTTCCACAAACATTTCCACTTGCTGAGGGGCCTTGTTATGAACGAGGGAGGACAGATCAAACCCAACTGTTTTTTTAACTTCTCTGAGATTTATTTATTAAACTCGATTTTAAATATTTTTTATTTGGCTTTTGTCTAGTTTGGATTTAAATTAATTAATTGAGGAAAAATCAGATCTCTAGTCCAAAAACAACTTGGTCGATCAATAAACAAGTTTTGAAGATAAAATTGAGGGGAAAACAAAAAAATTAATAGGAAAAAAAACATCACTTCTATCTAATTTTTAGTCTAATTTTTATTTAAAATTAAACCAGTCGACTTATCCGATCTAAAAATAATCTGTTTAAAAATACGAAAAATTGAAAGGAAAAAAAATAATTATATGTATATATATATGAAATTGAAAAGAAGAAAAAGGATCTCGTTAAAGGGAGAAAAAAAAGTTTTAAGGACTTCATTATTGTTCCTATATAAATAGTGAATCACCCTAATGTTTTTCAAATGTTTAAGATGTATTCGGCCAGAAAAGATCTATATTAGAGCAGAAATTTCAAATGTTGATAAAAAAAAATAACTCAACTAAGTTGCTTCCTTAAGCACGACCAACCGGTTTTTTTTTTTTTTTTTTCTTTTAAAAAAGGTAGTTACTGCCCACCCTTCGGCCCAAAGGTTTTAGGGGAAGTTCTACTGGGCTTTGACCCAAGGAACTAAAAAGAGAGGGGAAATGGAAACTTGCTGCTCTTACACAATCTCTCTCACGTACGCCACCAAAGTTAAAGATATAATCCTGCAGATTTCGCGTGCATGATGTTAAAAGAGAGTGATTTTGATGAATGAGCAGAGTAAAGAAGCAAACATCGAAATCACACAATAATATCTACTAGTTTAATTCCTTTTGCTTGAAAGGTAGCGATCCCAGCTTCCTTTGTGAAAAGGGATTGGAGTAGATCGAAGTGAAAGAAGGGGTGTGAGAGAGACTTGAAGTAATGGTAATGGATGACAGGCTATAAATATAAATATCATTTCATTTCATTTTAAAGATACATGTCAGGATTGGGAGTGAAATATCGAGGAAAAGGAGGCGAGTGATGGCCAAATGTTTTGACGGGGTTCCCTGCTCGGAGAGCACGTTCTCATCAAATGTAGCCATCACCACGGCCTTCCTGTCATCAATCACGGGTGGAGGACTGCTACCAAACAGCCTCACTCTTGCCCCATCGTCTATAATGGTGTCGAGCTTTTGCTAACATCTTGAACCCCAGTTCTCACTCTCCCTGGCTGGCTTACTTCGATTTAAAACAGGAGCGAATCAAAGAGAATGAATGCCGGAGCGATACTCTAAAAGCACGGCAATCTGATTAACACACCGAAAAGAATAATGATTTGGTGATGACGAGCCCACATTGACCATGCATGTACTAAGTGATTGGTGGAGGAGGTGTGAGTGGAACCGGTAGGAGCTGTCATGATCTTGACCATCCCGATATCATGATGATAAAATGTTTTTAGATTCCCATTTACCTTATGATATCCACATTCCACACTAGCCAATAATTCATTCACTTTCGGGGATACCCCAGCTGGAAATTGTGACGTGGCATCAGGGAAGTTCATGGTAGGTCCTCTGTATCGACCATCTCATTGGGCGAATGCTGATGATTAGATGCCGATATTAATCAAAGTTTCTCCTCGACCACAATTTTTTTTTTTATACCGTGAGAATGATGAGCAGCTATAGAGTATCCCCTTTTTTCTCCCACCGGTCAAATCGAGTCATTATCTGCCGTATGTTACAAAAATTAAAGAGGCCAATAACTCGACCTTTTTCCATCCTTTTTCACTTCTTTCTATCGTGTAGTTCATGAGGGGTGATTCGAGATGTGTTTTCACTCGGCAAAAACACCTCTTGATGAATACAATAATATCATCCTTCCAATGCCAGATTTCAACCTGCCATGATACTCTAAAAGAAAAAACAGACTTGTATCATCGATACTGTATCAACTCGATCAATCGAAATAAATGATTGTTCACCATTATAAATATATTCATTAATTAACAGTAACAAGAACAGAAAATGTAAGAAAGACGAATGAATAAACAGCAAGGACGAGAAATGACTCTCATAAGAGAAAACATGTGACAATACAGGAACATGTTTGCAGTGTTTCTTCCTCCTGCTTTCTTTTCTTTTCTTTTCCTACATGTTCGTTAGGGCTAGAGTCTTGATTGGAATACAGTAGCAGCTAGTCCAAGAACGTTTAACCTGTGCAGTTTGCTTGGCTCAAGATACCTCAGAGATACAGCCCAAAAAAGTACTAGGCTGAAGATAGGGTTGCCGACTTGCATGTGCTAGATACAAAGATACCCTATGGATACACAGAAAGTGTAAGTAATTCCTAGAATTAATTCTGTACGATCGGGTAAAAAAGAATACAGTGGGTTTTCTTTCTCTCGATTCTTTACTTTAATCTATGCAAGTCTTTTAAACTTAGGAATCGACAAAGATGTTAGGATACGTAGCCATACATTGGTCGGACCACCGATTAACAGGTCTGAAAAAATACCTGCCTTGGCGCCCGTACAGACCCCGACACAGGGTACGTAGAAGATAGGAGCCAACGCTAGCTCCCTCTCACAGGCAGCAGTATTCCTATACAGATTGTTGAGGAGGTCGTCAAGGTGATGATCTCGCTTGCTGTATTCCTTTCTAAATGAAGTGTCAACTTAACCATCAAGAAAGGGAAGTTTGTGCCTCTTAAGAAGACAAATCGAATCCAGCTAGAAGCAAATAAATCTAAATTAGGAAACCTTCAATGCATGATATATGGAAAGGAAGTGAGTTTGTTGACCTTTCAAAGATACCGTGTATCAACAGGGCGTGCAAATCATCTACAGTTTAGGTATTAGCTAGGTTTTGGGATTCATGTGATTGCCTATGCTCATTTCTTCCTCGTGTTTTCTCGTTATTTTTCTCATCAAAAAAGGGCAAGGCCATAGGAATTACATCATACACACAAGCTGGGGATTAAAATCCCTCTGATATCATCCACCATACACGATGTGAAAGAAATTATCTCATTTAAAAATTTAAATTGTTAAATAAAGACATAAGATATAATTTATATTATTTTCTAACAATGTTATATCATAATTTTTAATCAAACGGTTAGATAAAGCTGAGAGTTTATCAACTTAATCTATAAATGTATTTTATATAAGATCAACTCATTATAATTCTGAGGTCGTTTTCATCTAGCTAGTACCGAAGATAGTGCTACCTTAGAATCGACTTCCATCACCACATTCCGGTACCCCTCTATCCAATTTAAAACAAAACCAATAAAAATGCCCCACATCTAAGCACATAAAACAAAGTATCAAAGGATAAACCACCTAACCTCACCCTATTAGAATCACAAATGATGTCACCAGCTGCTGCGTAGCCAGTGGAAGCTTTAAGTGAATATTTTTATTGACCTCCCAAACCCCTTTACTTGGAAATATCCAATCCACCACACGCATGCTCTACTCAAAATGACGAATGACTGATGGTTAGGAGTATAATTGAGTTTATTTTTGAAAAAAAATTTTATTTAGAAATATCTTGAAATAATTTTTTTTATTTGTAAAAAAATATTTTTAATATCAGCACTAAAACCATTAAATTTTTTAATTTAAAATAAAAATTTTATTTAAAAAAAAAAACAATCACCAAACATATTTCGAAACAACCCGTGAGACTTGATGAACTTCTTACAAGCAAATGCTAAATGGACAAGCAATAGCAAAAGACAATGAGAAATGTGCGATTAGAGGCAGCATGCAGAGAGGATGTCTTGCGTAAGAATATTTTGACTTAGATTATATAACACTATTTTTTTCCCTTGTCATCGCCGTATGATCCTTATTAATTATCTCTATTTTTCTACTTTTTAACACTATCAAGTTATCTCTAATTTTTTTTCCCTTGTGCATATATATATATAAGCACACGCATAACAATGTTTATTTAAGATGAATATAAAAAAAATGTAGAATATAATGACATTTGATACCCATTTATCATTTAATCTTTTGAAAAGTAATTTTTTATTCAGAAATATATAAAAATAATTTAAAAATACCAAAAAAAATCAATCTAAAATAAAAATAAAAAAAAACTCTCAAAACTTAATTACAAACAGGGAAGTAATGTCATTGGCAGATGCAAATTCTTTTGATAGTCGATTCTAGTGCAATATGAGGGCATGTAAGAAGACGACACCTGGCTAGCAACTGCTCTATAATTTAAGTACCCAGTATCTAGGGAGAGATATGCTTGTAGGGATAGAAGAAGAAAATGGAATCAATAACAAGGACGTGAGCTAACACTGTTCGTAGGAAAAGAGACACGCTGACATGCAAAAATGGACACGTGGAGTGGCCTGAGTTCGCCGTGCATACTACGTACATTCTCCCCATGCATGATTGTTCACTTGGCAGAGTGCGATGGCCAGAAAAGAGCAAGACAATCTTAGCACTGTTAACGATCTGATAGAAAGTTTTCTAGTTCAGTGTGGCGTGTGAAGAAGACATGAGTGCAGAAATCATGAGGGCATAGACCAAAACATGGGTGCATGTATCGAGCATGAGATCCTTGATCGCAATATTTGATTTCATCGTGCTTACGATCGGGATTTGCCGGACACCCCTAGCTAGAAAGAATCTCAATAATGCAGTCTGGAGAATACATAGCGTGTTTTGATCATTCGAAAGTGTTTTTTCATCTATAAATATTTTTGTTAAGCATTTATAAAAAAAGAAGAAGAAAAGGGTGGTGATCATGTTAATTATCAGGGCATGACGAGTGCATCAAGAGTTGCAGATTTAATTAAATCTAATTTATATAAAACAATTAATGCATTTCACTTCAACAAAGGGTTGGCCCAGCTAAACCACCACCTCGTCAAAGAGCTTAAGTTCGAAATGTGGTGGCCACTACGACGTCCTGTGACTCCACCCGAAGAGAATCCTTGAACTTTAGCCCTTGGCAAAGGTTTGGTGGGAGTTTCTTCGAATATATACGTCGGCCCGGCGCCATGGGCGCAATGTTTCTTGCTGGGGTTTTGGGTATTTTTAAAAAGTTTTAATTAAGCCCGGCCATGAATCAATTCAGAAGACAGGGAAACGCAGAGTGAATGAGATCAATCTGTGGTAAAAAAAAACTTGCGAGCACGGGGACATAATCTGATGATTCAATAACCCGGGAGGGGGGCCTCTCTTCGGTGCAGGTCTATAAGTTACGGAGGTGCCATGTTCTGATGTTCATGTCCTGACAGGACCATTCCTGTCGTGCCCTGGCTCGATTGGTTCGCACCTGTTGAGGCCAGTACTTGGTCAAACAAATTCATGAATAATTTCCATGTAAATGTCATGGAACCCACACCTGAAGATCTTACCGAATCATGGGTTTGTTTTCTTTTTTATGTAGCGAGTACTGTTCATGAAGATTGAATAAGGCAAATAAACGAAAGGTTTAACTTGCTATTTAAAAGCAATGATAAAAATGATTTCAACTAAGAAATGGATGCGAGAAGAATGAGGGTTTAAATAAACCTGAAATTATAGCAAGTAGAAGCGCTAATTTCAGAGAAAAAGATGTTTTTTTATGTTTAAAAACACTTCGAATATAATGCGCTCTTAAGATATAGTATTTTTTTTGAAATTTTTTGATGTTGTAAGATTTTCCAAACCTTTAATGCGCACTTAAATTAGAGGAAAAAATAAAGATAATTTGAGAAAATTAAAAAAGGAAAGAAATGTTTAAAAAAAGTATATGAGAAAATAGTTTACATTAAAAGTGTGTGTGTGTATTATCAATCATATTTAAAACAATTAAATATAATAAATTAATGATAAATAATCAATGCCATTAAAATATAAAATGGTTATAGTAATTAATTAAAATGTCTGTAATAATTATTAGAATATTTATCATTAAAATAAGTTTTAAATTAAAATTGTAAAATTCTCCCACCACACTCTTAAAATTCTCCCACCACACTAATCAAGTATCATAGTTCAAGAGTTCAAGAGTACCTTTAAAGACTTGTTCAAGCTCTTAAAATGGTGACCCCATCACCACACTCACTCAAGTGAATACTATTAGGAGATTTTTTGACCAAAATTTTACAATAGATGTATTCATAAATTATCTCTTTTTAATTATAATAGTAGAGAGCACATCATTATAAAAATAGAATTGTGATCACTTCTTAACACACACACACACACACATTGCTCACCAAACAATTTTATTTTCATTTGTTGAGCACCAACAATTTTGTTTTTATTTGACGAGCATCATTCATCGGATCACTATTCTTTTAAAGATAGGTTTCCACTATTATTTATAAATTTAAGGGTTTTAGTTTTATTTTTCTTGATGATTGAATAACGTTTTTTGGCACACTAAGATTTCAATAAGCAAATTCATAATGTTGTTTTTAGACCTAACAAGATCCAAAAAATAATTTCATGAGATATCAAATGTCTAATGGATTATGTCTAATGATCATATATCTTTTTCTTTTATTAAAGTTTTTCTCTTAGCCTTAGTTACAGTAGTTTGTCTATCATAATGTGTGTGTGTGGGGTGGTATCAATTTAGAAACAAATGGTATGTCAAATATTTTTTTTTAATTCACTCAACTTTTAAACAAGAATCATCTAATGCAACCAAATATATTCTCATAGTGGAACAAGTAATTATATATTTTTTTCAAATATTTCTGACAAATTGCACCGCCACATAAAGTAAACACATACCTAATAGTATCCCTCGTATTAAAAAAATTTAGACAAGAAAGATATGGTAATATTTATAACTTGAAAATTACTAAAAAGTATAGTAATGTCATTGATATATAAATAAATATCACATGGTCATTTTCAATTTTTTTAAAATAAACAAATTTATCAATTGAATTTGTTTAAAACGCATCACATAGCATGACTTGGTTAAACTTTTCACCGTTATTTAATTAAATACATGGATAAAATTTTAATTTTTTATACTTAAAAAAATAAAAGCACACTTAAAAATCTTGCGTATTTATTTATTTTTGTAAAAAAAAAAAAAAAAAAAAACAGAATTATCGGGCATTCAACAAAAGACGGATAAATTCTACATAGAGGGAAGCAACATCGTAACGGAAGTTTCTCGAAATGGATCACCATGATCGTGACAAGTGTCGAAGTCCAGCTAGCCTTGATGGTGACGAGGAACTGTAACTGTAGCCTTTGAGAATGAGTGCATCCACGAAGATGGAGGTTCCATGCCCCAGAGACATCCACGTATGCACCTACTACTCCGTACTAGATGATGTGGAACCTACTGGAGTAGGCGGGACAAGGTAGGTATCAAATCAGATGTGATTGGTCGGATATCTTAAGATTTCCGACGTTTGAGCTGGATGCCATTCTCACAAAAGCGAAAGCGGGGATTCTAAAATAGATTTATATCACAAATTAAAATGATTCTCATTTTCTCAATAAAATAATTTGTTTTTCATACGAACACAGTAAAATAAATTTTCTCAATAAAATTAGTATAATTGGATTATAGTCTTCTTTTAATTATTATTTAATGTTAAGATTTTTTTTTCTAAATATGATAATTTATTAAATTGGATAATTAATTTTGATAACTATTAAATGTTAGAGAATAATATAAATCATATTATGGGGTCTTACCTAACAGCTTGAGTTTTTAGGTAAGATGGTTCCTTAACATGGTATCAGAGCCTTGTTGACCCAGCGGTCACGAGTTCGAATCTCACCACCCCCATTCTATTTTGATAAAAATCAAACACAAGGTAAAATGGACTTGTGTGCAAGTTTCAAGCCCAAAGGACTTTCACTTGAGGGGGTGTGTTAGAGAATAATATAAATCATATTATGGGGCCTTACCTAACAGCTTGAGCTTTTAGGTGAGATGGTTCCTTAACATTAAAAAACACAAGAATAAATTTAATAACTTATTCCTCCGTCATCTTCCCTTTCTTCGTCCCTATTTTTATACCACCGCATTGATAATATATAAAAAATAAGAATATTAAAATAAGTCTGACCAAAAGATATATAGATGTAGATTCGAAGAAAAATCAAATAGACAAATGAACATAAATATGACAAATTTGCTCAATGTTTTTTCTAACACTGCAAAATATATAAACCTAAACTTCAAAAAAAAAAAGTTAGATTATATATCGATTAAATTAAATTAAATATTAACTAACAAAAAAAACATTTTAAAAAATAATCATAACATAATACAGTAATACCAAACATAAGTCTAATTCTTATGTATGGCAAGAATAAATACATGCTTCTCAAATCACCTCCATATATTAATAATTAATTTGGGATTGCTGACTACGTAATTGATCTAGGTATCCAAAATCTAATCTTTGACTTTAGTACATGCGTGTGTCACGGAATTTATCCAAAATTATTTTAATTTATTTTTAAATAATTTTATTTTTGAAAAACAGAGCAGTAAGTCATCATCTTTCTAGTTTTCAACGACTCTCTTCCCACATTCTGAACCTGGAAACAAAATTTGTCCCACTTGAATTTCTACGAAGGGGGTGGTGGTGGTGGTGGTGGTGTGGCAGAGTGGCCTCGTTAGTTGTTGTAATGGGATAGTTTTAAATTTTCTGTTTAAGTTTGTACAAGTCTATGGAATTAATCGATTGTTGAATTTTACATATAAAAAGATAATATAATTTTAATTATTATACACCTACAATCACTACCCTCTCGAATAGATATATACATCGAATAAACACATGACAATTATGATTATTCATTCTATATAATTTGCAATTTTTCAATTCATCATCTTTGATGTGTTTGAGACATGTTCATCAACGAAACATAGATTTTTAAGCCAGATTTTAATACTAGTAATTGTGAATTCTTATCTAGGGCAAAACTAGTTTTGGGTTTCATAACCTATGTGTTAGAGAATAATATAAATTATATTTTGAAGTCTTACCTATCAGTTTAAGTTTTTAGGTGAGATAGTACCTTAACATGGTATCAGAGCCTTGTTGACCCAACAGTTACGAGTTCAAATTTTACCACCCTCATTCTATTTGATAGAATGATTGAAATTGTTTAGAATATGATTGAAATTGTTTTTTAAAGTATTATTTTTCAAAAATATATTATTTAAAAAAATAATAATAATTTTGTCATCAATACATTAAAATAATTTAAAAATATCAAAATTATTAATTTAAAATAAAAATAAAAAAATTTAAAAATACTTTTTAAACCCAATTACAAACATAATCTTATCACTGTGCTGCAGAGCCGAGACTGCGATTGAAGTGACCTGTAATGGAGTAGTATTAACTAAAATCTCTCAATCAATCAAAAGGAAATCAGATAATCACAATTATTAAAAGTGTTTATAAATTAAATCCTTGCTTTCATGATGCACGAGGTCCAACACTAATCTTGCACTCTAGCATGCGTGTCAACTGTCACGAAACACAGTTCGTGTTCATCTCAACTCACTGCTTTCACTGATTCATCATCTTCTTTCTATTTTTTGCATGACTTTTCTTACACAACTCTGGTAGTTCCAACCTGTACACAAAATCTTTTCAAAGCATACTGAGTCGAACATGGAGTCGAACTCGATTCCCTGAAAAATATACCCAGCTTGACCATACTGAGAATCGGTTTTGAAGGCCGGCTACACTGAGAAGTTAACAGTATGAGTGTATGACGATAACATTTCACAAATACAATAAAAAAAAATATTTTCAGGAGCCGGCGGGCCCTTTCAGACCCTCGTCTCCGCCACTGCCTACACCCGGTCTCTGCTAATAGAATCATGGGATTCAAACCATGTATTCAGACTTATTTATCCTACAAATATTTCAAATATAATTTTATTTCATATATTTATATTATTTCAATGCTTGGCAAATTAATTAGGACCGGTACGGCCAGTTCGAAGCCATATTGAAGAACTAGCTAATTGTGGTGGTCCGAAGGGATTGTCTCTTCTAGCGTGGCCCATCTTTTGTCGTCGAAGGTAACACAATGAATGTCGAGGATAAATCAAGCACAGCTATGATTAATTAATGTAGTTCTGTGACTTGTTTAACATTATTATTAAGCTCTCCAAAAAAAAAGAGGAGAACCGCCAGGACTAACTATAAACTGATTTCTTCCGACTTCTTATGCCGGAGAAGTTGCGAGAAGGCCATGGAAGTCAAGAAGAAGACACCAGTTGTTTCTTGGATTGATTAAATAGGACGGTGGCTACCTTCCCAAACTACCAATAAAAAAAGAGTTGAATATATATATATATATATATATATATATATATATATATATATATATATATTGTATGGTATTCCTAGAAAATTCTATTTTCGAAGCATCTTAGATTTGAATTTTTCAATATGACGAATTTGGAATAAGTTCTGGCAATCTGTGATCAGTATTTTGTGTGTCCATCCACTTGTAGCCAAATCTTGAACGCATAAAACAGAGGTTCACTCGAAAAGAATAAAGCTCGAATAGGGTTTGCTGGAAATTTTATGCAACTGAATTTTAATGAGTATTTGAAATAAAAAAAATATTCTTATATATATATTAAAACGACAGAAATTCATTCTGAAATTATTGTGAAAATAGATTTATTTTAGATTCTTATCTTTATCTATTTAACAAAACAAGTTTTGTCTTTTCTATATTTGTTTTTTCTATTCCTTTTGTATTTTAAAATAATTCACTTTAAAATCATTTTAAAGATGAATTTATTCTATGTTTTTGTCTTTATCTATTGGAGAAAAGGTTGTCTTTTCTATATTTGTTCTTTCTATTTCTTTTATATTTTAAAATGACAAGAAATTCATTTCAAAATTATCTCAAAGACAAATTTGTTTTATGCCTTTTAATCTTTATGTATTTAACTCTTTTATATTTGTTCTTTCTATTTCTTTTAAATTGACAGAAATCCATTCTTAAAATTATATTAGAAACATATTTATTTCATGTTTTTTGTTTTTATCTATTTAACCGAACAAGTTTTGTCTCTACTTTGTTCTTTCTATATGAAGACACTTGCCAAATACAACAAAATAGTCATATTTTAAAACCAGTCTGCAAATTAAATTAAATGAGATGTATTCGATTTATTTATTTTTAAAAATGAGATGTATTTGATTTATTTATTTTTTAAAATGAGATGTATTTGATTTATTTATTTTTTAAAATGAGATGTATATTAATATGATCATCAATGCCTTTCTATTCTTCTGTGATACAGGGCATCCTCCCGTGAATCTAGAATTTCCACCGGGTACCATCCCTTGCCACCACCAAAACCAGAAAGCCTCGTTTTCTTACCATAAAAGCCAAATTCATTCTGTGAGGTTCAGTTCATATATATGGTAGACAACTCGGCAGATCAAGGATGTAAACGGCCCTATCCCCACATCACTACAGTTGCTGTATTCTGTATGATTGCAGTGATTGTTTTTACAGTATTTTATACTTGAAAATATATCAAAATAATATTTTTATTATTAATTTTAAGTGATTCTGTGTGGTCGCTTAATTTGAAGATTATATGAACACATTAAGCAGGAGTGATGGAGAATCAATGGTGAATTCTTGGACCTGCTATAAAGAGGAGGCCTTGGCAAGTAGTTGTAAAACATCTGGATAGGCTTGGATGTGAATATCCATATCTTCCATGGTAAAATCTGCCAAGTTGTCTTGGTTTGTTTCCTATTAAATTAATACCATATATATAACTAGAGAGATCACACTAAATGTTTTTTGTCTTTATTCTTTTGGACATCTATAAATCGGCTTCCTCTCCCGCTCTCCCAATGACTGGAATAACCATTTCCAATACCTTGTGTGATACCGCTGCTAAAACCTGATCGCAGGCGAGGGGAGAGAGAGAGAGAGAGAGATGGGAGGGATTCTTGCTTACGTTCTCATCTTTCTTGTGAGTGTAGTGTCTTATATCATTAAGAAAAGAGACAAGAAAGAATCCTGTACAGGAATTAAGCTCCCACCAGGTTCATTGGGCTGGCCTTACATTGGAGAGACTCTTCAACTCTACTCTCAAGATCCAAATGTGTTCTTTTCTTCCAAACAAAAAAGGTTTTTCCTTTTGTCCCCTCTTAATTATTTCCCATGATCATCTTTGAATCCTTCTGATTTCATCATCCCCCCGGCCCCTGCAGTGCGTGTTAGTTTTCTTTTTGAACGTTTTGTTTGCATGCAATTGAATGTGGTGTCCATGGTGATATAGGTATGGAGAAATATTCAAGACCCATATTCTTGGCTGCCCTAGTGTTATGCTGGCTAGCCCTGAGGCAGCTCGGTTTGTGCTTGTGACTCAAGCTCATTTGTTCAAGCCAACATATCCCAAAAGCAAGGAACACTTGATTGGCCCATCAGCTCTTTTTTTTCATCAAGGAGATTACCATGTTCGTCTAAGGAAGTTGGTTCAGGGATCCTTGTCTCTGGATGCAATTCGAAATTTGGTTGCTGATATTTCAGCCACAGCAGCCTCTATCTTAGACTCATGGGATGGTGGACGTGTCCTTAACACCTTTCAAGAAATGAAAACGGTTAGTTGGCGAGGTTCAATATGTAGTCAACATTTAGCACAGATCGATTTTTTAATGCTACTTTTCTACTTTTAACATGTTGGTACACCCAGCCTAGATCTTATATGGCTTTCTTTAAGAGTTAATTCTCAGTGAATCTTTACGTGGTTTTATATTCCTTGCTTATGCAAACGAGCCATTTTTAAGTTTCTTTTTGCATTAGTTACATGCTCTTACTCAGAATCCTCAAACTCTCATGGATTTGTGCTCTACAATTGCAGTTTTCGTTTGAAGTAGGAATACTAGCAATTTTTGGCAATTTGGAAGCCCATTATAGAGAAGAATTGAATAGGAGCTACAGAATTGTGGATAAAGGCTATAATTCCTTTCCAACAAGCCTCCCAGGAACTCCTTTCAAGAAGGCAGTGCTGGTGAGCAAAACAAACGAGAGTCCATTTACCTTTAGATTCTGTTCTATGCTGTCTCATAAATTGTCCTTCGACGTACATGAACTCTTCAAATAATTTCTCAAAAATGGATGTCCTGCAGGCAAGAAAGAGGCTAAGCAAGATTCTTGATGATATTGTTTGTGAAAGAAAAGAGAAGAGATTGCTTGAAAAGGATCTCTTGGGATGTCTATTGAACTCGAAAGATGAGAAAGGAGAAGTCTTAACCGATGATCAAATCGCGGATAACATTATTGGAGTGCTTTTTGCTGCTCAAGACACCACAGCTACTGCCATGACATGGATTGTCAAGTATCTCCACGACAACCAGAAAATTCTAGAGGCTGTGAAGGTATGATTAAGAACAAGCCAAATCATCAGCAGGGTCTAGAACAAGTCTTTCTCACATTTGTTTCTTTTCTGTCTTTGAATTCTATCCATAGATACAGTAGTTAATTGTTGATAATTATTGGCGATGATGTTTCCTACAGGCCGAACAGATTGCAATTCGCAAGCTGAACGATGAGGAAAATCAACCATTGAGTTGGAGTCAAGCTAGGAACATGCCACTTACCCACAAGGTATGCAATCATGTTACAGAACTGTGCTTTTTTAACACTTCCAAGCACAGGGCATGGATTTTAGAATTTTCAATTTGTACTTCTACTTATTTTCCTAGTGGGATTTCATTATGCTGTACAAATGGCTAACATCTAGAAACTACGGACTGCCAGGTTGTGCTGGAAAGCTTGAGAATGGCAAGCATTATATCTTTTACATTTAGGGAAGCAGTGGCTGATGTCGAATACAAGGGTAAGAGGAAGTATAACTCATATCTATTAGAATTTCCAGGTATCTGAATCTAAGACTCCCAGTAGAAAATCCAAGTCTTAACAGTTAGGCTGTCCCTGGAGACCTACTCGTATCGATTTAGCAAATAACTTGGCGTCCTGTTCATATGGGGTGGTCAAATTCGACTGTATTTTCAATATGTGGAGAGAAAACGCAAGATCAAAGACGACCCTACTTGGATGGAGTGGTCAATTGAGCTCATAATGGACCTGGCCATAATTCTATCAGCATTTATCATAGAAATCCACGTTTAGCAAAAGTGACTAAAACCGAACTTTGACAGGGTACTTGATTCCGAAAGGTTGGAAGGTGATGCCTTTGTTCAGGAACATTCATCACAATCCAGAATATTTCAGCGATCCTCAAAAATTTGATCCTACAAGATTCGAGGTATGAATAAACATGGTGATTTAAGGTTTGTGACCAAGGAATTTCTTCTCTTTTTTTTCAGATTTTTATTCTCACTTTTTTGTGTGAGCGTGCAGGTTGCACCAAAACCGAATACATATATGCCATTTGGTAGTGGACAACATGCCTGCCCAGGCAATGAACTTGCCAAGCTGGAGATGCTTATTATGATCCACCATCTGCTCACCAAGTTCAGGTAGATTGCCAAATATTGTCTGCCTATATTTGGTTAACGAATATGAAATATCTTCCTGCTGGTCCCCTCCAACGAGATTTGCCCACAAAACTTTTTCCTAATCTGCTTGATCCAAGTATTCCAGTCTCTGTTGACGTGCTGTGTGGTAGATTTTAGCAGCTAAACAGTTCGGCGATCTCAAGCGTTTGATCCAAAACAAATACAGGATCCACTGTGGGGGCAAATTATAAGAAAATCTAAGAGATATAGCAGATTATTGGTGCATTGTTCTTGGAGAGATTGCTCGACCTCTGTGTAAGAAATTGACAAGAGCTTTTTGTTATTTTGCTTTGCAGATGGGAAGTGGTGGGATCTCAAAATGGGATTCAGTATGGCCCATTCCCCGTGCCATTGCATGGACTCCCAGCAAGATTTTGGAAGGAATCTACCAGCTAGGATAGATGCTCTTTTCATGAGCTGAGACGCTATTTGTCTCCTAAAATGCTTCTTATTTTATAAAAAATAGTGTTGTATTCCTTTTTAGCCAAGTATTTCTTATTTTCGCTCCAAATTAGCGGGAGGGTCTAAGCCGTACCCTCTCCCAGGGCTCCTTAGGGGATTGTAAGAGAAGATTCCTATTTTTCTTATCTCTTATAATTCTCTCATTGTGATTCAGCCATTTTTTTTTATATCTAATCTACGGGATGTACAATAATCTTCATGAAGGTTTTGATTCTAAATGATCAAGCATGCATTGCATGCTGTATCGATCCGAATCCCCTGGATTTTACGTGAAGAATTGTTTTTTTTTTCTTACACATCGTACAATTAATGGGAAATTAAAGCTTTCTAAACTCTACATCGGTTGTAAATTGTAAGGAAATTCATATTCTGTAAGCTCTAAAATTATGAAATTTGCTATAAAATAATCTACAAAACTATTTAAATAAGAGTTAAACCGATCTAGACTAAAAAGAAAAGGAATCCCTGAACTAGATAAATCAAAAAAGAAAAACATTATATTATATAAAGAATTATATCAGTGATGCAAGTATTATATAAAGAATTATAGTTTTTTTTTTATAATAAATTTGTTTAATACATTCAAATTTCTTTTTAAACTTTATTTTATTTATCTAATTCATGAATATATTCGCTATGCATATTGAAATATATGCTTTCCATGTGAGAATTTTTTTGGTATCGTAATCATTTTTATTTTTTATCTAACAATAGAAAAAAGATCATATTTGATGAGCAAATAACTTTTTTTTTTTACATTGTATCTTATACAAGATTATATTTTATATTTTATTTTTTTAAGACATAAATCAATATATTTTTTTATTCATTCTACATGTAAGAGTTTATCATATAATAGTTTTAATTAAATACATATTTCTCAAGACTTTATTTTAAAAAAACCATAAGTAAATGTATTTTTTTTTTTAAAAAAAAAAAAGCAATTGGAAGAGCTATCTTACCTTATTGTTTGAGAATGTAGTTAAAGTTATTTTTGAAAATATTTTTTATTTATAAATATATTAAAATAATTTATTTTTTTAAAATTATTTTTGTTATCAAAAATGATATTAAAACACCCAAAAAAAATTTATTTAAATTAAAAAATATTGTTTTTTTTTTAAAAAAAAACTTTCGAAATACAGTTAAAACAACATTACACGGGTGGGAACGTAGCCCAGACATGAGTTGAGTAACATCACATTTTTTACATGGCCACGTGTCTGTATTAGAAGCGTGGTCACGGATTTGTCCCATGGGGGCCGTCTCTGAAAAGAGGCTGCACGATTGCCAATTGTTGCCCGGTGATTGGCCTTGTTTCAAAAAGATGGCTTCAATGGCTGGAAGGCACCTCTTAAAGGGCACAGATTTTGGCTAACTCCAAATCTTTTACCTGGATTATGGTCATGGACCCTACTGAACTGTGGCTACTGCAGCTTGATAGCCCTAACGCCATTGTATTTTCCCAAGTGGCTCGAGATTTGAAGATATATATGAAGGACAGGTGATGTCGGAGAAGAATTTTTGCACAGGTTTTTTCATATTTCTTCAATGATTTGTACGGTAGATAGTAATAGCACCTGGTTTCTCTGCACCAGCCAATATAACAATGCTGACCCACTTCCTGTATTTTAGTTTTTCTTTCAAGGACCTGAGCCGGCCCTCAGGAGGGCTCGCCGTGGACCATCTCCGCGGGGCCACCCAGAACTCATCTTCACCGTTTCACGATATAGGATTGGGGAATCCCGGGAAGAGGAATAAACGACATGTTGTTCGTTCATAGGACGGTCAGATCATTGTGCAGAATCTCTCTATGAGTGAAGACATCGAAAGCGAATGTCATGATGATTCATGAACGACAGGTAACCTGTCCTCGTAGTTGCCCAGCTTTTCTCATGTTGGTTTAACCGTTCAAGAGGATGTTTGGGATTGCCACATGAACAGTGATTTAAAAAATATATTTTTTATTTTTATTTTTTATTTTAAACTAAAAAAATTGATAGTTTTAGATTATTTTGATGTGATGATGTCAAAAATAATTTTTAAAAAATAAAAAAAATATAATTTTGATGTATTTTTGAACGAAAAATATTTTTAAAAGCAACATCAATCACACTCTCAAACAGACACTAAACATATTGGCCCAAGTTGTAGGTTAGCGAGGTTAACATGTGGGTCGACTATGTTTAACTTATAGGTTAGTGAGTATATCCAATTTTATTCTAAAACGATATTATTTTAGAAAAAAATATCATAAAACTTTGAGTTAAAATGTTAAATTGAAAAGATAAATCAAATTTACAAAAGAATTTAAATAAAAAAACAAGATTATAGATTCTATGATGAAATTAAAAACAAATTAAAATTGATGAAAGGGAGAAAAATCAAGATTTTAAATCAAAATATTGAGGGTCTAATATTAAATATCATAAAACTTTGAATTGAATGGTAAAATTGAAAAAGAAACTAAATTCACAAAAGAATCCAAATAAAAAAAAAATCAAGATCATGGATCCAAGGATGAGATTGGATAAAAAAAGCTAAGAATCAAACTCAAAAATCAAGATATTAACGGATAGATGTAAAATGTCATAAAATATGAAAACAAAGTTGATTTTTTTCGTGGCCAATATGAAATTAAATGGGAGGGGAGAGAGGAGAAGAAAAGAAATGGAAGGGGCGGTCAGCGACAAACTATCATTCAAAACACCGCACGCACCGCTCTACATGGAATAGGTGTCGTGGAACTTCAAACATTGTGGGAGAAGCTGGCATGATTCCATCGGAAAGTGGCTCACAAGCTGCTTAAAGAACATCCAGCGACCTCAATGTTTTTAGCTATATATTTCAAATGAAGCACACCCTGTATTTTATTGCAGATAAATATGTCACTCAGTCAAATCTGTCTCCACATAAAGTATTACATTGTTTTAGTTCAGGAGTTTGAGATCGGACAGAACCATATTTAACTTAGGTTTCTTGAGCTGCTGGTGAAGTGTATTTCAGAATTGCTCCAAGAATCCTTTCTTTGTCCCTTGTTGGGAACGATTCCACCAGCACTCCCTTTTTATAGAAGTGGAAGAGGGGAACAGTCTGCATCAATTCAGCCTCACTCATATCAATATAAATATCAAATGGGGAAAAAATAATCAGTGGGATGCATAGTGAGATCGTAAGAATGCAAGGGCTAAAATTACAGGATAGCCAAATAAAGAACTCTGTTAAAGAATCATCCCCTCTTTTGTTCTTCTCAATTTAGCTATTCACAAGACATGTTTTTCCTGGCCTGAGTCCTCACAGTGAAAAGACAAGAGCATAACATAGATACCTTGATTCTAAGTCGTTCAGCAACCTCAGATTGTTCATCGTACTCATCAATTACCTGCATTAAATAGCATAGTCGGAAACTCCCAATCATTTGAAACCAGAATATAGAAGCTATATTTCTTGGCTAATTGCAGAATAAAGTCATGCTCAAACTGAAGAACATGCGATCAAAATAGGCCAAAACCTGGCTAGGAAAGTCCAACATTGACAAGTAGGTGCATTGCTAGAAAAAACATCCCTTTAAATTAATTGAGCTACCTTCAGATTAATATCCTCTTATTCAAATGGTTTTTGTAAATAGTCCGCCGATTTTTGTTAATATATTTGATAGCACAATTCAAATAGACATCAATTTATCACATACATCTTACTTTCTTGTTGGTAGCTTTTTGGGGGGTATCATATTAGGTTGATGATCACTAACTCCCAAACATTTATGTGCTTTTTGAACATGGTCCTTGAACAATATTTAGAGATTATATACGAGTTGTGCAATCTGGAAATTAAGGTTACAGAAATGCTCACATTATGCTTTAAGAAGGTTACTGCAGCGTCTTGATCACCAGAACCCTTGCACAATTTTGCAAACCCCTGCTCTATATACTTGCAGCTTCCACAAGAAGTGCGATAAAAATCTACCACCACTAAAGAATCAGTTTCTTTGGCCTTCTCAAGAATTCTAAGGAATTCCTCATCAGTCTTGAACTCTCTAACACAATCCACAGGACAGAGATCATCATCTTCATCGGATAATTCACCTAGATTTTCACCAGCCACAGCTTTGATTCTCCAAGCATCATTGTTTTTTGGAAAATTCAAGCCTGCATATTTAGTGATAGAGGGGAATTTTGCCTTCATAATACATGATTTCTCATTACCTCTACAGGGAAGCATGCTTGGAGCTACACAAGGAATTCTACAATTAAGTTGTCTATCTGGGTTCCTTCCAGAACCGAAAGAGGCCTTGGCATATTGAATGTTCTGCTTTTGCATGACAACATTCAGCGAGCCTCTGAAATCGCAATCTATATGCTGATTAAAAAAACAAGAATTTTACAAGCTAAACTTTTGGCTTATCAACAACAACGATCTATCAACTGATATATTCATCATCCAAAATTCCTCACTCTTCATCTCGTTCCATTAACTGAGTGGCATTCAATGCCTCACTATACAAAACAAGAAATATCAGAATTATTACTTCATTGGAAATATCTGAGATTAAAAAAAAAAGATATTCCAAAGGATGTCATAAAAAGGTGGTCCTAAAAATATATTCATGTTCCTAAGATTATACAAAAAAATATTTCAAATTCTCTTCAAACCAACAAAAGTGAAAACACTTCCCCACATATATCATGTTTAAGCTTTACAAGAAAATCTCTATGCAGTCTCTACAATTCTCAAATTTTCAGTTTTTGCCGGCATTACATGACACTGTAACAAAACAATTGATAGGGAAACAATTAAACTCAAGTGGGTATTATCTTTCCAACTTCGATCGACAAAGTAGAGAATTCAGACATACTGAGTAAACTTGATTGCCATGAAATGCTTGAAGTAGAAGACAATAAAACGTCAGATGTTATATAGATTATGTTAGAGAGGTTACCTGTTGCAATTGGAGAAGAAAGGCTCGCGTTTTTGCCATATCCTGTTAGGCTTCAAAACTTCGAATGAGAAGATGACACGATACACCATATCCATTTCTTTTTTTTTCCCGTCCATGCTCTCCAAAATTCCAAGCTCGATCTGTTTTCCTTTTTTCTGTTCACATTCCTCTCGATGGGCCAATGTTTAAAGTCCAGCTAAACTATCCTGGGCCATTACAATAAGAGTAACGAGCTCAACAGGCCTGCATCCAAGATTTTTAAAATTGCGAATATAATTTTTGAGTTAAATTATCGTGCAAAATCATAACAAATATATATATTTATGTAAAATTATAATTATATTGATTTTACAATTTTTAATTTTTAATTCTTTTTTCTCTTTGTGTATACTCATTAATGCACGAGTGACTCATGAGCTTGCATTAAGAGTTGTTTTTTCAATCAATAATGCAAGTGAAAACTATCTATTATAAGATATAATTTCAAAAATTATTGTTTTATAAATATATTTTTATGTGCAAAAACGACATAGTACGACCAATACACCATCTTTTTATGTCTAAATAGGCTGCAACTGTATCTAAATAGTCTCGTGGATTCCACTGGATATTTAAAAGAGAGTTTTTTTTTTTTTTTAATTTCCATGTTTTCATTTTAGTTAGAAACTCAATATTGAGTCTGTCTTTTTATATGTTTTTTTTTCATAACTTGGCCCTCTTAAGTTCCATTGACAATATATTTGCATTTTTTTTCCTAGTGATATCTCACCAGGGCCGGAAAGCCCAAGGCCCAGCCCTAAAAAGCAAAAAGGTGTTGACAGACTAGCCAGCACAGAAAAAAAAAAAAAAAAAAAACAAAATCTGCATTAAATGTTTTTTTTTAAAAAAAGAATAAACAAAAAATGTGTTTGTTTTCATGAAAACAACTGAATTCCAAGGTTTTTTCAAGCATATTTTTTTGTGAAAAATATATGTTGTATTTTTCTCATGTGTGTTGAAATGAAAAATGGATATTGTGTCCAGTTTATGATTATCCGTTGGAATTTGGCCAAAATATCAAAATAATTTAACAATTATTTTGTTTTAGCTATCGCAGTATAAAATTACATTGTAAAGTACACTGGTAGATAGTAAAAAACGGGGTTTTCAAAATATAGTGTAAAATTCTTTTTTGTTAGTCTTTCAACTCACAACGAGGTCGAGACTCTCTCACGAAGAGAGATCTACCTCGAGCTTTAGGAAAAACCAAAAAATAAAAAAATAGCTTAGGAAAAACAATCAAACAACAATGCAGCTTACCTTAGGCAGGGGTGCACTAGGGATGATACATCTTCTCCTTGCACAACAAGTCCTCTTACCTTAAACTAATAAGTTTCCTGGTGACCTTAAAACTAGGTGGCGATTCCTAAAGATTTATAATCGTAATTTTACTACTGTAAAACACTCATCTATCACTGCGTGCCGATCTCCCTCTCAAAAGGGATAGCGGGGAGCGAAACATGAAAAAAAACATCGTCGCGGCACCAGGTATGGCAAAGCATAAGACCCTTAAAGGGTTTAGCCCAATAAGATGTCAGTCTCATGATATTTAGGTCTGATTAATATGTCAAGCATACGAGTGTTGATCCTAATAGGATAACAAACCTACCATGCATGGGTTTGATAAGATAACAAGCCATAAGGGTTGGTTTTGGTCACAAAATCACACCCAACCAGCCAAAGAAAATGAGTTAAAGAGTCACCAAGCTACATGAACAAAGAAATAAAGAGGCACAAAACCAAAGAGTTAAGAAGACAAGGAGTCACGAAGCCCAACTCATGGTAATTCTTAATAAATCATGGTCCACAAATAACATTTATTTTTTATAATATTTTGTTGTGTCGTATATTTATCCACCACAAAACAAAAACAGTTATCTAATCAATTTGTGTGCACAGAATAATCTTAGGTGAGTGCAGACAAATTAATGTTAAGTGTAGGGTTTTCAAACCAATTAGGTAGGTGTCATAAATTGTGTATGGTGACAAAAATTAAAGGACCAATAATGGACCGTTGCAATTAAAAACGGGCTCTTGTGACTTAAGGTAGTGCTGATTGTTGTTTAAAATATAAAAAAATAGTATGTGTGTATTATACAATAAAACGACATCAACATCAAGAGTGATGGAGTCCATGGACAATATCAAAACGACAAGGTTGGCTATACAAGCTTAGAACTTAATTGAAAACGAGCATATAGATATGTCAGGTTAAATCCACAATTTAAAGTTGACAAAATTTTAAATTAAACTAAAAAAAAATATTGAGTTGGTGAAATTTTATTGATTTGACCAGTTTTTTTTACCAATTTAATTAAATACGGTCTAAAACTAACCGTATCAATATCAAATAATTTTAAATTAAACTAAAAAAGAAACTGAGTTGGTGAAACTTTATTGATTTAGCTAAGTTTTTAATTACTCGATCGGTTTAATTAAATTCACTTTAAATTTAATTGCTTCAACATCTAATCTAATTTTTTTTTCTTAAAAAAAAACAATCAATTTTAATAATTCTAAAATATTGATCTGAATACAGATAATAATAATCCAACAACCTTAAAATTTTAGATTTTTTCAAACCAGTTTCTAAACCGAGGAAGACGCAGAAGACGTCATTGTCAAAGTAGAGAGAGAGGTTCCAAAAATGGAGGAAAGAAAAAACGTCACAGCAAAATAAAAATAAATAAAAAACAAAAAACAGCGTGCTGGATGCGGGCGCCATCGTCATCTAATCTCCCATAGGCATGCAACCCCTACCCTCTCCTCATTACTGTGCCTATAAATATCGTCAACCACTTCCAACGAACTAAATTAATAAGCCCAACCTTCTCCTACCCATTCAATTCGTCCTAACAAGACTATCTTTCTTCTTTATATTTACCAATCTATCAAAGCAACAGCAGCAAGCAACATAGCATTTCAGTAATGGCTACTGTCCAGCTCAAGTCAGACTTTATTTTTGATCTTTTGAAGCGCTTCCTTCAGACAGACGAGGGAATTGCTGTCAAAAACAAGGTTAACCTTGTCTATCAATTCAACCTCGCCCCCGAGGTAACCCGTCCCCCGCCCCTTCTTCTTCTTCTATGATTGTTGAGTATGTTTAGATTATCTTTTTATGGGTTTGAAATGCAGAAAATTGGGAAGGATGAGGTGAGTTATACTATTGATCTCAAAAAGGGCGAGGTTATCAAAGGTAAAAGCATTTTCATCATGTTTACTTTTGTTCTGCTCTCAGATTGGAATCTTGGTGTTTCACGTTATTATATGTTTATGTACAAGGATAGAAAGATAGAGAATCATGGATATGATTAGAGGTTAAGCTTGCAACCATCAGAAATTCAGAATCTTACATCTTGCAAGTAAAATAAATCGGGCCCATCAGATATTTTTAGGAGATTCCATTCAAATCTTTTGGGTTTGGCCCTGTTTCTTGCTACATGGCGGGAGAAACCTGAGAAACAGAGAAAAAAGACAGGATTTTTTTTTTAAAAATTGGATAATGGTTAGTCCCTCTTTTTTTTTTATAACCGGGTGTCCGGGTCAATTTCCATTCACTACAACTAATCTTCAGACCCATTAAATATCCTGCAAGCCTAGTGAGCAGATAAGACATTACGGGCATGACAAGCGTGTATGGTAAGACTTGTAATCAAGTCTTTTACTCCACTAGGCCAAGATCCACTTGCGTTAGTTCCTCTTATTGCAACCAGGGGTGATTGTGAAGGAAGCATTTTAGCTTGCTAGTAGATCATGAGGTTTTCACTTTGTTGGAGCTTCAAGATCTTGACTTTCTTGTTTGTTTTTGGGCGAGATCAATTAGAAAACGCATTAGATACTAGCACTGTTCTCTCCCATGCTTACTTACACGCATGCATGCTCCTTTTGTTAAACAAGTTTAGTTGATTGTTTTGAAATTTAGGGCCATACGAAGGAGGGAAGCCTGATACCACATTTACCCTAAAGGATGAGGATTTTGTGAAGCTTGCCGATGGAAAGTTGAGTCCCCAGATTGCTTTTATGAGGTTGGAATTCAATTTAGCTGTTCAATTCTATCACTGCCCGAATTCAATTCCTTGCTTGTTCTTCATTTGCGTACTTCAACTTATTCATCCCCAAGCAGCGTGGCGTGATGACAAAGGATTTGAGATCTGTATAGCAGATCTCAAATTCGAGTCAGGGCACATCTCTTGTAAGAGCTTATGACAACCGACGTTTTATTCACTCACCTGACCCATAAAATATCATTTCTAGGGATGGGTTCCCTGGAAAAGAAAATAAAAATTACTCCAACTGACTCATTTGATGCTTGCAGGGGTGCGTTGAAGATCAAGGGTAGTTTGAGTGCTGCGCAGAAATTCACTCCTGACATCTTCCCCAAGCGTCCTAAGCTGTGAGCTACTACCGGGCCGGAGACTGTGCAACCGGTTGAAAGCTGTCCGTCAACGTCTGATATTGTTGATGAATTCATAAACTGTTTGTTTGTTTGTTTAACACGGGACCAGATTGGAAGCTACCAGAACAATCTTTATAATTATAAAGCTCCACAATCCTCTCTGATTATCAATTTACATGTTCTTGTTTCTTGGACTAAAAATCATTAGATTGTGCGATCCTTGATTTGAGAATCTTGTGGGTGCTCCGTTTCTGTTATCTGAAAGCATCTATTACTCGAGTCTGTGGCTGTCACAATGTTGGTTCTACGCTGCATATCAGAAAAAGAAAATCACTCCGCAGTCCGCACTATTTCGGAATATGTGGGGAGGATCACAAGACTTCGAAAGGCTTCTGGGCCCCTGTTACTTTGTTTCGCTTATCGAGTCTCAACAACTGTGTTATACAGCCTTGAGTGTCTGTTTATTTCTCACTGTAATTTAAAAATATTTTTATTTTAAATTATTTTTTTAATTTTTTAGATATTTTAATATATTAATATCAAAAATAATTTTTTAAAATAAAAAAATGTCTAACAATCTCAAACGGCCTTAGCACTCCAAAAGTGCTTTTTAAAAATATATGAATTTTGTTTTTGCTTAAATGTTTTTTTAATAATTTTAAATTATTGTTATGCAATAATATTAAAAATAATTTTTTAAAAATAAAAAATATTTTAATATATTTTTAAATAAAAATTATTTTGAAAAATAATTATAATCACGGTATCAAACACGACACAGTTTAACTTTCCTAGGCCAACAGGTCAATTACGTGACCTGTCAGCCGTACTGGCACATACCGGGTGGGTTTCATGTCAACAGCTTGTTTGTAAAATTATATTAGAAATTGTTTTTATTTTTTTTGCCGTAAAATATATTAAAAAAAATATATATTTTTTAAATTGGTCCGGCCAATTAGTGACTCATTCATGATTGAGGCCGAGTTTATCAACACGCTGAATTTAAGTCGTCGTGGACGCACGCAGTCTTGCTCTTCACCACATCTGGGGTCTCATTTGTGGTTTGCTTGGATTGCCTTGGACGCCATTCTTCCTCACATTTCTTCTCCTTTCCTTCCATCTTTCCATCTTGCAACTCCAAACAATATCTAAACCAGCTTTGGTCATGATTCAGAATGTGAAAGCTTAACCTTTTTCCTTTGGTTTCTGCTAGAAAGTCAAGCATTTTGGCTACGTTTAAGGGACGTGGATGCTTCAACGGAAGAAAATCTAGAGCCAAGAAAGGTATTTTACTGGTTTTAAACTTATTTTTAATTACTGTAATATTTTTTAACATTATTGGTGTAGGTTTTTGAAAACTTAGAATAGGAAAAAGGCATTAATACTCTTGATGGCTTAAGATTAGGTATAAATGAATTAAGGGTATAGTAGTAACTTGTAAAATATAAATAGAAAAAGAAAAGAAGAGAAGTAAAGCTGAAAATTTTAGAGTGAACCGGAAGAGAGTAAAAAAGAGAAGAAAAAGAGAGAAGAGAAAAGAGGAAGGGAGAAAGGAAGGAGGAGAAATAAATATTAAGGCAATGTGTATGTGTTATTATGTAAAAATATTGTTTATTAGTTAAGCTTTTTGCTTGTATTGGTGATTAGGGTTTGTAGATTTTATTTGGGTTTGATTGATAAATGAAATGCGATGTTAAGGGTTTAATGTGTTGGGTAATAGTTTAATTGATTTGATTTTAGATGATTTTGAAGTTAATTGATGTGTTTGGTGTAAAAAAATATTGAGAACTGGAATTCTGGGCTGGAGGTTGAAGATGATGAAATTTCATTTTTGTCCCTTTTATGAAAAATTACAGTTTGGTCCCCGAACTTTGGAAAATTACAGTTTAGTCCTTGAACTTTGGAAAATTACAGTTTGGTCCCTGGAATGAAATATTAGTATTTCAGATTGGTTGGATGGATAATTGAAGCTTATTATGAATTATTATCAATTTTAGAAATTGTGTATTTTGAATTAGATTTCGAAAGAAACCGTTGTTTTTAGGTTTTGCAAAAAATAGATAGTTTGATTCAAAACACATAGGATTATTAATTAAACTCTTAGATACATTTATTAAAGAGATGTTAATTCTTTTGAGTCATTTTTGAGTATGTTTTCTTTTATATATTCAGATAATCCTGATATTCTACCCGCGGTACGTTAGTAGGATTTCGTCATCATTCTGCTTTTGAATTCTATTCGCTTTTGAGTCAGGTGAGTGGATAATATTTAATATGCATGAGAAATATTATAAATATTTGATTTGCTAGTATTTAGATTATGATTCTTGATAATATATACGTTAATTACTATTCTTGTTACAATAAAGCATAATCAATTGTTGAATATGCGTTCTTGATATGAGTCAATATCTGTTTGTGAATTGATAGCTCCTCATTTGATTGATGTCATAAGTTGAGCCTTGAGATATGAATATGTCTGTTTGATTATGATATATATATATCTACGGTATGTTAGTCAGAATACCCACGCTAACAAGGAAATATTAGTCTTTGTGCACATCGTATCTGAAACTCTAGTTGGTTAGGGGAGTCACCAACCTGTGCGGACTGATCATCCCACAGTATGTAGCCTCATGCTCATTGCATTCTGATTTTCTGACGAGCTTTACCTATTATATTCTTGTTATGACCTATTTGAGAAACCTTCTTGTAAGAACTCTGAGCCGATTCGATAATATATATCTCATCATTATATTATCTCGTATGTGTATATCAGATATTATTTACTCACTGAGTTGTTGAACTCACCCCATCATTATTTATTATTTTCAGGTAGCTTGTTAGCAAATCATTATCGTCGAAAATTCAGAAATTATTATTTTGGTTGTAATCGACACTTTTGTTTTTATGTCTAGTTAACGCTCCATAATTATAATAAGATGTTTTCGACTCTTGTATTAAGACAATCGAACTATATTATAAGTTTACTTTGTTATTTCTGCTACGTTGAACTTTGAATATGAATGATAAGCTTGTAAGTTTGGGTTCGCATAGGTGTGGAACTTTGGAGGGAGACCATGCCTATGTGTCGGTCACGGATCCGGGAATCGGGTCGTGATAATTGGATAGAATCAACCAATATGATATGCCAGGGAACTCAATTTGAATACATCCTCTAAAGAATAGTATACCAGGCGGCCAGTTTATGAGGGAATATAGGATTGGAAAAATCAAATCACGGATGGATACTCTTCTTAATTGTCTTGATTTCTCCTACCACTTTCGGAGGATAAAAAAAAACTGTTTTCATCTTTAGCCATATAATCTTGTCATGATGTCTATGAGCCGCGACATCAATTTAAATATCATGGTTATAAAAAGCGATATCGTAGTTCTCAACACAGACATGCAACTGTTGACGACGAGGTAAAACTAAAGAGATAAAGTGTGAAGAAGTTAAAATGGATAAGTGAATTTTAACTAATAAAGCATGACTTTTTTGAGTCATGACGGACGACTTACGTTGTGGGTTCGACAAATCTTGCACGCCACTGAGGCCTATAAGAAGGCATCAGAATTTACCTCCCAGGAGCAAAACAAAGAGAATGAGCTTTCTCAGTACTTTCTGCTTCTTCTCTCTCTTTCTCTCAGCTTTCCCTTCGCTCACCTCTTCTAATTTACTATTTCAGGTAAGGCATGAGCCATGCCAAACATATCCCTCTCAAAACCAAAATGATTTTGTATACGTAAAATTCATTGTTAATGAGTTTGATGATTATTTGATAGGGTTTCAACTGGGAGTCATGTAACAAGGCAGGTGGATGGTACAACTCACTAAGAAACTCAGTTCCTGACTTGGCTAATGCTGGAATTACTCACGTCTGGCTTCCTCCATCCTCTCACTCTGCTGCAACTGCACCACAAGGTAGTTTATATATATATATAGCTTGAACAGTAATATTTGATGACGAGAGAAACTTAGTTGTTGCATTTAATTTGAAGAGGCATGAGCAATAATGAAGAACATTTGAGCGTGCTAAAAAACAAGAAAACTTGAGAAAGTGACAATTTGGATCTCTTGTTTTGGTCATTTGAATTCCTTTTCAGGAGACAGAACATCTAACATACGCTTTATTTAAATTTCTTCTAGGATATATGCCAGGCAGGCTTTATGATCTGAGCGCATCAAGATATGGATCACAGGATGAATTGAAATCACTAATTGGGGATTTCAATCAGAAGGGAATTAAATGCCTAGCTGACATTGTCATAAACCATAGAACTGCTGAGAAGCAAGATGAGGGAGGAAAATGGTCCATTTTTGAAGGTGGAACTCCTGATGATCGCCTTGACTGGGGCCCATCCTTCATTTGTGGCGATGACACTGCCTATTCTGATGGCAAAGGAAATCCCGATTCAGGAGACGACTTTGAGCCTGCCCCTGATATTGACCACCTCAATCCAAGAGTTCAGAGAGAATTATCAGATTGGATGAACTGGTTAAAGTCTGAAATAGGATTTGATGGGTGGCGATTCGACTTTGTTAAGGGTTATGCTCCTAGTATTACCAAAATTTACATGGAAAATACTTCACCAGATTTTGCAGTTGGTGAAAAATGGGACTCTCTTGCTTATGGACAGGATGGAAAGCCTGACTATAACCAGGATGCGCACCGTGGCAGCATAAGAGATTGGATTCAAGCAGCTGGTGGTGCTGTCACAGCATTTGATTTCACATCTAAAGGGATACTTCAGGCTGCCGTGCAAGGAGAGTTATGGAGGTTGAAGGACTCCAACGGAAAGCCACCAGGATTGATCGGCCTGTTGCCACAAAATGCTGTGACTTTCATAGACAATCATGACACCGGGTCTACTCAGCAGATCTGGCCATTTCCATCCGAAAAAGTCATCCAGGGATATGCCTACATTCTCACCCATCCAGGGACCCCGTCCATTGTAACTTCAGCTCTATTTTTTTCTAGTCTTTACACCCTTCTCTCTTTTTAGCTGCTTGATATACTAGAAAACTCTCATATTATTGCTAACTACAGAAGCTTTCCATGTTTTGCAGTTTTATGATCACTTCTTTGACTGGGGCCTGAAAGAAGAAATTGGAAAATTGGCAACAATTAGGAAAGATTATGGGATTGGCTCTACCAGCACTGTGAATATTTTAGCCGCTGATGCTGATCTTTATGTGGCGGCAATTAATGATAACATAATCATGAAGATTGGACCCAAAACCGATCTCGGAAACCTTATCCCCTCAAACTTCCAGGTTGCTACATCTGGAAAAGATTACTGTGTGTGGGTAAAAAATTGAATACCAGGATACCTTAGCTATATATGTATGAACTGCGTTCAAGAATAATTCACGAAGCTTGTTGTGGACAGCAAAAAATTATTTTTGCATGATCTTAAAAGTGTCACGACATTTCTTCTATTGTCACAGTTGTTCAAGGCAGGGGTAGTAAAAAGGTGTGTTTGCAATGCTTCAGCATTAATGTTGTGTTTCATCCATCAAATCGCAGGCAGAAGAACAAGGACGAGCTTAGCTACCAATAAATTTGTACTGATTGACTGCTGATAAGATTTTTTGCCCCAATCACTTGCATTGATCTTCGAAATCCTTTCACATCAATTTCCAGCAACCAAAGGGAAAATGTTAATTCTGAAACAGGGTCTGCAATTCCAAAATTACACATAATAAGACCAAAAACTAGTGAAGAATTAAGGAAATATACATGCATGGTTGTTGATGTTCTTCAGTAGACCCTCACAGTGCCACGGCCAAGCACTTGATGAAGGCCGCGATGTTTACAAGCAAGCGCGTTAAAATTCTAGGTAATAAATCTTAATGTGAAAGTTGACCCCGTCAAGAAACCAAATCTCAAGTTATACTGGTTGACCTTGGTCAACCTATGAAAAATCTATCGTGCGTCTCCACCTCTGTGTCTTATTTTACACGTTCAGTTTCCTTATTCCCCACCTCGTCCTCTCTCCCCCTATGTTTCACCTTCAATTCACTGCCAATCTAATCCCTGTTAAGTCCCATTCTATCTTTCACCGTAGCTGCTTCTTCTTCCTCCCTTCTGACCTGCCAAAGAAAAAGCCTTTTCTTTTCTCTCTCTGTGAAAATGGTGAAGGATTGTCCGCTTTAGCAGTGATATAGAATGATTCATGCTTATTCTATCTGTAAATCCAATTCCCAGGAAAGAAACGCACAGCTTTCTGGGGTTCTTGTAATCATAACTTGGGCTGAAAAAACTGTTGAGATCTCTCTTCAATTTTTAGTCGGGTCACATCCGGATTATGCCGAGTCACTCGGGTTTCAGATTAATTCATGAGTCATTCAATTAGACCAGGTGAATTGCCAGTTCGAGTTTTACTTGTAGTCAGGGAAAGAGTCTTTTCAAGGCAACCAATGCTCTATCATATTAAACTAATTTAAAAATATAAAAAAAAATTATTTTAAAATAAAATAAAAATTATTTTTTTTATTAAAACGTTATGCCTGTCTTTCTAAGACCCAATTCAGGCCGCAAATCCTGGGAATTAGCCAGTCGAGCCGAGTCTTGTAAGACTGGTTTTTTCTTCTCCTCTAAATTATGTGTGAAAAATATTAATGATTGAGGCTTACCTCACCTAACTTTTCTAGACAATCTGTGGATGTTAGAGAGTGTTATCCATTGATTCTATAAGATTTATTTCCATCCCATTCCCACTTTGTTCGAACTTAAAGTTAAGAGTCCTATTCTACATTTACCTAAAATATAGATAAATAGATATAGGATATATAAATAGATAGATAGACTTATTAAGTCACATTCACTAGCTTTTTATAATACAATGATGTTATCAACTCTTATGTTCATATTCTATGTTTTATTTAGTGGAATTAAAATAAAATAGCAAAAGGTTATTTTTTCAAAATAGTATGTATGAAAATAATATTTTTTATTTTTGAAAAATGATTTTTGATATCAATACATTAAAACAATTTAAAAACACTATTTTTTTCATTTAAAATCAAAAAATCAAAATTTTATTTTTTTTATAGAAAAAACGTTTAAAATGCTTTCCAAACACCCTTTATCTCTTTCTTGCCTCCTCCTCTATGTTTTCTAGTTACTAAGGAATTTTTTAGCTTACATTTGCTCCTTGATAATCTTTAATTTGCTGGTCTTAATTTTAGTTGATTTCATGAAATTTGGTGAAAATGTTAGTATCTCTTTTTAATTTAAGTAGAAATCTAGTCCCATTTTATATATATAAAAATCAATTTTAATTTCAATTTTGTTTAAAGACCTTTTACATGAAATCAGGATATATTATTTTGAATTAATTTTTAATATTAATTTAAATAGTTTTTGATTTTATATAATATTTTGGAGTTTGTTTTAAAATAATTTTTACAGTTTTTATATGTAAAATAATCTTCTAATAATACATTATACACGCTAGGAGTGATTTTAAAAACTTATTTTATGTTATTTAAATTTTTATATGGTCAGTAAATATTAAAATAATGGAAAACAAGATTAACTTATTTTTAGATTTTATTAATTTCTCCAATGTTATTTCTTCTTTTAATTGGAGGTAGATAAATTCTTCTATTATTACTGTAATAAAAATATAATAATCAATAATATAGTTTCTTAAAAAATATGTTTGTAAATATAATCATGGATCCGCTATTTACAATGCTATTTGCTATCAGCATATAAACGTGGCAACCGCATTGGATACTGTAGCTTAAACGATGTCGTAATAGAAGGCTTAGAGATCTCTGAGAAGACAGATCAGAGAAAATCTACCGTGCCAACGGCCAAATCTCGCGCCAAAAAGGGCGATCCTAAGAATAAGCATGAACTTGGTCTCTCATGTATGTCTATCGTCTCCAAAGTCCAATCTCTCATTCTTTCACTCTTTACTCAAATCTCACATTGAAACTCAGAGCCCAAAATCAGCATTACTTCTGTTTCGTCACATGTTACAATGCAATCTGAAACCAAATGATTTTACTTTCTCTTTACTTCTTAAATCCTTCACTTCAATTCCACTAAGTGAAAAACTAGAAGCCAATCAGATTCATACCCCCTTGCTAAAATCTGGGTTTGACCAGTTTGTCTATGTTAGTACTGCTCTTCTTGATTTTTACATGAAATTGGGATGTGTACATTATGCACGCAACCTGTTTGATTATATGCCTGAAAGAGATGTTGTTGCTTGGAATGCGTTGATTTGTGGGTACTCGCGAAATGGGTATGATGTGGATGCTTTGGAGATTTTTGTTCAAATGCTTAAAGAGAGTTTTTCTCCTCTTCAAACTACTTTGGTTGGTTTGGTTCCGTCCTGTGGACAGCGTGAGTTTGTGTTTCAAGGGAGGTCTATTCATGGGTTTGGTATAAAGACTGGTATTGATCTGGATTCTCAAGTGAAAAACGCACTTACGTATATGTATGCTAAATTTGGGGACTTGGAAGCGGCTGAGCTTTTGTTTGAGGAATTAGAGGACAAAAGTGTTGTTTCTTGGAATACCATGATTGGTGCTTATGCCGGAAATGGTTTCTTTAACGAGTCAATGATTGTGTTTAAACGGATGGTAGAGGAAAAAGTGGAGGTCAATCCAGTTACTATTATGAGTCTTTTACCAGAAAATATCAGTCCTGAACTGATCCATTGCTATGCCATCAAAACTGGACTTATCACTAATGGCTCAGTAGTTACTTCACTAGTTTGTATATACGCGAAGTGCGGGGGTACTGAATTAGCAGAACTGCTTTACTGGTCTTTTCCACAGAAAAACTTGGTGTCATTAACTGCAATTATTTCAAGCTATGCTGAAAAAGGAAACATGGATTTGGTGGTGGAGTGTTTTTCTAGAATGCAGCAGATGGACATGAAACTGGATTCAGTTGCTATGGTTAGCATCCTACATGGAATCCCAGACCCTGCTTACATGAGTATCGGAGTAGCTTTCCATGGCTATGCATTAAAGAATGGTTTGGATACCCTTAATCTGGTTTCAAATGGGCTAATAAGTATGTACTTCAAGTTCAATGACATACAAGCTGCATCCTCTTTGTTTTATGAAATGCCTGAAAAACCATTAATCAGTTGGAACTCGGTTATATCTGGCTGTGTGCAGGCTGGAAGGGCAAGTGATGCCATGGAGTTTTTCTGTCAAATGAAGATGTCTGGACTTAGTCCTGATGCTATTACTGTTGCAAGTTTACTGACTGGCTGTTCCCAACTCGGATACTTACAATTAGGGGAGAGACTTCACAACTACATTCTTAGAAACAATCTAAAAGTGGAGGACTTTGTTGGAACGTCTCTCATAGACATGTATACCAAGTGTGGAAGCATTGTGCACGCAGAAAGGGTATTCAACAGCATCAAAGAACCGTGTCTAGCTACATGGAACACAATGATTTCAGGCTATAGTTGGTATGGCTTGGAACATAAAGCTCTAAATTGTTACAATAAAATGCGAGAACGAGGGGTAGAGCCTGATAGAATAACTTTCTTGGGGGTTTTAGCTGCTTGTATCCACGGCGGTCTTCTTCATGAAGGGAAAAGGCACTTCCGGATCATGAGAGAAGAATTTGGTTTGGTACCAAATTTGCAACACTGCGCCTGCATGGTTGGTCTCCTAGGCCGTGCAGGTTTATTTGAGGAAGCAGTATTATTCATCAAGAAAATGGAATCCGAGCCTGATTCTGCAGTTTGGGGTGCTTTGCTCAATGCTTGCTGCATCCATCAAGAGGTCAAGCTTGGAGAATGTTTGGCCAAGAAGATGTATTTATTGGATTACAAAAATTGTGGGCTCTATGTGATGATGTCAAATCTCTATGCAGCCACAGATAGGTGGAGTGATGCTGCAAAGATGAGGGAAATAATGAGAGATATTGGCGGGGATGGCACTTCAGGAGTCAGTCAAATTGAAGTAACTTCATCACAAGAAATGGATCCGGACTTGTACCGACGACAATTGCTTCGGTTCTAATCTCTGTAAAAACTCAGCTGGGTCTTTTTATGTTTTCTGGGTGGGTGTTAAGCGCACCCATGACCCATAATTGGTCAGTACAGGGTCCAGATCCAAAAAGACTCGAATATGTCCACGTAAATCTGACGCGTGGCATCGACTTCTTCATTGATTCAACATCATTCAACCATTTATTAAACTTGAACCGGCTCAGCAATGACCCTAGCTGATGCAATGACCCGAGCTGTTTTGTGCGTTGACTTGCCGGTTAAATTTATTTGACTTGACAAGCATATTTGCCAAATTTAATCCGGTTAATTTTAAAAAACTTAAATAATATTTTTTTTCTTAAATAGATATTAAATTAATTCAATGACTTGTAAATTAATTTGACAGCTCAAACTCGGACTCTAAATCATGCTTAGATCATCATGTATTCTAGATTAAACAACACAGAAATATTATTATTATTATTTATAGATAAAAAAAAATGAATACAATGTGCATGTATTCTATCTTGAATTCTTGATACAACTATCATTTACTAAAAAAAAAAAGGCAAAAAGTGTTACAGTTTCAAATTTTGAGTTTGGCGCTCTTCATTTAAACAATCCCACTATTTAAAAAAAAAAAAAAAGACACTCCTTTCTCTCTGTTTCGGGAAAAAGAGAAGAGGAAAAAAATTGCAGCAAGAATGGGGGGTTCTCAAAGCCGTGAAGATCTAGAGCTCTCAGACTCGGACACAGAGTCCCAACATGAAGAAGAAGAAGAAGAAGAAGAAGAAAGCTACCAAGATGTCAGCAATGAAACCCCAGAAAAATCCTCCTCCTCCGGAAGAAGCAGACCCAAAACCCCATCTTCTTTTGATGAAGTTGAATCCAAGCTTAAAGCCTTGAAACTCAAATACCCATCAACAACAACCCAAACCCAGCAAAGCCATAACCCTAATTTTAAAAATGGGGTCAAACTTTACCTTCATATCGGCGGTAACACCCCAAAAGCCAAATGGGTTACTTCAGAGAAGTTGACTTCATATGCTTTCATCAAGACCTCAAAAATTAATGGTCAAAATGAAGACGAGGAGGAGGACGAGGAGGAGGAGTCAGAATCTGAAGAAGCTGCTTGGTGGGTTTTGAGGGTTAGTACTAAAATTAGAGCGAAAATCGCTGTTGAGATGCAATTAAAGACACTTAAGGAACAGCGCCGCGTTGATTTTGTTGCTGAAGGTGTATGGGCTATGAAGTTTTTTAGCGACGAGGATTATAAGCTTTTTAATAGTAAGTACCAGGATTGTTTGTTTGAGAATACTTTTGGGTATGAGTCGAATGAAGCAAACAAGGTTAAGGTTTATGGGAAAGATTTTGTTGGGTGGGCGAACCCGGAAAAGGCAGATGATTCTATGTGGGAGGATGCCGAGGATGATTTCTTGAAAAGCCCTGGATCTGCGACTCCTGCTAATGGAAATCAAGATTTGAGAGAGGAATTTGAGGAGGCTTCCAATGGAGGGATACAAAGCTTGGCATTGGGTGCGTTGGATAATAGTTTCTTGGTAGGTGATTCAGGGATTCAGGTTGTTAAGAATCTTAGCCATGGGATTCAAGGGAAAGGTGTTTATGTCAATTTTGGAAGTGGGAATCATAGGAGTGGTTCGAACTTGGTGCATTCGACCCCTAAAAAGGCGCTTCTTATGCGTGCTGAGACCAATATGTTGCTTATGAGTCCGATGAATGAAGGGAAATTGCATTCTACTGGTTTGCATCAGCTTGATATTGAGACTGGGAAGATAATTACTGAGTGGAAGTTTGAAAAGGATGGAACTGATATTACCATGAGGGATATTGCAAATGATAGCAAGGCAGCACAATTGGATCCGTCAGGATCGACATTTTTGGGGTTGGATGACAATAGGCTTTGCAGGTGGGATATGCGTGACCGGCATGGGATCGTTCAAAATCTTGCTACAGCTAATACTCCTGTCTTAAATTGGACCCAAGGGCATCAGTTTTCAAGAGGGACTAACTTTCAGTGCTTTGCTAGCACTGGTGATGGATCAATTGTCGTTGGGTCTCTTGATGGGAAGATTCGATTGTATTCAACCAATTCTATGAGGCAGGCAAAAACAGCTTTTCCTGGCCTGGGATCACCTATTACTCATGTTGATGTTACCTTTGATGGGAAGTGGATATTGGGCACCACTGATACTTATTTGATCCTCATCTGCTCTCTTTTCGCAGATAAGGATGGTAAGACAAAGACTGGTTTTAATGGTCGTATGGGTAATAGGATTGCAGCTCCAAGATTGTTGAAGCTGACTCCTCTGGATTCACATCTAGCTGGCGTCAATAACAAGTTCCGAAAGGCTCAGTTCTCTTGGGTAAGTAGACTTGTATCCCTTTTCACAGAGTTGTTAATGCTTGTGTTGCATCATCTGTTTAATGCATATGATATGCATTCAGTCCTACGGCCATTAGATACATAAGTTATTGGTGATACTTTACATAACCAGATTCCTTTTTCTTTATTACCTTTTCATCAATGCTTAGACAATTCAATACGTGAATCATTTGGTTTAAATGCCAAGCTTTGGTTGTTCCTTCAGGATTTTTTATCTGGATAAGCATGATGAAAATGGTTGTTAATGCTGTTCGCCTTATTTTGGTTGGGTCTCCATTTTACTATTTGTTTTCCTTCTTTACAAGATATCTACCTGTCCATATGCAATGCTTATGGATATGTTGTTCTAGTGAAACAAATTAGATATAGTAGAAACTTCAATGGAGTTGTTGCTTTGATGTTTGTTTGCTTCTTTAGAGAGTTTTAAGGAGGAAAATGGTTCTCTTAGCAGGTGTTTCAGATGGTTTTCTAACTGGTTGGAGCTCTTACTAGGCTCCAACACGTGGTAATAACTTCTTTTTGAATCTATAACATGGAAAAACAGTCTTCCTGTAATTTGAGAGGACCATTTTACATTATAATTCACGTTGCACCTAAGTAGGTCTTACCATGTATGTTTTTCAGTAGTTTATTTTTTAGACTTAAGAGGTGTCCAGGAGTGTGTGGCTTTACCTACTGTATGTAGACGAAAGATTTCTCTATGCGATCATATTCTGTTAAAAGGGTGCAGGAATGATGCTTGTAGGTTGAAGTATCACATACTTGCTTCACATGCCACTGAATTCTTGAGGATTAGAATATGTTATGAGATAAGTCGGTTTTCTACAAGGGATATTTCTTGCTGCATGAGCATTTGATTCAAGATGTTTATGTCCTGGTTGTTTAGCTTAGAAGGTTGTCTTTTTCTAGTATCTTCTCAATAGTTATGAATCCTTCTAGCAATGCTCTGTGCCCAACTTCTGTATTTCCCATTCAACTATATAAAAATTTCACCCAGTCTTGACTGCTTGATGAACCTCATCAAAAACAGAAGTTAGAAACTTATATTTTCCTAGAACTTAATGCTGAAGCCTCGGTTGGAAGCTAGGTATCATGGAGTGGAAAGATGGCTGTTCATCAATCAAGTTTCATCGAGACCTCCCCACTGAAAGATCATGGTCATATATCAGCTACCATAATGATAATGCATGACACTGGATAGTGTCTGAAGTGGCGGGATTATTTGTAAAGTGATGTTGCCTTTGTTGCATTACTGTGTTAATCTGAAACATTTTCAGTTGAACCTTGTATATCTGAAATTGCATAATGAGCATTAACAACATATCTTAACTGCACAACAATATACTTGGCTATTCATTTTAGTTTTTGTCGATTTAAACTCTTGCACTTTAGTCAAACGAAATAGCAGTGCTGGGATTCTCTTTCAAACTCGGTTCCTTTTCTCCTGCTGTACCTGCATATCTTGCTGTGACTGCCTTTGCAGATGAAAACTTCAACATTATTTGAGTTTAAAATTTTTGCAGGTCACAGAGAATGGGAAGCAGGAGCGCCATTTGGTTGCAACAGTAGGCAAATTTAGTGTGATATGGAACTTCCAGCAGGTAAAGAATGGCTCCCATGAGTGCTATCGTAATCAAGAGGGCTTGAAGAGCTGCTACTGCTATAAGATAGTCCTGAAGGATGACTCCATTGTTGATAGCCGTTTCATGCATGACAAGTTTGCAGTCAACGATTCTCCCGAGGCTCCACTGGTGATTGCAACCCCCATGAAAGTCAGCTCCTTCAGCATTTCAAGCAGGCGCTGATTGCCGAGTTACTGCTCTTTAGTTGATCACTTTCTCAGTGTCGCAAATGCTTTCTAAAACTCATGTGTATTATTTTTCGTTGCTGTTTAAGTAGGTATGTTTGGATTTATATTCCAGGAAGACTGATGCCTGATTTTACTGTATTTGGAATCTTACAACACATCGTTAGTAATTTGATGTCTCTTCGCATCTTATTGTTGTATTACCTCATTGAATCCGAAGCTCTTGTCTTCAACAGGATGAAGTTCTGTCTGATTTCTTGTTCCTTTTCTCCTTTTCTACTCACTGTTGAGAAGTTAGGCTCCCTGGCATCCGCCCTGGCTGTTTGATTGGCCATCACAAATTTAATGGGACTTTGCGGGACCATGTTATCGTCTTTTCTTTTCTTTTTATGGTGAGTTCTTATTTTGGATGGTAGTTATATACGTGGCTATGGTGGATGCCTTTAGTTGCGTCTCGCTGAGAGAGAGAGAAGGGAAGAAGAAATGGCAGTTGCAATGGGTAGACCTTTCGCTATTCAGTCATGTTTGTCTTCCTCCTTCTGCTCCTTATCTAAGAACATAAATAAGTCATCATTTGGCGCAGCAGAAACTTTTTTCCCTGCCAAACCAAACAGCACTTGCTGCACAACAATTGCGGTTCATGCCCAACAGCGACCCACATGGCTTCCTGGGCTTGACCCTCCACCTTATCTTGATGGAACGTGAGCCACTGTGCTCTATCTAATCCTCGACGTTGAACTTGAAAATTTCTGTCTGTTGTTTTTGTTTTGCTCAATCTTGTCCTCTTTCTCTAATTTAGGTTGGCTGGAGATTTTGGGTTCGACCCCCTTGGCCTTGGAGAGGACCCACAGAGCCTGAAGTGGTACGTGCAGGCAGAGTTGGTCCATTCTCGCTTTGCCATGGCTGGAGTTGCCGGAATTCTTTTCACAGATGTGAGTTCCACAAAACCGTCATCTTATTTGTCTTGTTGGTGGCATTTAAGTTTTTTTTCATATTTTCTAGTCTCCCTTCTCAAAACTACTGCTGAAAGTAGAAAACACTTGTTAGATAGGGCAAAGAAACTAGCACAAGAGTGTGGAAAGCAAGATACAATCTTGTCAATTTGCAAATTTAGACTGAATATGGATCATAATCCGTAAATTTTTTATAGACATCCCTGCTAGTAACCATTTAGTACCGTTGTTGCAGCTACTACGTGTGACAGGGATCAGAAAATTGCCGGTCTGGTATGAAGCAGGTGCCGTGAAATTCGAATTTGCGAGCACAAGGACGTTGATTGTGGTCCAGCTGCTCTTGATGGGGTAAAAAGCTTTTCAATCGTTAATCAATTCTTAATATGATTATTATGGTGTTATATGCGTTGTGCAAAAGCTGCGTTAGAACGTTTGTTTTGCCAACGATTTACCGAACCTCATTTTTGGAAGCAGATTTGCAGAGACAAAAAGGTACATGGATTTCGTCAGTCCTGGATCCCAGGCTAAGGAAGGATCTTTCTTTGGACTGGAATCTGCACTGGAGGGCTTGGAACCTGGGTAATTCTAACAAGATTGTTATCAACTCTAAAACCTGTCAAGGCTATGAACCCCATTGTATTTTAAAAACATGTGTTCGCTTTAGTATTTGATATTCGAGATTTTTGCATGATTTGGTGTATGAACTTCATTTGTCTTAAAATTCAGTCTTTAAATACAGAGGTGAGAGAGAGAATCGAGGAGGGGGGGAGAGAAGATGGGGTGAGGAAAAGAGAGGATGCATGAAACTGGAAATCAGTTTTTCCCCATGATTTATATTTTTAGTTTTTCATGCAACTCGTCAAGAAATATATTATTTTCGATCATCTAGACTTTTTTTTCAGTGTTTTTTTTTAATATGTGCCTTATTATTGACATGATTTGGTTTGCAAAGAACAGCTATCCTGGCGGTCCTCTGCTAAACCCTCTAGGGCTGGCTAGAGATATCGAAAACGCCCATGCCTGGAAGCTTAAGGAGATTAAAAATGGTCTCTTCTTCTTCTTCTTCTTCTTCTTCTTCTTCTTCTTCTTCTTCTTCTTCTTCTTCTCTGGTTGCTTCGAGGGCTTTGCAGCTCTGTTAAACTAAGCCATTGATTTCCTCTGCAGGACGGCTTGCGATGGTAGCCATGGCGGGCATTTTTGTGCAAGCTGCAGTGACTCATGCAGGTCCAATTGATAACCTTATGGAGCACCTCTCTAACCCGTGGCACAAAACTATCATCCAAACCCTTGCTAACTCTGCTTCCTAGTTCGACAAACAAGTTATCTACTGCAATTTAATTTTAATTACAGCGTCATTGGTTTCTATCTTTTTTCATGGATTTCTTGAGCCAACTTAAGACTTATGCTGAACAAGGATCGGTCGGAAACGTTTATTGGTCACCACAAACCTAGGTGGAAATGTTCATGGTAACTATTACTTTTTTTTTTTTTATCAATCTATTGACTCGCTAATCTGATATTTATGCTGGAACTAAGTCTTATTTTGAATTATTTCTTTGATGTATTATTAACCTAAGACTTTTAATTTGGATTAACATAAAATAAATTTTAAATTCATAAACTCGGATCAAATCTTGTTATCGTGAACTTTCCTCTTAATATTTGAGCTTGTATTTTCAAAATGTAAGTTAACATATTTGTTATTTACAAGGATTCATTAGAGTTCGCAATTAGTTATTACTTTAATATTAAAGTTTATAGGAACTCAAAAATAATTTTCATTATAGAAATATCAACAAAAGTCCGACCTGCCGGATTCGAACCAGCGACCTAAGGATTTCGGTGCCTTACTACAGTCCTCCGCTCTACCAACTGAGCTAAGGTCGGATTTCATGTCGTTTGATGGAAATTTAAATATTAAAAGTATTTACGTCCTTGATAGAGAAACCACTCCAACCCCTTAAACAAAGCCGATCCACCATTTTTTCTCTCTTTATATACACAACACAGGTTTGTTCCCGGCGGCACTACCCAACCTCAAGTTTTTGGGGAGCTTGGCACCTGAAAGTTTTAAAAAAACTTCAATTTTAGTCTTTAATTTTTTTTTTATAATAGTTATGCATTAATTAGCCCCTCTAAATATAAAATTTCTGTCCTTCAACCTCGTAGTTTTTACGATGACACCCAGTTAACTTCCTTGGGTCTAGGGCGGAGGATGATGGAGTCCTTCTCAGTGTCGAGCTGTGGAGCCATTCTTTTTCAAGAGATAGCCTTACTTTGTTCATCCTGTCAAGTAGACATTGAAGGATGCTGATACTAAAGTCCAGCAAAATTCACCATGCAATTTGGTTTGGTTCTAAGGTATCACACGGTTCCTATTTAAACCTACCGAATAAATTTTTAAAAAAGAACTACTTCTGTTCAGAACCATCATGAGGTTCCAGCATCAAATAATCTCAGCGTCCACAGAAATCAGAGCATATGATATTAGGAGAAAAGTCCAATCTTGTTTCTCACAGAAATACAAATTGGCCAAATTCTTTGATTAAACCAAGCTCACACCTTTATAATGATTCGATGTTCAAGTGTCCAAAGCCTATACATCACGGAACCAACTGGTTATATATCCATCTGAAACAAAGAGAACTGTATTCTGAAATTGTTTCACCCTCCAAGGCCAACCAGCCATGCAACTATGCCTTTGAGGGAAACAACAATATAAAACAATGAACTTCTATTACACAATCAATCACAAACATTTACACGAGTAAGACCTCCAATCTTTTGGTATCCAGGTTTGCGTTCAATGTGAGGGAAAAAATGCCCAGTATGGAGAGGTAAAATCATAGCAGGATGGAAAGCACATCTGTTTTCAGCAACAAGTTACCCTGTCTTCGATGCGTTTGACTTCTTCCTTGCTAAGAACAGCAAAAGTCGCGGGAACAATGATTTCTTCTTCTTCCTTAGAACCTTTGCCTCTGGAGAGGAAATGGTTTCGGTGTTACTTCCAGCAGGTACATACGATTTTGGGCTCGGAGCATGATCCACAGCAGCATCTGGTACACGGTCGAAGCTCTTTGATTCTTTCCTGTCCTCAAGGCTTGTCCTTGGGGTTTTATTGGGGTTGGCTGCTCCCTGACCAGATTCACTAGCCCTTCGCTGTTGTTCATGTTCAGCCCTCCACTTTCTCAACTCCTGTTCTACACCTAGCTTCCCTTCCTTGGCCTGCTCAGCCTTATCCATTGCAATTTTCAGAGCTTCCTTTCTAGCAGCCATCTCTCGATTCACTTGTTCCAGCTTCTCTGCAGTTCTTGACTCAGATTCCTTGGCTAGCTCAATTTGAGAAATAGCAGCTGCTACCCTCAGGTTGGCCTGCTCCTCTGCTTCATGGGCACGCTTGCTGAGCTCATAGTACTCTTCTAAAGAAAGAGTTACACTGGTTGGAGTATCCACATCTCTGGTGCTGTGAGCTGATTCACTCTCTTGCAAAGCTTTAATGGCTGCCGATGCCAATTTTTCTGAGGCCCTGGCAGCTTCTATCTCCTTCTGAGCTGCGAGTAATCTACTCTCCATCGTACTTGCACCGGCCTTTGCCTGTTCTGCTTCTTCCTTCGCCTTGCGTAGCTCTTCATGAGCCGTTCGAGCAAGTGACTTGGCCTCGTCAGCTGCTTCCGCTGCTTGCTGCAGTTGTTTGGGAATCCCAGCCATTTTTTCTCTGGCTTCTTTCTCTTTCATCTGTACCAGTGCTGTTTCTGACCTAGTTTTGTCCAGCTCAGCCTCAAGAGAAGCAACTGTTACTGAGGCCATTCCTTCTCTCTGCTTAATGGTGGAAAGAGACAGTTTTTCTTTTTCGAGCTCTGTTTGTAACGATAAGGCAGCCACCTTCAAGCAATTTACTTCAGCAGTTGCTTTCTCAATGTTGAGTTTTACTTCTTCCAGTTCCTTCTTTGCTGAAGCAACTGCTGCTTGTATGTTGGTATGAGTTTTTTTCTCTGGTTCGTCTTGCTCAGCTCTTGGTTCTCCTCCTGTTCCATCCTTCATTTTAGATTCCATATACGCGGCTAACTCTGTTTTCAAATCAACTAGCAAAGCTGAAGCAGTGTCTAGTTTTGATTTGAGATCCTTTGCTGAAAGAATTTGTTGGTTAAGTTTCTGGAGCTCCTCTTCTGCTTGCTTTAGTTCCTTCTCCCAGTAAAGTGAATCTTGCTCCAGGGCCATGGTTGCTCCTATTCTTTGCTCCTCTGCCTCCAGATGAGCAGCATGAGCAGACTCCAAGGATTCCTTTGTCGCGATCAACTCAATAGTGAGTTCCTCTACGGTCTTCTCAACTTCCTTGGATGCAGAAACAGCCACCTCGGCTTTTTTCACAGCTTCATCTTTCTCACTGACCAAAGAAGCATATTCCTTGTGCAGTGCTTCCAGCTCATTAGTAACAGTCTTTAGTTCTGATACCGCGGCTGAATGCCTGGCTTTAGCAACCTCAAGTTGTGCCTTTGCTGCAACACTAGCTTCATCAGCAATCCCCTGCTCCATTTCTTCCACCCTGAGCTTGGCAAGCTCAGAATCTTGTTTTGCCTGATGCTCTTCTGTCTGTGCCCTCTCCAGACTGAGCTTTAGCTCTTCAATTAGTCTCTTGGTGCTGTCCAACTCCTTTAGAACTTGTGTTTTTTCCTCTTCAGCAGCCTCTGAACGCTTCTTGTACTCAGGCATCTCCAACTGTACTGTCTCTAATTCTTGGTCTACAAGCTTGCGTCTCTGCAGAGTTGGAGAAAACACCTACAAGTTAGTAATTATGGAGATGGAAAAAATGTTTGCTGTTGGAGCAAAGCAATCAAATAGATGCAATGATTGGAAGCAAATCCAGATGAACTCAAATTGCTAGCATAGCACTCATTCAAAGAAGAGAAACTTCAAATTTTTAAACATGCAAAAAAGTGCACAATCAGATAAGATTTCCTTTAGAAAAGAATTGCATAAACATTTTCCTTTGTTCTTTCATCTCCAAAATATGTCAAGAGTCAAAATATTTTGTAAATAAAAGGGAGCGAAAAAGCAGTTTGCAGTAACAACTCTAACATCATTGGGTGATCATGCATGTACTCTTTCTTTTGAAAGCAAACATTTTGAGATTTCCTTTTAAAGCATCACAAAAAGTAACACAAGTGATCAAACATGAGAGTCTGCAGATTTTCCTCGTTGAAAAACGACAAAAATGAATATCTAAACCCGAATGCCATGATAAGAAGACGCTTGCTATGTCTCATTAAAGCCTTAACCACAGACTCAATAATACATTCCTCTTAAGCCTCTTCAAATGACAACCTCTTATGAAAAATAACTAACCATCAATTATACATCCAATCCTTTCCTAACCACCGGTGCAATCAGAATTTCCATAGGCATCAAAATGCACCAATAGCAACACGTTCTTGTTTCTGATATGCCATTTTCAATTTAGATTTCTTTGAAGACATGGACGCAAAAAAATTCCATGCTGAAAAATCCATAAAAAGATAAGGAAGCAAAAGATACGGCTTCCCTTCTCATTATCAAAAGTATTGACCGGTGCTGATGAAATATTGCTGAAAAGTTATTGTTAAGATATAATCAGGATGTGTGACATCAATGAAAATGGCAGATTGAGTGTACCTCTACAGTCTGGATTCTATGGGCTTTCCAATCAACAATTCCTCCAAACTTTGAAACAGCTTCTTTAACAGATTCAAAAGGTGCTGCCGTATCAATTAGACCTCTGTTTATATCAGCCAGTTTAACAAGTTGAGGAGAAAGTCGAGGAGATTCAGTAGACTTTGGTGTCATGAAAGCAGGACTGGCAACCTTCGCGCGAGGAGAAGCAGGCTTTTCTTGCTGCACTCGAACCTTTACATGGGGCAATTGAAGTTCATCAGGTTGTTCTCTTTCAACAGGGTCCTGAGGTTGCTCTACATCAGAGGAATTAGGTACGGGCTCCGATTGAGATTGCTGTCCATCAGAGGAATCCTGCATGGCTTCGGTTTTCTCTTGACGTTGCAGACCATTCGAGGAAACTTCAATGCCTCTTGTTTTCTCCAAAGGTTCCTCCTGTTCATTTAAAAAAATTTGTGTTCCTTCAGATTTGGAATCATCCTTCAACGCACCTTGATCATTCGCCTCTATTTTATCAACCGATGAAGTTGAAACTGAATTCTCTGTTGCAGGAACTTGATCAATCTGTCCATTTTCATTTGTAACAGGGCTTGACGAAGCTTCGCCAGGAGAAGGGCCATTATCCTCGGATGATTGTGGAGGAGATGTAACTGCAGCAATTTTCACATCCTCCATTAGCAATCAGCGCCACAATGCTCTCTACAATTGGAAAAGAAAAATTAGAAAAAAAATCATCACCCAAAATTCCCATCTAGTTTAACAGGAAAAAAATCACAGTGTCTATATCATCAAACATTGCAATCCTAGCAAATTTAGAATTAAGAAAAAAACAAAAAAATTTCCTCCTAACACATATATGCAGGCAATTTAGATCCATAATTCTGCGCATTTGCTGAAAATTGTTATAAGAAAAACAGAGAGAGAGAGAGAGATTCTGCAATATTATTAACAGCTCAGTTTGACTTAATACAAGAAAATAATTAATACAAAAAATTGTAGCAGTAACCTTAAATCTAACTAACCTATTGATTAAGATTCTGCTATATCATTAACAGCTCAGTTTGACTCGGGAAATTTAATGTCGGAATCATCAAACTAAGCTTCATTAAATGAATAAATTCGAAAAAACATTAAAAAAAAGAAGAAACTCACTCGACGAAGTCAACGTAGGAAGAGAAACAACATCAAAACAAGAAACTGAGAAAGCAATCGAATGATTAAAACTGGAGTATTAAGTTTGAAAGGTCTGACAGGTTCGGAGGAAAACCGAAAAGACGAAGGAGAAGGAGAAGGAGAGACAGGAAACATAAAGAAGAGGAAGAAGAGACGTTACCTGGTAATAACTGTGGTCGAGTAATAACTGGACGGAATTTTAATTACATGTTAAGCGAAAATAGAAATGGGACTAAAAATATAGAGAAAGGAGAAAAAAACGGAGAGGTAACACGTGCGTGAACTGGATCCATCTGTATGTCCATGTCCTATCTTTCTCTCCCTACAGATCATGGTTGCGACCCGGCCCGGGGATTGACCCAGGAAATAACATGTATCATTAAATTATTAGATTAAACTCGTGAATCATCAAGTTCATCTAAACTAATTATTTTTACTAAACTAAATTTCATTTTTTAAAAATAAAATCAGGTCAATCTAATCAGTAAAAAATAAATTATATTAATTAAATTTTGACTAGTCAATATTGTTTTTTTTTTTATGTGATGTAATTATTTATTTATGTGTTGTGTGGCAGCTCAGCTCAGTTGGATTTTTGGGTACAACTCCTGTCCACGTTTATCCATTCCTCTTTTATTTTTGGCTTGATTTTGTTTTCCGTTATTAATTTCTGGTATCCAGCATGGAAAAGAATGCTGTTAATATTGCAATAACAGTTTGGATATTTCTTGGATTTCTTTTATTGGAAAATGGTTAGCGATAAATTCTAGACCCTTTATTGGATTTTTATCAATGATTATATAAATTACTTTTTTAAATTTATTTATTCACTGTTGTGAGATGAACGTTTGAAAAGTGAGCTCCACTAGAGGATAAAATTTTAGAGGAGAGGAGGCAATTTAATATGAGCTATATAAATAGTGTGTACGTGTGCAATACGCATTTTATTTGGGTATGAAAATTAGCATATTGATAATGTTTTAAAAATTCAAACAGCTTAGAAAATAGATTTTAGTGTTAGATAACCACTTAATCAATTGTTTTTTTATAACTTTATTTATTCTTCTTAATTAATGTGATTGATATTCTTGTACTTGGTGTTTAGTAGACTAGAATGATTTATAATTTGTACCTTTAAAAGATTATTTTTTATGGACATGAGAATTTTGAAATTATTAAATAAATATATTTGTAAAGAGAAAAAAATAAAATAATATTCCAAATATAGTAGTAATATTCTATATATATATATATATATATAGTAAATGTAATTTTAATTTTATAATATTTTAAGTTGTATTGCGAGCTATATTTTGTTTATTTTATTTAGCTAAAAGTTAAAAATATAGTGTACTATGAAAGATTTTAATAGTATAAGGATGAGCTCGTAGATTTATATTATTGGGCATGTTCAAGGTAGGATGGTTATTATCATGGGTATGTCCAAATAAAGAGGTTCTTTCTCTTGCATATGTTTAAAGGAAAAGAGTTCATCCTTTGGCCGAGCTAAATAAAATAAAATAGTTTTTTTAATTATTGAGTCCAAAAAAGGACACTGTTTATAGTTTTTTAAGGGTGTTAAATTTGAGTTTATCACGTATTAATTATTATTTTAGATATTATTTCTTCATAAACTAATATGAGTTTTATTTGAGTTAAAATTGCAAATAAATAATTATGAGAAAAATAAATAAAACCCACATATTAGACCACACAAGAGTCGCTCATTGTTACTAAATATCTTCTTTTTTTTTACTCTTTGAGGAAATGATTAATTTTTTGAAGCAGATTTATAATTCTTGAAGGCATGTATTAAAAAATTATAAGACTACAAGGACTGAAATAAACTTGGCTCTTCACCACAGCAATACTGCATCATTACTTCTTTTTCTTAAAAACAAATATGATTATTTCTATTTTAAATAAATAATCATCATTATTTTACTTTGACAAGTGAATTGATGGAATAAATTGTCGAGTACTTTAGCAAAAGAAGAAGCATATTCCAATTTAAATGTGACAGTTATAATAAATTAACAGTGACAAATAAAGTGATAGCCAATGGAGCCCATCCACGTCATAAGATGCTTCCGAGCGTAAAGCCACCGCCCACATCGTGCATGGCATCACAGTGTAGAAGAGAGACAATCCCGTTGCAGTCGAAAGACTGAAATACCCGGCCCAGTTACTCGTGTGGATGGCCAATTTTTGTAATTTTCTTTCTCGTAGTTATATCAGTGGGGACATAAACATTAAAAAGAAAGCGGACAGGGTTGATTGTCACAAGTACCCCTTGCTCGTAGCTCCATGGAAAGCAGGCGCCTGATGTCAGCCGCCTATAATTTGACGGTGACCGGAGAAAATGAAAGGGAAGGCACCGGGAGCTCGCAAACACATTCAAGGTAAGTGTTCTATGAAGTTTCGGGATCTTTCAGCGCACAAATTAGGTAAGCGATGTTAGAAATATAGTTTTAAAAGTTATCTTCTGCATGCAAGTAGAATAATTTTACGGTGCCAATTTAATTACTAGGGATAATCGGTTGGTTACTTTCTAGAAACTAATTTAAATATAATCAAGAGAGAGAAATTTTATATAGAATTATTATTATTGTTTTTTATAGGTGATGAGCTTTATATTTTTCTTGTCTTTTTATGTATAAAAACAAATCTATAAAGTAAGTAATAAGATATCACTCGTTATTCTCTTTCAACTATAGTTTTGTTTTGTAATAGGGTGTAATGAAAAATAAAAATACAAGTCCGAGGAATAAGGGAAAACATTTTTTGGTGAATGATAATGAATAAAAATAGGAAATATATGATATAAACGAGGTTGTTTTTTTTTTTTTTTTTTAATTTTGATCAATCTAGATTGACTCACCCTACTCGTGACTCAAGTTTTGTCCTAGATCAACCTTTAAGCGCCCGTTTGTTTAAGTGGTGCAAACTGTGTTTAGTTGAAAACGCAGTTTGCACCTACAAGTATATGTTTGGTTATGGAACAAAAAAGTTGGTTTTGTTATGGGGCCCACTATTTATTAACATTGAAACGGCGTTTCACGGAAAGCAGAAAATTTCTGCTTTCCATGCGTTTCAACTTGCCGGGACGCTAATATATATATATATATTCACGGGCTGGGGGCTAAGGTGTATATATATATATATATATATATATATATATATATATATATATATAAGGCTGGGGCGTGGGGTGGGGCTGGGGTATATATGTATATATAGGCTGGGTGTGTGTAAATATTTATTTTAATATTAAAATAATTTAAAAATTAATTACAATAAATAAATATTAAAAAATATTACAATATAATTTTTATCTCGCAATTATAATTTTATTTTAAATGATATTTTACGATTGTTCGGGGATCGCAAAGGCCTTCACGTATAGATTTAGTTTGAATGAAATTACAAGTAATTTAGTGGGAGAATAAAAACAAGTGTCTAATTTACTTGAATTATTAATCATATTTTTTTTATTATAATTATTAAATATTTTAAAAAATATGTATATATATGTGTGTGTGTGTGTGTGTGTGTGGGCGCGCGCACGTGTTCTGTAATTTCACAAGTTAAAATCAAAATGAAAAACTTGATAACCAAACACACAAAACTGCTTTTTTTCAACCTCAGACTTAACCACAGTTTTAACCAAACACTCACTGCTTATTTTGAACCGCAGAAAAAACACTTTTTTTGAAATTGCTTTTTTTCAACTTCAACCACAACAACAACCGCAATACCAAACAGACCCTAAGTCAAGTTTCAAAACTACGATAACAATCGCTTTATCTTTACGTGGGCTTGAGTCAATGACCAAAATGACTGGTGACATAGAACTTGTTATAGGTTGATCTTTGAATTGGTTTTGAAAATTATGATTATAATTATTTTTATCCTTATTTTGATTTGGATCAACAATCAACTCAATTTGTGACCTAAACCTAGCTCTGATTCACCATCTAGTTGAATTTTAAAATTATAATAATAATTATTTTTATTTTTATGTTGACCTGAATCAACTTGATTTAATTCTTGTATATAGAATTGAACAATTTTACCCTACTCTTTTTAGTGCGGCAAGAATTTCTCAATTGAAACAACATTGGACAATATAAAAAATAAATTTTATATTATTCAAAGGTATATAAAAAAAACTTCACAAAAAAAAAAGTGTCATGTCTAACATATCAAACACTACCTTGATTCTTCGCTAGGTCACAGTTTTTTTGTGCAAAGGTATATAATTATTTTGAGGAGCAAATTTTTAGTTTTTAAAGGGTTGTTTAAAAAAATTATAAAGCCACAAGGACCGAAATAAACTTGGCTCTTCATCACGGTGATATCAAATCATTGCAATTTTTTTTAATTCCATGATTATTTATATTTTAAATAAATAAATCATTATTTCACATAAAAAGCGTGAATTGATGGAATAAATTGCCGAGTACTTTAGGAAAGGAAGAAACACCTTCCAATTTTAAATGTGACATTGATAATAAATAAAGGAATAGCCAATGAAACTCATCCACGTCACAAAGCGCTTCCGAGAAGAAACGAAGCTACCGCCCACTTCTCACGTAGTGCATGACATGCCAGTGTAGACCTAAAGAATGAGGAAACTCTCTTGTTGTTGTTGAAAGACTGAAATACCCACCTTAAGGTCTACACTGTGGGCGGCCAGATGGTGTTATTTACATTGTTGTATTTAATATAAGTGGGGGCATAAAAAGGAAAACGGATAATGTTGATTGACATAAGTACCCCTCGGTCGTAGCTCCATAGAAAGCGGGCCCGAACCTGATGCCAGCCGGCCGCCTATAATTTAGGAGCTATTTGATGCTTCATCGAGGCAAAGTGGATACCGTCATCGGAGTCTTAACTCTGAAGAGTGAAAGAAATGAGTCCCAAGGTGTCGGTGCAGCACTGGAGCATCATGATTGGAGTAAACCTGCTCGGATTTAACTGTGTTTGAAACAATATTTTAAAAATATTTTTTTAAAAAATAATTTTTTTATTTTAAATTAATTTATGATATTTTTAGATTATTTTGATGTGCTGAAATTAAAAATAAAAAAAATATCATTTTAATATATTTTTGAATAAAAAATACTTTTAAAAATAACATCAATCATACTTTCAAACACTCAATTACTTATTTTAAAAATAGATAATTAGAATGTGAATTCGATAAGAAGCATTTTTCTTCTTCTATTAAAAGTATTTTTTTCTCTAATATTAATATATTAAATAATGATAAAAATTTTAAAATAAATTTAATATTTTAAAATAAAAATAAAAAACGATTTAAACAACAAATCCAAAAACAAAACAAAAATTCACTCACAAGCACATGCAGGATAGTTTTTTTTTTTTTTTAAAAAAGTTTTGGTATTGTTGGATATTTAAATTAGTTAAATAATGTAAGAAATGTAGATTCAAGGGTTATATGTTATATGAAGCATAATATAACGAAGAAGATGATAAATGCAGATTTATAACAAAAAAACATTTATACGTATGAGAATGAATAAATCTATATCGCGTGGTGATTTATGAGTTTTTTTTTATATATACAAATCACGACAGCTTATATGTAGCGGAATATAATGAAAAATATGATAAATGCATATATATATATACATTTCTTTGTGTACGCTCGAAAATAAATAAATCTACATTGCTTAATGATTTATGAGTATTTTTATATCCACAAATCATGTCAACTTACTTAGAAAAAAACACATAAATGAGAACATTTTATGAACTGAAAATTAAGTATGAATTTAATTTTAATTTATTTATTTGAAACTGAGATAATTTTATAACAAATACATTAAAACAAATCATAAAGATTAATTTAAAAAAGTAAACTTTTAAAAGATGACAATTAAAAAAAATTAAATTTGAAGAAAAAAAAGGCAGTTCCTTCACTGCCTAGATTCCTCCTGATTCTTTTAATTTGTATTAACAATAATTAATAAAATGAAGGAGCTAGTTTCTCCTATTTATTGACTAGGATAACATTTTTCATCATTTCCATGTATTTCCCCCTTCTCGCAGCATCGTATATCCTCTCCGCTCACTTGGGCTTTTTGGTCCGAATATTAAATTCTACGTGAGGTTCGGCCCACTACACAGGTCTGGATCTTTGCATTACCGGGATCATTGCAGTGAGACAATCCCAAAGCTCCAAACCATTTTTCTACACACAGACAGAGTCCTTTGGCTGGGACTGACCTCATGAAGTCAAAGCACTCGCCCAGAAGAAATCTGGGAGCTCGAAATATGGAGAGCGTTATCAACTGAGCCATCATCAGATCAAGAAACAAATAGCAATAAATAAATAAATAAATATAATAACATAATATTAAAATTAATCCCATAATATTAAGTCAATGTCTTCCCATTAAAAATCACCCAAATTAAATATATGGAACATGCTTAGGTGCTGAATCCTAGCAAGTTGGTGGAAGAAGAAGAAGACGATGTCAAATGTACAGATTGCAAGAACAGATAGTTCATCCGAGCGAACAAGGATCATAAACAAGTACTCAACTTTCTTCCCCTAAATCACAGCAGATAAATGCTTTATTTGGATAATTCTAAGAACTTATGGTGGTTGAATGATTAAACTTTATATCGATTCGATAATAATTAAGGATCGCCGAATCGTTTTCATAGGTCAGTGGAATTCCAGATGAATATGATTATGGTGGCAGTAGGTGCACCTAATTTGATTTCCAAACCATACTTTCCCTTCACATTTCTTTAACTACTATCAATAATAATGGCTTTGCATTCTATCATTTTACTGTGTTGCAACTTTCAACCCTGCTTCGATGATATTTAAGAGCACAAATTGAAGCCAGCAAAGTGGTTCTAAATTGATTTTCTTGTGCTTTATGCAAAGTTATTAAAATTAATCTTGGTTTGAATCATGAGTTGAATATGGACTGATCCACATCGATTAAGATCAAACTAAAACATTACTGTGGTTTCAATTATTATTTTTTGATAACCGGGGTGTCCGGGTCAACTTACACGCACTACAACTAATTTCTTGATCCACTGAACATCCTTCAAGTCCAGTGAGCATGTAAGACACCACAGAAGTGACAGATATGTACAAAGAGGCTCGAACCTTGGTGCAAAGGAAGCAAACAAGTTCCTTTCTCTGCTATCAGAAGTTGACATATCACATACTTCTGACTCTTATCAAATCAATTCACATAAAGAATTATAAATCAAATCACCATAACATGCAGATTTAATAGAATTAAATTACACTTCCATTATATTATAATAGCAAGATTGCAATCTAGTTGTTTCTTTCTTTGTTCAACTAACATGACAACTCATATATATATATATATATATATATATATATAAGACTTGCAAGAGTCCTTTTACGTTCTTGTTTTTATATTGAGTATTGACAAATTGACAGATTAGCTCTCCCAACACGGACAATTTATATATCTTCTTGTTTCAAAATGAGACACCATCATGCTGTTACCATCAAATGCTATGGATATCTAAATGTAAAAGTAAACCCTAAAATGTCTTATCCATTCCCTTTTAAATTCCTATTCACACATAAATTATACGGGAAACAATTCCCGTATATTTCTATAAAATACAAAAATATGATTAAGAGAAAAATGTTACTGTGAGCAAAGAGAGAAATCTTGCTACAAGTTTTTTTTTATATCAAATGAACCCTTCTAGGATCAGTAACATTTATTTTCCAATGCTCATCACTGAACTCACTCTTTCTAGCCATCATTCTATCCCAGTCCAACTCAATTTTTCTCTGCTTTGTTAACCCACAAAGCTTCTGCAACTTCTCATCCATGGCATCGTGAAATTTCCACCACCTCTGATGCGCTACATCACTTGCATAAACACGTTGATCTCCTATATTCCAGTTACAATCATAGTCTCTGTAACAAAGCCAAGGCTTCAACCCCAGATAATGTATGGAATAAACTTTTGGGGGGTCTGCCCCGAAGAGCTCGTTCTTGACACTGGCTTCATTGGTGGTATTAGCCCAAAAGTTTTTCAAGAAGTTCACTCTTCTTGGTAATCTATGCCACCATACAAAAACCTCATTGAGGAACCCTTGGTCACCTCCATTGTAGGAAATAATGTCCTCGCGTCGGTCCATTAATATTTTGAATGTGCAATTCGATGGCTCGATGACCATGATACCAGAATTAAAAATCCAGACATCGTTCCCCGTGGCTGACATTTGAGGGAAGTGAAAAAGGATATCAAGGTTTCGCAAAACTATGATGTCTGCATCGATGAAGACGATCTTGTCATAATCAGTGAGCTGCCACAGCCTAAACTTGCTGTAGTTGTACTCATTGTATGAGTATTTTTCAGCTCTAGGGTTTCGGATTCTTTTGATGTGTCGGATCTTCCACCCGGCTGCTGCAAGAGCATTACGTTTGGGTTCGGAGATGGAGTTATCTAGGAGAAGAACAAGGTCACGCTTGGTCCCCGTTTGGAGAAGGCTTCGGGCAAGGGCTATGACGCCGCAGACGTAGGCTTCCGAGGAATGGAGTACCGTGGCATAGGCCTCTCGTCTGGAAGTTCTTGTTGACCTTTGAATCTTGGAGAGATCGTAGACGTCGTTAATTCCTGTAAATTAAAAACGCTTTATCGTAAAGTTAATTAGCCAATAAATACAATTAAGCAATAATCGCTCCGGCACCACGATACCTTTTTTTCTTCTTCAACACAACCACCTCATCTCTATCTTATTCACCAAACAAGAATATTTTTCTAATAAGTTAGTTGGCAAGTCCACATCACGCCTACCAACTGCCAATGTAAGAAATATTTGCTTTTCGTTGCACGATATATCTAGCCATTGTAACTCCATTCATCGGTTGACTGCAGACTATCGTTTATCATGTTTTGTAATATTAAAAACGCTGAAGAGCGTGACAGCGTCTGTAGCTCAGTGGATAGAGCGTCTGTTTCCTAAGCAGAAAGTCGTAGGTTCGACCCCTACCTGACGCGTTTCATAATAACTATATTTTTTCTGTCTTTTCAAAACCCCCGGCGTGGTTGGAAAGGACAGCCAAAAACTTAAGACCGATAACAGGTCATTTTTTTATGTAGAACATGGTTAGAAGTTGGCCATATTTTATATAAAGCATTATTGAGAAATGATTTGAAACCATTACAGATGAGGTTTTATGCAGAACATGGTTGAGAAGCTAGCATAGTTGACCTAGTATATCAACTTGTAATTCAAATGAAATTTGATTTGATTTGATTTTTGTTCTTGCAATAATATTAATATTTTTTAAAAATCTTAAAACAATATTGAAAAATACATTTTATAACTTTGTCTAGGAGCATTCATACAAATAAAGACAAGGAAAACAATACATACCTTGTGTCCACAAAGGCAAAGCCAATTTGCAAGACCCAATAGGCAATGAGACCTTCTGTTCCAACTTCGTCATCTCCGGCTCATAGAACCACCAATCCCCTTCCTGTTTCACCAAATCATCACACCTAAAAAACTCCAACATTGGTCTGCATTTGCTCCAGAGCACCACCTTGGCCCTCCAATTCCAATCCCTCCTCCCCCTTTTCACCACCAAATTTGCTGCTATAAGGTGAACTTGGAGCCTAAACACCTCTCTATTCCACCCTTCTTCAGGATACCTGCATGGTAATTTTGCCACTATTAAGTCCAAGCTGTCATAGACCTCGAAATCTGGCATTGGTATTTCTGGACAAGATGGAACATCGGTTTCTTCCTCCTCGTCAATCCATTCTGGAAATAAGTCTGGCCATTTGAAAAACTCGGAAACTCTTTCGAAATCGATAGGTATAGTTTCTCCATGAGATTTCCAGCCACTAACATCATCTTCATCCATATTCACCATGCCGATCTTCTTTCCTTTTCCCATCCCATTCATGAAGCTCGGTACCTCAACCTTGGTCATGTTTCCCCTAGATCGTCGAGCATTGACTTTTGCCTCTCCCACGATTGCCTTCCCTTTTTCTGCCTACAAATTCCAAGTTTAACCACACGGGAAATAAAAAAAAATAAAAAAATACATGGCTTTAATCGATATCTTCAAACTTGCACAACACAATTATGAACTAATTTGTCCAGTCTCACCTTACCTTGTGATGGCACTCTCTCAGTGAGCACTTGACGAGAGAGGCTGCATTCTCAAAATAGACTGAAGAGGATGGCGAGAGAAGAAGGGAAGCATAGATGACAAGAAAGAAAGCAAGGAAAATCAGATTGATTCTCATAATCAAAACTTTTGAAGGTGTAGCCTTCATTAGCTTTTGAAGGGTAAGTCCCTCGACCATCTTTGAGAAAAAATGATGTACCTCAAAGAGGGCCTTCGTATATATATCTCAACCACCTTCTCTAGCTTCTGATGATTAGCAATTTTTAGGACTACAAGTGATTTGGATGTAATTGGAAAGCGAAATTAGAGTAAAAATCAAAAGATGCACGGCCATTTATAGAGCTCCACGTTTCAACTAGTTGCTTTGGGTTTCTTGCCTTAAGGACAAGCTAGCAGGATCACATTAAACTATACTTCTTTGGCATGCGGTTGGTGCAAATGACTCTAGATTATCTTCTCGAAATCCCCAATATGCCCCTCTGCCCTCCATCTTTCTGTTCATCCATCTATATCTATCAACCAAATACAGATGTGGCTCCTAGGTTCCGACTTCTCAACTTTAAACCCAGCCGATGCGGGTTGATAAAGACTGCTGTCACATAAAAAAGTTACAGGTAGGGGAGGGGAGATTAATCTCAAATCCTGGGGTAAGGAAACTTGGGATTCTCAGAATTAGCAACTAACCAGCCACCCCCAACAACTCTCTGGTTGCCTTGTCAACGTCTTACATGCAATGAAATGTCGTTTTTGTCTCCTGTCCGTTATGCATTTTCTTTCTTTCTTTATATATTGTCGATTTTTAAATTCCAAATCATTATAGGAGAAAAGGCTTAGGTCAGATATCAGCATTCCACAACTCTTTAAAAAGGATTTCAGATCATGTTTAGCACGAATCTAGTGTGGTTAAACTATCACAATTTCGCCTTGTTCATCTATAAAGACAATTAGACCATACGAAATCGTGGACCCATAATAATTAGGCAGATGACCTACTAATTTACAAGCTCGTGATTTTGAGAAAGGATCATCCCAAACCTCAAACATCCATGGCTGAAAAAAGCAGAGACAGAGGAGAAAAATTCTGAACGGTTTTACCTTTTAGCTTGCAGGGTTCGTCCGTCTAATACTCGCTGACTTGAGAGCGCTTTTTGAACTTCAAATTAGAAATAGTTGTTTCTTATTGAAAAGATAAATCAATGCGCTTGATTGATTAGTATTTCAGGATAAAAGATGAAGAAACACATTTAGTTAAAAAAAAAGATAATAATAAATGAAAATAAATCTAGCACTGGAATAGTTTTAGAATGAATTTCTATTAGTTTTTCAAAGTTTTGAAAGAACATGGAGACATGTCCCCCCTCAATCCCGATCGTCTCTGTTTCTTCTCCTGCTTGAACAATAACCAAACACTAAATCACGAGACTCAAATTAAATTTCTTATAACATTATTGATGCACCTTTTAGCTGCTGGTACTCCGAGGGTTGATTAATGCTCTTGGTGATTTGTTACTCATCTTGGTTCAAGCACTGGCAAATACATTATTGTTACCTAACGAACGGAGGATTCAACAATATCAATTTGGTTTTTTAAAATAAGAACCATCGACATGATTGTCATATAGCAGTTGAAGAGTAATCAAATCTAATATTTCATTATGGCAGTACTTGCCAACAAATCATGAAGTAGTTGTAAGGCGACTGGTAAACCGCAAGATAGCAAAATCAAAAGGAGAGCTGGACATACTATTAACTTACAGTGTTAATTTCCTCAAATTTTAAAAATTCAAGGCTGAATATGTAATGAAAGGTATACTTAATCCTGCTCCATTTCGAGACCGACTTTGAACAACCGGTTTGTTGTTAAGGAGAGGAGAAAAAAAGGATAGAAAGGAAGAATAGCTTCTACATCAAACATGATATCTAGAAGGTATCCTTGCAAGTAAAAAAATTGTTTGGGAATTACCAGTTCCTTACTCATGCGAGAAACTGGTTGTGGTTGTTGAAAGCCATTGCCATTTCATAAAGTGATAAAAAAAAATAATCGTCCATGGATAATTTTCAATTATCAAAACCATCAAACTGTGACAGCCTGACAGGCAGTGCCTTAAGTTGAGCGTTCACTGTTAACATTTCACTCACCTCTTTTACCGCATTGAATGTTTGTTGGTCCATTCTTTCATGTTATTCTTCATTCAAAGTGAAATGTATCCCTTCTTTGTATCTCAAGCTACTCTAGACCCCACATCTATGAAAAACAATTTTACATGGTGAAACTTCATATCTACTTGTCTCATACAACAAGAAAGGGACAGTGAGGGAAAACAAATGAATTGTTATAATTGCCAACCTGCTTCCATAAAGATCATATGAGCAAAGAAGAAGCACAATCCCTGCCCGCTTGTTGATCCCTTTGTACAGTCCACCAGAACAATGAATGCAAGCCACCATTACTTAGTTATCTCCTGAATGTGTTGAGAATGGCTTTTACCCGGTGGAATGAAAATCAGATCCTCCCAGCCAGAATTCTTCTCATTAATCTGTATTTGATCAACGAGAGGGAAATTGAATTCCAGTTTCTTGTTATTAGATGTGTACTTGATGTAAAATTTAAACACATTACCTCCATTTTTTTCAGAACATCCTCTAAACTTCCCACCTATTAAAAATAAACCAGCAGTGGTATATGCACAAAGTCAATATCAGCTATAATACTTTTCGGTATGAAAATATGTTTTAGAAAATGTTACGCCTACAAAAAGAAAAACATATGGTAAAAAATGAATCATACCATAATATGTCGAGAAAGACCGGGACCCCTTGATGCCCTTGAAACCTTTGACAATTCTTTTTCTATATCTTCCTGCATTTGCAAGAGGCAGATAGCCGGTAATCCGTCTACTAATAGCCCAATCTCACAAAAGATGCATGCTGAAAATCCTAATGGCATCCCAAAGAGGGAGTTTGATGGATCAAACATACCTTTTGAAAATATACTGGGCAGTATCTCTTGCTTTTCTTCTTCACAACCAGATGGTCCGACTGCAGACACAGATTTCACGAGAAAACAGTGATTTGGCACAATATTCCCAAAAGACATTTGGAAGTTTGTTCTACTATTTGACTCCTGTACTTAAATCACAGCAAATGATATACTACAACATTGCTGCTGGGGCACCGTTTGATAATTTATGCATCTTTACTTCCCCAAATAAATAACAATATGCAGTAGATGGCTGCACCAGATAACTAGCATATTTGGCATTGTTTGCATATATTTCAATAAATGAATTACAGTTGTGCCCAGGTACACGGTCAAATACAGAAACATCAGGGGAAAGAATAATCCCCATACTTTTGTCGCAGGTAATATGTATAATATTGCGTAGAAAATCAAATCATGTAAGTTCAAGATTATTTATTTATTTTGTAAAAAGAGATGTATTTATTTATTTGCTTTGATAGTTATCCATGCAGTAACTTTCTGATACCTCAAACGATTCCATGGCCAATGTAGAAAAAAAATACATTCAAGCTAATAAAACCAATCAAAGACTCACTAAAATCAAACTACTATTCCCTGAAGAAGGTCCAAACACTTCTTATCTTCCACTCAAATGACAAGACTAACTTCACAGATCAAATGATAAGTCAAACCCAGTATTGTATGCATTTGCAAACATCTGAACATAGTAGCCAACTATCTAATCCATTTACAAGCTGCATGGAAACTTACATTTTAGTACAAATAAAAACATTTCAACACCATTCACCTAATTCTAGTGTTTAGAAATATTTAAGCAACATAAATGAATTCTGCAACTAATTAAAATTATAGATTTTTATACTTTTTGGGGCATGATTTGCTTCAAAATTGACTCATTAAAAATTAATCCCACTAACACCCTTCACACATGCTTGGAATAAGTTTTTTAGAAATGAGAGCAAGTTGGGTAAATGATGTATTTTCGCCAACTCAACTCAAATGAATTCCACAGTTTAAAAACCTATTCCAAACAAAAAAAAATCAATAAGCAAATAAAATCAATTCAACCTACTTAAATAGTTGAAATCAATTCTAGCATAGAATTGGCTTCAAATGAGCTGCAAAAGTAGCAGGTATCTGACAAATCAATTACATCCACAGGCATGTTTATACATGCTTCAAGTTTCAGAGAAACATGGATAGCTTATTAGTAGAACCAGTCAGGTAGCATACCTGGAAAACAGGAACTCCATCAAACCCACTCCTGACATCAGCAGATTTGAGCTGATAAACATGAAAGATTACTATTGAGTATTAGTTTAAAGCAGTCCAGCTTGTACAGACTTGTCAACATGCAGCCTTTCATGTTAAATCAATGTGATTGAAATTTCAAACCGCTATCCTACTCGTTAAAGCTTCCCCTTCCTAGAAGCCCAGAACCAACATGAAAAGCAAACCCCATCCATACTTTCTTATTACTGAACAACAAGCACCACTTCTGCTTCTCTTTTGACTTCCAAAATCCTTAAAATCTATAAATGGAAGTCGTACATTGAACACTTCTCTAGACGAGCATTATCATCCCAGGCCTGTCAAGACTCGCAAGATTTACCAAACAATGACAAACTCAGAAACTCGAACCTGCAGCTTCAACAATGCTACACTATAAAACGACATCAAAAACTGAAAATTCATATGAAATGATTTACTTATTTGTAGAAAAAAAGATAAGCTGTCAATGCTTTCATTCTGAATGAAGATCGTAGTCTTTGCAGCATTACATGGCTAAACTTTCCCTATTGATAATTTTTTTTTCTTCCATGTTAACAAGCAATACTTTAATAACAACTCATCAGAACCGACCTCTAATGCATTCTTTATTTGAACTGGATCAGGTAAAAACCGAAACGCAATTCCTTCAACCTTCAGCATGTACACCTACAAGATTTATAAAAGGAAAATATGAAAACAGCATCAACCAAATTATCCGATTTAGCACTCAAAGGTAAGCTTTCGTTTAACTAACTGCAGGAAGAATTAAATTTTGAATAAATTAGTCATTACATTTTTCCAGTTTTATACGAGTTAAAAATCACACACGCCAAAATCCATCAATTAGAGCAAGAAATGTACCTGGTCAAGTGTAATAGGCACCACCTTAGCTTGGCTTCGCAATTCTCTTCTCCGCAACCTAACCTGAATTAAAAAAAAGAAAGAAATCACCACCAGAACGTAGACAATGTACGCAGATGTATGTACGTATAACTGTATAGAAATACTATACCTGAGCAAGAAATGCCTCAGCGTCTTCTTGTCGAAAGCAAAGCAAGCCAATAGACTTAGCTCCATTAGGATCCGAGATAAGCACGAACTCATTGTCAGAATTGCTCACAGTGTAAACGGCTGTTCCTGCCAGAGCTTTCGCCACGTGGTCCGAGCTGAGATTGGCGGTGTTGGCTGTCTGTTTAGGCTGCGATACAGAAGCGAACGGCGGCGATGGCGCCAGGCGTGGCCGCCTAGGTGGAGGGAGGTTTCCAGCTAGGAATCGAGTAGTGTCGCTGACGCGAGCTGAGAATTCGGCACCGAGACGGAGGCAGTGTTGGTGGATGATGGTTGAGAGAGATAAGAGAGGGTTTGAGGGTTCCATTTTTTTTTGAAGTGGAGAGGGCAGTGAGTTTAGAATTTGATATTTTAGTCTCCTGAGAAATCGAGAAGTGTCAGATTTGGGGGCACTGGTCGTTCGTTTCACTGTACGAGCTGGAAATTATTATTGGGCCTCGCCCCAAATGATAGGAGGCCCATCAACTAGAAGTTGCAGTCGGAACAGAAATATTTTCGGAAGCATTTTTGTTTTTGAAAAACTAACACTTTCGAGTATCAACACATTTAATTTATTGAAGATAAAAAATATTTATTATTATTATTTTATTTGTAAACTTCAAGAGAGTATTTTTTTTTCATTTTTCAATTGAATTCATTAAAAATTTAAATCTGCTATTTATTTTGGTTTCCAGGATTATTATAGTCATAGAAAATATCATGGTATTAGAATGGTGCTCAGTATTATATGATCATATATATTTTTATATTATATTAATAAATAAATAATGGCTTATCATATTGTTAAAAAAAATAGTTTTGAAAAAATGTATTTGTTATAAACTATACTTCATGATTTATTATATATGGAGTTATCCAAATCTTAGAAAAACATATTGTCATAGGGTTGATGCTTGATTTTTGAGCATTTTTTTTTATCATATTGTTTATTAAAAACTACTAAAAAAATAATTATTAAAAATTAGACTTCATGATTTATTTTTATAAGGTTATTGTGGTTTCAGAAAAACATCTTGATATTGAATTGATGCTCAATTTTTTAAGCGTCTATTTTTAATCGTATAATTAAAAAAATGATTAAATTCAATAAAGTTCATGATTTAGATCATGAATTTAGCGGGTTAATATAGGGTGACCCGAGTTAACTCAATGTACTGTTATCTAAATATTTCTTCTTTTTTTAAATATCATATTGAAAATATTTTTAAAATCAAATCATGTTTTTATCAATTGGTTGAATTTTCTTTAAACTAATAAGTTGATTGGGTCACTCTGAAATAACTTCTATATAATTTAATTTGATGCTAGAGTTAGACAAAGAAAAATATGTTTGAAAGGTTTTAAGTAAGATCTATTTTATTGGGTTTGATAGAACTATCATTTTTTTAATATAGTTATTATTTTTACATGTGATTTTCTTTTTGTGCAGCAGCAGCAGCAGAGAACTACCTAGTTTAATCTACTAATATGTAGTCTCTCAAATACAACAAAACAAATTCTCTGGTTCAAAGATTCAACCCATTACTTGATATCAGGTTTCTCATCATAAAAGATACCTGTTTCTCCTTTCATTTTTAATTTTAGTTCATATTTGACGGTGTAGTTGAAATTAATTTTTATTTAGAAATATATTAAAATAATATTTTTTTATTTTAAAAAAAATAATTTTGACATTAATATATAAAAATAATCTAAAATCATTAAAAATATTTAATTTAAATCAAAAAAATTCATTAAAAAAAAAACCAAACAAAGGACTTAGTTTAGAACCGAGTAAATAGTGACGGAAAAATCTAAAAAAAAAAAGAAGCAAAATATTTGGAAATTTATAAAGAGATATAGAGGAATGAATTACAATATAGCTAAAAGAGGTCGGCCACCAATCCACTGTGCACGCACACTCATGTGCACTGTGGATTGGTTATTTTTAGCTTTTGCTTCGCGCGTGTATGTGCACCTGTTTTTTTTTTTTCTCACAACAATGCTTTTTATACTTTTTTATGGTGGGGATGACTGAAGAATAGATGTGGCTGAGTGGCTCGCCTTCCAGCGCGCAGGGGTTCGAACCTCCAGCCATCAAAACTGAATTTGAGGATTTTTTTTTTTTTTTTTATACCAATCTGATTTCGTTTTTTTTTTTTTTTTTTTTTTATAAAAAAACTGTTTTCTTTTGTTTTTTTACCTGATTTCGTTTTTCTTTTTTAAAAAAAAAAAAATGTTTTTTTTACCAATCTGATTTCGTTTTTCTTTTTTCTTTTTCTTTTTTTTTTAAAAAAAAAAATGTTTTCTTTTGTTTTTTTTAAGAACTGTTTTTGTTTTTTACCAATCTCATTTCGTTTTTCTTTCTTTTTTTTTAAAAAAAAAATAACTGATTTTTTTTTGTTAAAAACAAAGTTTATTTCTTTTAAAAAAAGGTTTTTTTTTAATAACTGGTTGTTGTTTTTTCTTTTTACAAATTTGATGTTTTTTTTAAAGGACTGTTTGTTTTTTAAAAAAAATGTTTTTTGTTAAAAACAAATAATTTTTTAATTAACGGGTTGTTTTTTTATTTTTTTACAAAAAAACAATATTTTCTGTTTTTAATAACTAATTTTTTTTTTTAAAAAAGGGTTTTTTTGTTTAAAAACTTTTTTTTTTAATAACTGATTGTTGTTTTTTTTTCAAATCCGATTTGTTTTTTTTTTAAGAACTTTTTTTTTTAAAAAAAAGGTTTTTATGTGAAAAAATTGATTTTTTTTTACTAGCTGGTTGTTGTTTTTTGTTTTACAAAAAACAAGAATATTTTTTTGATAACTGAGGTGTCCAGGCCAACTTACGTGCACCACGACTAATCTTCGGATTCACTTTTTTTTAAAAAAATTATTCCTATTTTGATTTGCCACTTATACATTTTTTTCCTTAACCGAGGTGTCCGGGTCAGCTTATACGCACCACGACAATTATTGTTATTTTCTAGAATACCTAAAAGAGATCGCAATTGCAAAAAGTTATGAATATATATATTTTAAGGTGTTGATATGAAATAAATAGCAAAATATATAATTAGTCTACAATATTTATCAGAGAAAAAATCATAAATAGTTATTATCATTATTTTAAATGCACTAATATGAAATAAATAGCAAAATCTATAATTAGTGTAACATATTTATAAAGAAAAAAACTTACGAATAATTATTGTCATTATTTTCAATGCCTTATCTACAATAATTAGAAATTTCAACATCTAATAATATTTTTTCAAAAAACACATTAAAATAAAACATATTTTATTTTTGTGCTCTTTTGTTCAAGTGTATTTCTGAAAAAAAAAATATGGATTTATAATATTTAAGATCTAATATTACCCGGGAAAAAATACAACTCAAAAAAACAAAAGGTAAACAAATTTGCTTACATTATATACAATTAAAAAATATATGAGGCACTTTCTGTTTCGACTATACTGTTCTTTTTAGACAGCAAATAAGTAATTATTGCACGCAAAAAATATATATTCCTTTTTTGAAAAATATTGCAATGTTTTTATTTATAATGTGTCAGATCTAATATTACTGGGGAAAAAAGGCAACTCATATTGTTTTTTTTAACAAATTTACCTAGGTTATCTACAATTAAAAAATATAAAAATTACTTCCCATTTCGATCACACTATATAATATGTGAGACTAAGTATATGTGTTTAATATTTATTTAATATTATCGCCTAAAAATATATAAAGAGAGAAAAAAATTACCTACGATTTCTTGAAAAAAACAATTAATATCGGCATTCTTAAAGATATTGAATATAATAATATGATGAATAAATCTTATAAAAAAAACTTTGGCTTTGAATTTAAATTTATATTTTAGACCCTTTGTTTGTTTCTTTTAAGAAACGGTGACCTTTTTTCACATGTATTTTTGATTTTTTACTGTCCAACTCAATTTTTCTTTTTTAACCGGGTTTCTTTTGTTATTTTGGTTTTTTTAGCCAGAGTATCCGTGACAACAAATTTCTTATAAATCATTTCACCTTCTTAGCAAATTTTCTAACAAATTTTATCAAAAGTTTTTTAGCAATAACAATATTCAATCACATTTTTGTTGGAAAAAATCATTTTTTGCATATTTTATCAATTACAATTATACTAATTAAATATTAAAATAACAGAATACAATATTTATAAAATCAATTAATTTTTTACATAGATAAAAATGCCCAGCGAAGCGGGCCAATCAGCTCGTAGGTTCTAAAGCATGTTCAAAAAGAAGAAGAAAAAGTTCTAAAAAGCATTTTATTTTTTCTATTTATTTTGGGTATTGTCGGGGGTGCGAGACTTTGGCTTTGAATCGCCCGACCATGTTGTATCAGGTTATCATGTCTCACTTATTCGTCTTTGCAAGGATATTAATTATCAGGCCTCGTACTCTGTCGGTACAGGGTCCTCCACACTGACCAGTGGTGGTCACTTGATCCATACCATGCCACATCTTCCACTTTTGGTATCTTCAAAGTTATGTCCGATTAGTAATATCATACATCAAACCCCGACGAGTGTGTAGATTTACGACCAGATCCTGAGGTTTGATGAGCGGATTAGTGCAAGTAATCAGATAATTATTAATCTGTCTTTGAAATCATGAATATTTTTTTTAAAATAAATAATGAAAATGCAATCTATTTTAGTTTGCAATGATTACCTATAATGTTTTTTTTTTCTCTCTAAGTTTTTGACATAACTTTTTTATATTTTCAACTTAATTATTTTACATTAAATTGATCAGGAATTGAATTTAATATTTTATTTTGATTGATTTTGTATTTGGTTTTGGTTAAAAAAAAATCTAAACATTGAGTTAAAATCAATTAAGATTTTAAAAACTCAATTTTAAACTTCAGAAAAAGCTATATCTCGTAATATAGCACGGGAATGTAACTCGTAAATAAATAAACTCTTGACATAAAACCCATCCAAAATATTTCACAATAATATATGCTAATTACAAGAAAAATAAACGGCGTGGCCTCTCCACTGTGCATTGTCTCTGGAATCACTGTGGATTCGAGCAGTGCACGGGCGGTTTTGGCCTCGGGCGCGCGGGCCAAGAGGGGCTGGGAAGCGGGGCTATTCTCGGGTTTTCCTTTTGATTTTCTTTTTTTTCTTTCAAATATTCAGTTGTGAACACTGCAATGACAGTTTCGTCCCCGGTAATAGGACAAAAACAGGCATCCGGGCGCGGGGCAAAGGCGTAATTGCGCGCGGCCGGACCGGCCCGGTCTGCCGCAACTTTTTCTTTTTTTATTATTTTCGGAAATGGCTAAAGACGGTTTTAGCCCCTAATAAGATAAAAACCATGAATTGGGTGCAGGGGTGGAACGGTAATTGACCCTATTTTTCGAATTCTTTATTCGGCGTCTGTCAGGGCGTGTGGCGTACGCGCCAGGCGGTTTTCCGCCTCACGCCCTGTTCAAGCGGCGCGTGCGGCCTCTGACGGTGACCGGAAATTGTCTACCGGAACCCAGAACGATGCGCCGCCGCGTGTTCTTCCTCCCGCGGGGGCGCGTGTAGCCACCCGATGTCCGTGGGCGCGGCGAAGGCCGGTTGAAGCCAGCGGCCACGTTTCTCTCTCTCCTGCACGTCAATGTGCAGGAGAGTCCCCCATATATTTTGACTTTGCACTTCGGTCCCTCGACTTTGAATTTCGTTTTTGGTCCTCATTTCTGTTATATAAGTTTTGATTTTGTTCGATTGGGTCCTCCGATTTGAATTGATTGAATGTCAAAGTTTCACTTCGGTCCTTCTACTTTCAATTTCCGGATTGGCTCTATGTCAGTCAATCAATTCGGTACAAAAGTTCCGATTTTTGCAATTTTGTCCTCTGATTTCAATTGAGAATAAATGTAATTTGCATTTCAGCCCTTTGACTTTTAATCTTTTAATTTCAGCCCTTTATAATTGATTTTCATTTAAGTCCTTATACTTTTATTTTTTTATATTTCTAGAATAATCCCTACTTTTGTCCATGTTTATATAAAAGTGTATTTAACACAATAATAATAATAATAATAATAATAATAATAATAATAGTAATAGTAATAGTAATAGTAATAGTAATAATAGTAATAGTAATAGTAATAGTAATGGTAATAATAATAATAGTAATAGTAATAGTAGTAGTAATAATAATAATAATAATAATAATAATAATAATAATAATAATAATAATGACTTAATTATTTTTTGTTCGTACTCTTCTGTGTTTTTTTTCTTTCTCCCTATAATTGGATAATATTTTTTTTCCGGTTATAGCAATAATAATTGTTTTTCTTTTTTTTATCTTTTGTTAAAATTTCTTGAATGTTTTAGTCTTTCATTGTTTTTTTCCTTTCATTATTAACATAATAATAATAATAATAATAATAATAATAATAATAATAATAATAATAATAATAATAATAATAATAATAATAATAATAAAATTGTTTTGCGTGCTTGCTCTTTCTTTAATGTTCTTTTTCCCTCCGGATAATTTCATAATTTTTTTTTTACAGTAATAGCAATAATAGTTTTTTTTTTTTAAATCTTTTGTTAAAGTTTATAAGATGTTTTTAGACTTTCATTTATTTTTGTTTCTTTCATTATTAACATAATAATAATTATTATAATAATAATAATAATGATAGTGATTATTATTAATATTATAATAATAGTGATTATGTATTCTATTATTATAATAATAGTGATTATTTTTTCTTTCATAATAATAATAATAATAATAATAATAATGATAATAATTTTTTAATTGGTTTTTCTTGCTTGCTGTTTTGTTCATGCTTTTTATTTTTTTCCCTCGGTATAAATTAATAATTTTTGTTGTTTTAATTCTAGCGGCAATAATAATTTTAAATGTTAAGACTCCGATGTTGCTATTTCCCTATTTTTACTTTGTCTATTAATTGATTTTTTGAATTTTATTATCTACACAATAATAATTTCAGTAATTTTTTTTTTCTTATTCAAATATGTTGCGCTTTTTTTTTTTTAGTGCGCGCTATTTTGTGATCGTTTATTACGCAATACCTATATTCTAAAAAATATAATCTATGCTTACGTGACAAACTCAACTCAAAATTTTTATTTACTTATATCATATAAATTTATCGTTGTACATTTAATTATGTTAAATTATATATAAAAAATTACCCGCGGCAACGCGCGGGCAATTATCTAGTACATATATATTGTTTTAAGGTCTTGTGACAGGTCGTTTTCCTATCCTTGAATAGATCGAAGAAAAGCAAACCCTGTGGTGGTGACAGGATGCAAAGCTTCTTGGTTCTGGTCTTCTGACACTGTTAGATGTCCTGTATTAGATCTCAGAAACCTTCAACTCTCACTCTAGTTCACGGCTGCCGTCAGTTTCGAGCTACACTGCAATCATAAAATACAAATTAAATAAATTAAGTAAAGCAATCAGTTTTATTTTTTATTTCTAAGGAAAAGAGAACAGGTCATCGAAAGATCAAGGCATCGAAGAAGTTACGATGTCATAGAATTTTGTTGATAATAGATGACCGAGTCAAATATCTCAATTAATTTTATAAATTTTAAAATTAATGATTAATTAATTTTTTTTAATAATTCTCACAAATATAAAATTTGAACTGGTAACTTTTTTAAAAATACCAGTTGAACGAGTCCACTGTCCAAGTGTTAATAATTGCAAGAGGGTATTCAATGCTGCACTTGATTGATAACAAAGGACAATTAGCACGAGCTGTTCAGGTAGACACGCGTCCTATCAAGAAAAAAAAAAAAACTTGCGAGATAAGATTTCAAGAGAACTCAAAAGATAAGGGAATAATTGTTTTTGTTATAAAAACTATATTTCATAATTTTAAATCATCTTAATACACTATTCAAGAATAATTTTTAAAAATAATAAAAAATATTTTTAAAAACAGCAATTACCACCCTCCATCCATCTAAAACAGTGAATGCAAGTGGGCGGTTACAGTGATAGAGCTGTTTAAATATTGTTTGGCATTCCGATATTCTTTTTCACGATTGTGGTGGTTGATCTCAAACTAGAGATGGAGATTGAGAGGCATCTGTAGATTCTCAAAAATTATAAGATTCTCACGATTCTTATAATTTTTTTTTAAAATTATTTTTCAGCAAACAATCTGGCCTAATTACAACCATATCTTTGTCTCCTCTCAAATCTCATATCTCGTATTCCAATTATTTTTATCCTTGTGATTTTTAGAAAATAACAAAACACTATTTTAGAAATTGAACAGTACTGATCTTGAAAAAGAAAGAAAACAAAAGACATGAAGAGGGGGATTGTAAGGTTAAGTTTGGCTGATAGTCGGCCCTCACATAGTCTGGTATCGGATTCGGTAAAGTCTCGGTCACCGCCAGCATAAAGAGTCAAGATAAGTTTGAACGTTAAATTAGCTTTAGAGAGGCTTTCTATATAAACCCAAGGCTACATCCACAATTAATACTTGCAACCAATACCGATCGTGCAGCTTCTTTCTAACTTTAACACAGCTCCTATACTTAAACACCAACCAGAATTAATCATGTTTCCCTGGACGATTCATCCCAAAAATATTGACAAAGGTTGCAGTAAGCCTGTTACTCTTGCAGCTCCGCATAGTGAAGAGCAATTGAATAAAATCTTCGATTGTTTTGACAGCAACGGAGATGGTCACCTGAGCTGGGAGGAGCTTAAAAGTGCTTATAACATCCTCGGTATGTCTTTCCCCGGCCTTCGAGCCTTGAAAGCACTCCGCGTTGCTGATGAGAATAGAGATGGATACATCAGCCAGAAAGAGTTTATCAAACTAACGAGGAAAAATCCTCGTAAATGATGTTAGATATAGACTTATTGTACAGGTAAATAGTCCCCACTTAGTTCTTCGAAAAACAGAAGGCCATAACTAGAGCCATCTGTCTTCTTTTAGCATATGTTAGATATATGAGGCTTCGCTACTAGCTAGCTAGCTAGTTTGAGTGCTTGCGATCCATAGCTCGATCTTCCGAGAAAGGCACGTATCGGGCTGTCTTTTGTAACATGGAACTATCATGTAAAAATTAAGTTGCAAAGCTTGGATCTGAATGTAACCATGACTATCTATGTTTCCACTCCTTACTTTTGTTTTTATCAACTTCAGTTTGTGGCCTTTCGTTGTCATCTTTAAAATCCAATATAAAACATTGAACACTGTCATTACTAACAAAATATAGCCGTTAACAATCAATTTTAACAACGGAATAATATTCGTTGATGATTTAGCAATGAATTATGTGTGGTAGTGCGTGGCATCAGATGGGATTCTCTCTAGTGACCTAACTGTAGCATAGAGTGTTAATCTCCAAGTAATAGTTTATGTTAAATGGATTGGAATCGCCTTTTCTTTTGATTAGAATTATATACTTTATAAATGAATAAAGAGATATTAATGATCGATGTATCTAACAACCTTTTGAACACTTGGTTTTATTCTTATTTATTAATATAAATAATATTAATTTGAATTAGGTTGACCACCTCAAACCCATCCTTTTCCTTTAAATATACTTAATAAATGCATGGATTCGATTCAAGTAATGATAGCTCTTTACCTTAGTAAATTAAGGGGTCAAAAGAAGATGGATCTTATGATCATATCGGAGCTTCAAAGGTAAGACCAGCAATATAGATGGAGGTAATTTTTTTGCGAAAGAATCAAATTGCTTTTTATGCAGATATATATGATTCGAAAGCTGGGTTTTTTTAAATCTTCTTTCCAAGTAGCAATCGAAGTTAATCCAAAAAGTGCTCTGAATTTATATAATCAACGACAAGAACTTGGAAGAATTTTCTTATAATAATCCAGAAATAACTATTAATTGTTATTTTATATATATATATATATAAAAACATATAACGAATCTATATTATTTATTATCATAATTAATTATATATGTTTTCATCTTGTCCCTTTGGTTTTCGGCTCTATCCTATTATGCTCTTTGCTGCTATTGTTGGAGCAGTACTTGATGGGTAAACTTTATTCAGCTATTTTTCTATGTTTTGGAGGTATTTTTATTTATTTATTTAGATCATTAAGAATAAAGGGGATACCCTAAAGAGCAAAAAATGAAAGAGACGGCAGCTGCATATTATAACAGCAGAGGGCGTTCGAAGAAAAACAAATATTTTAAAGGGTTTGTTTTTTAATTATAAAAGGAAAAATAATATGAATATTAAGAAATTAACATGATATTTTAAACATAAATAATAAAGATAAATAATAATTATGTATTTTCTTAAAGAAATTGAATCTGATGATGAAAAGGTGAGGATTGTATGATAACAAAACATATTGTGATGAAATTATTATCTTTCATTTTTAACTATGTTAGATTTTAACTTTGAATTGGCGTGAATATTTTATTTGACTGGTTTAATTATTTTTACTTTATTTCATATATAATTAATTTAATTATTTATTTTATTATTAAAAAATGATTTAATGACCAAGTAAATTCATAAATTAATTATATTATCTTCTTTGAAATGAATTATTTTTTTGTGACGATTATAAAATTTCTTAACCTATGATCTTAATGGGTGGAGAGATTAACATTTTAAGTTAGTTAATACTACTCAAAAGTAAAATATTTTTATATTTTATTATGTTTTGTTTCTCATCAACGAAATCTATTTAATAAAAAATCTGAAAAGAAGAAGAAGAAGAAGAGGGGATCGTGAGGATAAGATTTGGCTGACATTCGATCCTCGCATTTTTCTGTTATCGATCGGATTCGGTAAAGGTTCGGTCACAGCCAGCAAAAAGAGTACTCCGGATAAGTTTGAACGTTAAATTAGGTTTAGAGAGGCTCTCTATATAAACCCACCGGCTACATCCACAATACTTGCAACCAATACCGATCCAGCAGTTTCTTTCTAGTGTTAACACAGCTCCTATACTTAAACACCAACTAAATCAATCATGTTTCCCTGGACGATTCAATCCAAAAATATTGGCAAAGATTGCAAGGCTGCTATTTTTCCATCTCAGAAGCCTGCTAGTACTCCTGCATCTCAGCTTAGTGAAGAACAATTGATTAAAATCTTCAGGCGTTTTGACACCAACGAAGATGGTCTCCTCAGCAAGGAGGAGGTTAAAAGTGCGTACAACATGCTAGGGAAGTCATTCCCCGGCGTTAGAACCTGGTGGGCACTCCACGTCGGTGATGAAAATGGAGATGGATACATCAGTCAGAAAGACTTTAACAAACTAGTGAAGAAAAATTATCTTACATGAGGTTATGTATTATCTTGCTTTAAAATAGAGATGGAAACATCAGTCTCCATGTTTTGTATATAAAGAAGTTCTACGAAAAACAGAAGGCCATCTTGAGCTATCTGTCTTCTTTTCCTCATGGCATATATTAGGCGTAGCTACTAGCTAGCTAGTTTGAGTGATTGCGATCTATAGCTCTTCCGAGAAAGGCACATATTGGCCCGTGTCTTCTGTATACGGAAGAACAAGGAAGGGGCGATCCTGGCATATACAATCTTGTAAAAATTATCCTGGCATGTATACATGCATGTAAGGATCAAGCTGCAAAGCTTGGATATGAATGTAACCTTTATCCCCCTGTTTCTACTCTTTAATTTTGTTTCTACACTGATTTTGATTTTTTTTAATCAGTTTTACATAACATATCTATCATTTGCTCATGTATTCATCTTAATTTTTCAAAATCGTCTTTCACTCAATAAATATTCCATGTGACAGTTAGCTATAGCTTCCCATTAACCCCATTTTCTTTTTTGAATAATTGAGATAAACTCAAGAATCTAATGATAGGCTAAGCAATACTTAACCTCTATCAGTTTGTGGCCTTCGTTGTCATCCACGCTTATCTTTAACATCTAACATAAAACATTGAGCACTGTGGCATGCGGTATCATCAGATGGATTGGAATCGTCTTTTCTTTTGATCAGAATTATATACTTAATAAATGGATGAATCCGATTCGAGAAATGACAGCTCTATCTTTACTTCAGTAGAGGGGTCAAAAGAAGATGAATCTAACCATACTGTTGCTTCAAAGGTAAGGCCATTTAATTCGTTAAAGAATCAAACTGTGTTTAATGCTGATATGATTCAAAGCTGGAATATTTTTATCCTTCTTTCCGAGTAGCAATCGGTAGAGTACTGTAAGCACAGGTTGAAAGCTGAATTTCAAAGCAGTATCCGATAAATAAGTCGAAGTTAAACAAAAAGCGTACTTTGAAATTATAATCTACGATGAGGTACTTGGAAGAATCATAACATACTGTACCTTCACTGATTAAGTATTTCAATCTTTTAGTACCACGAGAAAACATGGCAGTCGTGTCCCTTTTGGAAAATCGGTTTTACTCACTTCCAAACACAAGAAATAATCATCCCTCAAAGTAATCTAACATAAACCCAAATATCACTTTTATGGACAACAGTTAACTCCATCTTCTTTAAACATTCTCTGTTGATCCGGATTAGAAAAGTAAAATCCTGATTGTCTCAGATTCTTACTGGATAAACATACTCTCACTAGAACCTAAAACCTGAACTCTTTACCACCTTGCTAAGTCCTTGGAACTAATATTTCTGCTGCTATATCTGTAACAATACTCGATGGATATCATCTATTGAGATATTTTTTGGAGGGTAAAGACTTTTTAATTTTGATCTTTAACAGCAAGGGGGATACCTCTAAGAACAAAAACTGAGAGAGAAGGATTCTGCATATTTTACCAGCAGAGGGCGTTCGAAGAAGAACAGATATTTAAGAGAAAAGAAGATGAAAACAAATAGAGAGAAACAGAGAGGAGTGCGAGAGGAAATTGAAGTTTTAATACCAGTGGTATACTTAGTAGGCTAATTGCTATAATACATGGCTCGTCATGTTAAATCACTGACTTGAATTCCAAATCGGGGTAATTACTGGAAAAAAAACATATTTTTTTTTAACATGTTTTTTTTAACCGTCCTAGGACCTTGCCGGGGGTGCAAGATAACCTTTGATATTACTTTGGTTTGAATTTTCCTACCATGTCGTTTCAGGTGGCCACGTCTCACTTATATTTATTTGGTTTACAGGAATATTAATTATCAGGCCTAGTTTTCTCTCGGTCGAGGGTCCACCAGACATGCTAGTGGTGGTCACTGATCCATACCATGCCTCATGTTTATACAGGGATCGATCCGCTTTAGGTATCCTCAAAGTTATGTTTGATTAATATCTGAGAACAAGTCTGTATGATTGGAGGAACGTTTATAGATTTATTTTTTATGGAATTGTGAAATGAATTTGTTTTTCGAAATAGTAAATTCTGCTTAGTTGATAAATTTTGTTGCCTTGCGGTAGAATAGCAAAAACTGTGTCAAATTGTTATCAATATAATTAAAGAACTCGATGGGAAAACTGTTGAAATGAGTACTAAACCCCTCAAAATTTTCTTTTCCTTCTACATCATTGTTTTTTATTGGATTATTTATTATTTATTTAGTCATTATCGTGCAATTTTGTAAAATTAACACTCAGTATATCATGAAAATCATGAGACAATGAAAAATATAAAAAAATATAAAAAAAAATACAATCTGCTTTAGTTTGCTGTAAAGGCCCACCATATTTCTTCTTTTGTCTTTAATTACTTGACCTTTTTATTTTTAATTTGATAATTTGACATTAAGTTAACTTGAAATTGAGTTTGTAATTTTGTTTTGGATAACACGAACTTACTTTCATAATGAACCTTTAGAAAGACAAATCACTGTAAATTTTACCTTCAAACATATACATATATAAGTAGGTCCACAGTGATTTAGGTAGCAAGTAGATAATTAATGTCTTGTTACTGTTTGGAGACAAAAGAGAAAGAGCTATGGGATATGTTTTTTATACTATTTTGTGACCATAAATTTACTCTAAAATTATGCTAAAGATATATTTATTTTATATCTTCATATTTTTTAATCAAGTATGTTTTTATTTTCAAGAATTATCTCCGTCACAAATAAATCTAAGAGGGAAAAGATCTGGTTCTTTGTTATAGATTTTTAATTTTAATTTTTATACATGGAATGTTTGAGGAAATTGACTATGTGACTGTTTGAGAGTGTGATGGAGATCGTTTTTGAAAGTATTTTTCATTCAGAATTGTATTAAAATGATATTTTGTTATTTTTTAAAAGTCATTATTGATATCAGCATATAAAAATGATCTAAAAACATCAATTTTTTTTATCTAAAATAAAAAATAATAATAATAATTTTCATTTTTTTTTCAAAAATATTTTAAAAACACTGTGGAAACACCATTTATATATCCATACTATTAGCATATTTTCAGGTAAATGCATATTGATAACTTAAAAGACAAGAATTCCAATGTTTTTTTTTCTTTTTTCTCGATGATGTTGGTTGATCTTGTTGGACCTCTTCTTCCCTTCTCTTTCCTGTTCTTCTTCCTCTCCTGGGCTCTCGGTTGGGTCTCTCACTTCCTTCTCCATCTATAATTTTTTACTGTCAGAAACCAATAATGCAAAATCTTCACAAATTTAAACTAGAGATTGATCAGGGGCATATGTAGATTCTCCAAAGACCCGGCCCGTTCAAGAAGAAAATAAAAAAGGTTCGAAGAACAACTTTATCCCGCATGATCGCCCAACTTGTCGATTGCCAAAAGGTTCGAATCCCTGCCCCTATATACTGCTGCCGTGTCATATGTTTATCTGGTGGTCAATGTCCACCTCAAGCCTCTCTTCGACTGGTTCTTGATGTCGATTGCCAACATGTTGTTGCCTGTAGTTCTCTCTTATAGTAGTATTCTTCCAATGAATCTCCATTTTAACCTAATTAGTTTGCAGCTTCTATTTTACACTTTTTTGCTTAACATGCCGCCACAAACCTTTTTTTCCCCTCTTCTCCAATAACTTTTCTATTGAATCTCTTTCATGGATTTGTTTTGGTATCAGATTCGGTGAAATTTCGGTAACCGCCAGCAAAAAGAGTCAAGATAAGTTTGAACGTTAAAGATAAGTTTGAACGTTAAATTAGCTTTAGAGAGGCTTTCTATACAAACCCTTGGCTACTACATCCACAATACTTGCAACAAACACAGATCGTTCAGCTCTTGTTTTCACACCACCCTTTCACTTAAACACAAACTAAATTAATCATGTTTCCCTCGACGCATCGCCTCAAAAATATTGACAAAGGTTGCGGCAAGCCTGTTACTCTTGCATCTCCGCTTGATGAAGAGCAATTGAATAAAATCTTCGATCGTTTTGACAGCAACGGAGATGGTCACCTGAGCTGGGAGGAGCTTAAAAGTGCTTATAACAGCCTAGGTATGTCTTTCTCCGGCCTTCGAGCCTTGAAAGCACTCTGCGTTGCTGATGGAAATAGAGATGGATACATCAGCCAGAAAGAGTTTATCAAACTAACGAGGAAAAATCCTCGTAAATGATGTTAGATGTAGACTTATTATACAGATAAATAGTCCCCACTTAGTTCTACGAAAAACATGTCTCTTGGCATATACAATCTTGTAAAGATTAAGCTGCAAAGCTTGAATATGAATGTAACCTCTATCCTTGTTTCTACTCCTTAATTTTGTTTCTACACCTTATTTCGGTATCATTTGCTCCTGTATTCATCTTAATTTTTCAAAACTGTCTTTCACTCTATAAATATTCCATGTGACTGTTAGCTATAGCTTCCAATTAAAACCATTTTCTTTTTTGAATAACTGAGACAAACACATGAATCTAATGATAGGCTAAGCATTACCTTAACCTATGGGACAAGAACGCACCTTCAGTTTGTGGCCATCGTTGTCATCCACTTTGATCTCTTTAACATCTAGCATAAAACAGTGAACACTGTGGCATGCGGTATCATCAGATGGATTGGAATCGTCTTTTCTTTTGATTTAGAATTATATACTTAATAAATGGATGAATCCGATTCGAGAAATGATAGCTCTTTACTTCAGTAGAGGAGTCAAAAGAAGATGGTCAAAAGAAGATGAATCTAATCATACTGTTGCTTCAAAGGTAAGGTCTTTTCATTAAAGACTTTAATGCTGATATGATTCAAAGCTGGAATATTTTTATCCTTCTTTCCGAGTAGCAATCGGTAGAGTACTGTAAACACAGGTTGAAAGCTGAATTTCAAAGCAGTATCCGATAAATAAGCTTACTTTTGGAAGAATCACAATATACTGTACCTTCACTGATTAAGTATTTCAATCTTTCAGTTTCATGAGAAAACATGGCAATCGTGTCCCTTTTGGAAAGTCGGTTGTGTTCACTTCCAAACACAAGAAATAATCATCCCTCAAAGTAATCTAACATAAACCCAAATATCATTTTAATGGATAACCGTTTGATTAACCAATGTTGTGGATTCCATCAGTATGATCACTAGTTACTCTGTGAAATTTTATATTGATCTAAATTTTCCGAGTTTTATTTTCAGAAGAAAGACATGCAACGAATCCGATGTTATTTATTCTCATAATTAATCATGTTTTCACCTTTTCCCTATGGTTCTCTGCTCCATCCTATTGTACTCTCTGCTGCTATTTCTGTAACAATGCCCGATGGAAAAACATAATTTTTTTAATAAAAGAAAGTTCAAAACTTATTTCAGTGTGATTTGAGCAAGTTAACTCGTTCAACCCAAAGTAAAAATCTAAAAATGGTAGTACAGATTTTGAAAGTTCATGCAGATTTTGAAGATCAATCACCTTTTCCCTTTTCATGTTTGTATTTTTTTTCCCAAGCAATTTTATGTTAAAATATTATTCTCAAGATATACTTGCTTCTTCTTGATTGCAAGTTTGGAATCGCGATCACCTCTATGCATGCCATCAAGAGTTTATTTCGTGCTGTGATGGAAAAGACTTTGCAAAATATTTTTTTATTTAAAAATATAACACTACTAGAAAAGGGGTGTGTTTGCAACGGATTTTTGCAACGGCATACCTACTAGAAAAGGGTCGAGTATATGGTGCACCCCGTATGCCTAAATCTAAAGTTGATGTGAGTTCTTCTTCACATAGCTACTCAGTAAATTCATCATATCCAAGCACAACAACTACTAGACGGTATGAAGAGCAATTGCAAGAAAATCGTGAAGTTATTAATGAAATGAGAAATGAAATGTCTTCCATTAAAGATTGTCTTAAGCTCTTGGTAGGACATATGGGTCTAAGTATGCCAATACCTATGGCTCCATCGATGCCATCACCTGTGGCTCCGTCGATGCCATCACCTACAATGGCACCAGGACATCGACCTCGACCTCGACCTCAAATGCCATATAATGGTCCATCTTCCTCTCATCAACAACATCGTAGATCATTTCCGCCTTAAACACTTTAAAATATTTATTCTTAAGTTTCATGTTTATTTACTTAGTCATGTAAATGTAATCGAATCAGTATTGTATTAAGACTTTTAATTAATCTTTTAAATTTTATTTCCACCATATTTATGTTATTTTCAATACTAATAATATTTAAATATTTGCTAGTGCTTTTAAAAGATTTAGTTGTAATTAATTAAAATTAAAATATATTAAAAATAGTTTTTAAAAATATAAATATTTAAATAATATTCTGTCCGTTGCAATTGCAACGGCAGGTCCGTTGCCAAATGTTTATTTGCAACGGGAGAAATTGCAACGGATTAGCCGTTGCAAATTATTTTGCAACGGATAATCCGTTGCAAACTAAATTTGAATCGACTTAGTTCTAACGGACTGTGTCCGTTGCAAATGCTGTTGCTAATTAATATTAGCAACGGCCTTCTTTGTTATTTGCAACGGATCAGTCCGTTGCAAATGGGCCTGTTTTTTAGTAGTGTAATAGTTATTTTTTAAAATTTATTTTTGATATCAATATATCAAAATAACCTAAAACTACTCAAAAAATCAATTTGAAGAAAAACCACTTCAATTTAAAAAAAAAACACTTTTAAAATATAAAATAAATAGATTTAAGTGCCTATTACTGTTGAAAAAATAATATATTTCTGGATTCCTTGAGTGGAAGTTGAGGTTTGGTATTTTAACTTTTGAGAGTACGAGGAAGCAAGTATACAAACTTTTCTTTCATAATTATTTTGTAAGAAACGGTCACAATGTTTGAGGAAGGATTTCCCTTTACTTTCGATAGCATTAAAGTTTATTGAAATTACAAAGCTGAAATCAACCGTTAAATAATTTATTGTAATAACGTCCTAATCTTGGCAGCACCAGTGTCTCTATCGCACACTGAGCCGAGCTCTTGCATGACCACGGGATATCTGAAACTGCTCCGTTAAACCAAAATGTGCCATCAGGAGCCAAACATGGGTGAGCAATTCGCCGCCCTGTCCCAATTGCCGAGCATGATCATGTGCACTACAACGACTTGCTGTATAAGTCAGCATTTCTATCCAAACATCACTAACTAGCTTCCAATTCACCCCTTTATCTGATGAATTTTGCAACTGTGATGCTAGCCTGCATGCGTCGAATAACACAAATTTGCTTCTATCACCTTTTACTGTGATTGGGGGGACTACTGTGTTCACATTGAGCAACATCTCGCACGCCTTAGTTTCTGTTTGGATTTGTAAAGGTAAGGTGTTTAGATATTTTGAGAGAGAAGAGAGAGAGAGAACCAGAATCTGTTATTTCTGTTTTGATTTAATTTCACACACAATACATGCTCAATCATGAGCTATTTATAGACAAGAGTCTATGTATGTATGTGTTGTAATGTATGCATACTCATGGTATGCATACATTGCCACTGCATACTCTATCATCCCCCCTCAATCACAGGCGCACATAAACCTAGCCTGAGATTGCGACAATGAGCAAGAAATAGAGGAGAACTCAGCCCCTTGGTAAGAATGTCTGCAAACTGCTCCTGGGATGAGACAAACTGAACCTCCAGCTGCTTGTTGGCCACCCTCTCACGGACAAAATGCACATCAATTTCAATGTGCTTTGTGCGCTGATGCTGCACAGGGTTAAAAGACAATGCAATCGCAGACAAATTGTCGCAGAAAAGAACAGGAGGCTGATGAAGTGTAATACGTAAAAATTGCAGTAGCTGCTTGATCCAATCAAGCTCAGCCGATGCCGAAGACAAAGCCCTGTACTCAGCCTCAGTGGAGGATCGGGACACAGTCTGCTGCTTCTTAGACGACCAAGAAATGGGATTGGCACCAAGAAACACAACCAAGCCAGTTGTTGATCGTCGATCATTAGGATCACCAGCCCAATCAGCATCACTGAATGCTGTGAGATCTAAAGAGCCTTTCTGATAAGTAATCCCAACAGAGAGAGTGCCCTTAAGATACCTGAGAATGCATTTTACAGCCACAAAATGATCCACCATAGGACGCTGCATAAATTGACACACCTGATGAACAACAAACGCAATGTCAGGCCTGGTAAAAGTGAGGTACTGTAGAGCACCTACAACACTTCGATACAAGGAAGGATCATCAAAAGGCTCTCCATCATCCTTGAGTAATCGCTGATATGGAAGACAAGGGGTAGCACATGGCTTGGCAGCATGCATGTCAGTCTTAAGGAGCAAATCCTGTATGTAATTGGACTGGGAGAGAACCAGGCCAACAGAAGTATGAATAATTTGAACTCCCAAGAAGAAATGCAAGTCTCCCATATCTGTGATCTGAAATTCTGCAGTGAGGGATGCAATGACCTGATTGATGACAATACTATCACTCCCCGTGATGATAATGTCATCAACATATACCAGCAAGATGATAATCCCCGCATCCAGATATTTCACAAAGAGGGAAGAATCTGAATACGTGTGATGAAATCCCAAGGATGGCAGAAAAGATGTGAACCTGTCATTCCATGCACGAGGGGCCTGCTTCTGACCGTAAAGAGACTTATGCAATTTGCATACCAGCTGAGGTTGTGCGCGATCAATGAAACCAGGGGGTTGTGACATAAACACTTCCTCATTAAGAATGCCATGTAGAAACGCATTCTTAACATCAAGTTGTCGTAAACCCCACCCAAACTGCGCAGCAAGTGCCAATACTATTCTCACTGTAGTTGGTTTGACCACCGGACTGAATGTCTCCCCATAGTCCAAACCAGGCTCCTGACTAAAACCCTGAGCAACCAGTCGAGCCTTATGCCTGGCAATAGTCCCATCAGCATGCCTCTTGATTTTAAAAATCCATTTACATCCAACCAGATTTTTATCAGATGGCAGAGGCATTAAACTCCATGTATGCTGCGACTGCAAAGCAGCAATTTCATCATTCATGGCCTTCAACCAAACAGGGATGGTCAAAGCAACTTTGTAACTGCTTGGTTCAACCAAATTCAGATCAGCTTTGGTTGTGGAAGTAGAAGTGGCAAGGCACGCCTTCTTCTTAAAAATTCCACTCTTACTCCTCGTCTGCATAGGATGTAAGTTCATATCTGGAATATGAAGAACCACTGAAATACACTCAGGTCTGAAAGAATCAATTGGGGCTTGATTACCTTCCAATGACTTTCCAGAATTGGATTCAGGATCAGCAGGTATGGATGATAATGGCAAAGGGACAGCAGTAGTAGACTCTGACGCGGAGGACACAGGTTTGGACAAAGAGTGTGAAGACGAAGACGTGTGACCCGAAATATGCGAAATAGCAGAAGGAAAAACTACAATGTTGTCATTGGTAACAACGGGAAAGGGCACATGTGAAGACAAGGAAGGAGATGCAGTAGTGCCCTTAACACGAGTAGCTAAATCAACATATGGAAAGACATGCTCATTAAAAATGACATGTCGAGATATATATGTGCGTTTGCTGTCAATTTCATAACAAAGATAGCCTTTATATTGAGAGGCATATCCCAAAAATACACACATAATTGTTTTAGGCTGTAATTTATGAAGCCTATAGGGTCGCAAAAGTGGAAAACAAGCACAACCGAAAATGCGTAAGTGAGACACAGAAGGAGTAGTTTTGAATAAAATCTCGTAGGGAGATTTATTCAGTAAGACCACAGACGACATTCGGTTGATAAGATACACAGATGTATGTACTGCATAGGTCCAGAATGAAGCTGGCAATTTGGCATGTTGAAGCAATGTAATTGTAGTTTCAATTAAATGCCTATGTTTGCGTTCCGCAAGACCATTCTGTTCAGGTGTATAGGGGCAGGATTTTTGATGGACAATGCCTTTAGAAATTAAGAATTTTTGGAGTTGTGTACTGACATACTCACCACCCCCATCACTTTGCATAATTTTAACGGAACAAGAAAACTGTGTTTGAACATAGAAATAAAATTTGACAAACACAGCATAAAGATCACTTTTATTGACTAGTGGAAATAACCAGCAATAACGCGAAAACTCATCAATAAAAGTCACATAATATTTGTAACCATCTATTGAAACACAAGGAGATGGACCCCAAACATCACTGTGTATAGTGTGAAATGGGATTACAGATTTATGATTACTGGACTGAAAGGGAAGTTTCGAAAATTTTCCCTGAAGACAGCTATGACACACAGAATGATTAGAATCAATGGGAATTTTAATATGAGATTTATCTAGCATCATCGTAGCAATTTTATTTGATGGATGACCTAAGCGATGATGCCAAGTAGACGAGAGAACTAACTGACCAAGATATGACCGGAAGGACTGACGATGAGGAGCAAAAGGTAAGGAATAAAGTCCATTACTGCATTGCCCTTTGTATATAATCCTCCCTGTGACCTTGTCCTGAATCCAAAAATAGAAAGCATCAAAGATTAGCCGAAACTGATTATCCAAACATAAACGATGGACCGACAATAAATTCTGAGTCAATTGAGGCACATGTAAAACAGAATTTAGCTTAATGAGTGCTGTATGTGTTGGAATAATAGAATTTCCAACATGTGATACTAGCAAACCTTCACCGTTTGCTGTTTGGACTGTATCATTTGTGAGATACGTGGTGGATGATGACAAATTGTTCAAATCTGCTATCATATGGTTTGTAGCACCCGTATCTGCTATCCACACAGGAGCTGAATTCTGAGGTTGCTGCAGACCTGAATTCTGAGCTTGCTGCACATGAAAACTGTTCTGTGATGGTTGCAAAACAGTATTCATTGCGTGGATGGCATTTTGCTGCACATGATGATCCTGGGATGCTTGATAATTAGGCTGAAACCCCTGAGCCGAAGAGTAGCCTGCATTGCCCGAGTAATTTGGACCATTGTTATTGTAAAAACAATACAATGTACTGTGATTATCCTTCCCACAAATATTGCACTGAAGCCTCTGGCTTCTGTTCAGTGCACACATCGGAGCTGCATGTCCAGTACCATTACACAATTGGCACACCAAATTGCTGGACATTGATGGAGCAGACTGATACGGGCCAACACCACCAGAATTCATGACTGCCATATCATGCATTCTGGTGTGAAATTGATGCTTCTGCTGATAACCCCGCTGCTGCGAGCCAAATCTTCCCCTTCCCCTGTTTCTGTGAAATGGTTTATATCCACCATTTCCAGATGAATTGTAACTATGCACTCCACGGGACTGCTGAAAATGCACTGGTGGTGCCGATTTTGCAACAGTATGCATAGCACTTAGAAACGCAGGGGTGGCCGAAATTGAATTATCCACAATTCGTTCTTCGGCCAACAATTGTGATCTGAATTCCTTCAAAGGAATTACACTCTCCCTTCCTCGTATCACACACCTGAACGTGTTGTACTCAGGAGGTAAGCCATTCAAGGCCAAGATCACGATATCTTCATCTGCAAAGAATACTCCAGCTGCACTTAGATAGTCTCTGGCCTCCTTTATTTTTAACAGGTACTGACTTACGGAATCAGTGCCTTTCTTCACATTTTGCAGATCAGACTTCAGCTGAAATATGCTGGTTTTGGACACTGTGGAAAAATGCTCCTTTAATCTATTCCACAGGTCTCTTGAGCTTCTGCTACCGATAGCACAGGACATGGCTATAGGGGATAAGGTAGCAGTGATCAACTGCATGACCGCTCTGTCATGCATCTTCCATATCAACACATTCTCGGATTCATCACTTGAAGATGAGGTTGAAATATTTAATTCACTCTCATCAATTGGACATAAGTGAGAACCATCCACAAAACCAATTATGCCATTACTCTCTAGCAATAATTGCATTTGAAAATGCCAATTAAGGTAATTTGAATCATCCAATTTCACATTTACAGCTGTGGAGATTGTGGAAATCAGACCTGCAATTGGAGATTGGAGGATTTGGAGTTGCGAGGCAGTCACCATGGCTGCTGATGATCAGAAATTCAAACACGCAAATTCTGAAAAATGAGAAGACAGCAGACGCAAGAACAACTCTCTCTGCTGCCGAGAATCTCAACTCAAAAATTGAGCTTCAATAATCTGTAGAGAGGTCGCAGCAGGTCATAAATCAATCACAATGCTGCTGCCTCACAGATTTAACACTTCTACTGCCGAGAATCACAGCTCAAAAACAATGTCAGAATCTGCAGAAAATCTGGAAATCGCGAATTCACAAAATCTGCAGCAAGTTTCGGAAATTCTATGATCTGCAACTGTTTAAATCACAGCTCAGAAATTCAATCTGCAGAATGTGTCAAAGACTGCAGACGCAAAGCTCAACTTCAAACAATCAAAATTCCAGAATCTGCAGAAAATCTGGAAATCGCAGCAGCTCAAGAAATTTCAGAATCTGCAGAAACTGTCAAGGATTTGCAGAAACACTCGCAGATTCAATAATCTGCAGACACTTGCGAAAATTTCAGATAATCGCAGCAGATAATCACATATTAACTAAGCTGCAGAGACTGTTTGAAAAATTGCAGAAGCAATCGCAGATTCAAGAATCTGCAGAAGCTTGCGAAACTTGCAGAAAATGGCAGCAGATGAGATAAATGGAAGAAATTCACAGATTGCAAATTGTAGGAGAAAGTCATAGATTCACTAATCTGCAGACAATAGTGTCGATTCGCAGCAGAAAATCACAGATTTAATAATCTGTAGAGCAATTTCTCAAGTTGCAGCAGAGGTGACAGTTGCGAAAAAAAAATTGCAACAGATGTGAAAGATTCGAAAATTTCAGCAGATAATCAAGATTTCGAAAGATTGCAGAGGCAATATCTCAATTTCGCAGCAGAGAATCACAGATTTAATAATCTGTAGAAAAATTTCTCAAATTGCAGCAGAGGTGAAAGTTATGAAAAAACTGCACAAGAGGTGAAAGCTGTGAAGATTGCAGCAGAGGATCGATGAATCAATGAAATCGATGAAAAATTCTTCAATAATCTGCAGAAAAATTGCAGAAAAAATCGCAGCAGAGATGATCAACTTTTCGGATCAATTAGTTTGCTTGCGTGAGAGATCAACTTTTGGATCAATCTCAATTAATTTTCTTGCGTGAGCATATCAGCTCTGATACCATGTTTGGATTTGTAAAGGTAAGGTGTTTAGATATTTTGAGAGAGAAGAGAGAGAGAGAACCAGAATCTGTTATTTCTGTTTTGATTTAATTTCACACACAATACATGCTCAATCATGAGCTATTTATAGACAAGAGTCTATGTATGTATGTGTTGTAATGTATGCATACTCATGGTATGCATACATTGCCACTGCATACTCTATCAGTTTCAACAGGCTTAGATTTCCCTTTGCTATTCGGCAACACCCCGCTGGCCTCAGTTTGATCTGGTTTCGACTTCCCTTTGCCGAAAGGATTCATTGCTGGAATCGAAAATCTCCGAGAACTGGCATTTGAAGAGTGGATATCACCTGACATGGACTCTCGCTCCTTAAGAAACGATTTGAGCTCTTCGCAAGTGTCTAGATATCGGATCTTTCCAATCCCCATTGGCAACATGAAAGGACGCATGACTAGGAGATATAACATGTAGTGTGACAGCTGCTTGCTTATTTGACAGTCATTGCCTTTTTGGGTTTCGTCACAGTGGTAGCAGAGATCTGTTGCGATGTGCCAAATGAGGATGCTTTGGTCAAATCTACTTCTACGCTCCACAAATACTCAAACAATCCTGAATTTTTAAGCGCACGGTCCCCTCGGCAGGTGCACAATGCTTTAAGATTAGTCTCATATCTGTCTTCCGTCGCACTGCTCGATATGCTACTCATCATGTCTTTAATTTTTTCCCTGAGATGGTTGAATATTGACTTTACAGCTCATTAGAGACTTCTAGAATTTTGTTTATTCCAAAAAGCTTTTGGATTTTGATGCCGACTTTAGGCTTACTTTTGAGGCAAAAGCTCAGCAAGCTGTGTTGTGCCAAGGAATTTGACCACCGTGGATATTTTCCAAGCCGGAAATGATCGATGGCCTCTTTAATTTTTGCATGCTTGGCCAGATAAAGATCTGTCCAATCTGATGAGACCAGTAAAAGTATTGAGTAGAGCTCAAGCAAAACAGCTACAACTAGCAATAAGAAAGTTATAGCTAGATCAGTCTTCTTGGTGTGATTCTTCTCATGGAAAAATGAAAAGAATACCAACACCACGAAAGTGATGCTAAGGCTGATGAAGCGGAGACAGCAGCCCACTCGGGAAGAAAATATTGCTCCTTTGGTGTAAAGCACATCAAACATGAACCCGAGTTCAATCTCAATCACTTCGAAAGCCTCTTTGGAGGACATCTTTCCGAACAAACTTTGGCTACTGTCTCGATCTAGGAAACTGAGGATGAGATTGACAAAAAGACGTCTGAATGTTGTGAACAAGTTAAAGGCTTGATTCAATTGATCAGCATCCCTACTGGAGGAAGTTCCATTCTTAGGATCATCCACCTGTACCCGGGCTTCGATCACTTTATCTGACATTACATGGAATCCCTCATACTGCCTCAAAGTGAATTCTTCCATGAACTTTGAATAATTTGGGCCTGCATCAGGAGGAGAACATGGAGTCTCTTAACTGCTCATTGCTTGCTGATCGAAGAGCCCATGTCCTCTCCCCGTATTTGATAATTCCTGCCAAAAACATTGGCAAGGTGAGAATGGAGAGATGAGATCCTCTCCAGCCCAAAAAGATAATGTAGGTTGCAACTCCTGTTTGGACTGCCAATCCAAGAAAGTGACTCAGCCTCAGCCATAGCTTGTTTGAAATGAATACTAAACCCCTCCAAATTTTCTTTTCCTTCTACATCTTTGTTTTTTATTAGATCATTTTATTTTTTATTTAGTAATTATAGTGCAATTTTATAAAATTAACACTCAGTATATCATGAAAATCATGAGACAATGAAAAATATATTTAAAAAAAAAATACAATCTGCTTTAGTTTGCATTAAAGGCCCACCATATTTCTTCTTTTGTCTTTAATTACTTGACCTTTTTATTTTTAATTTAATAATTTGACATTAAGTTAACTTGAAATTGAGTTTGTAATTTTGTTTTGGATAACACAAACTTACTTTCATAATGAACCTTTAGAAAGACAAATCACTGTAAATTTTACTTCAAATATATATATATATATATATATATATATAAGTTTGTTCTTATGTAATAAATTCAGGTGAATAAATTCATTTAGATAATGAGCTTAATATCTGAATTAAAAAATTCTTGACCACTAAGACTATTCTGTCGATTTAACTTAAACGTCTTTCAAATGGTAATTTGATATTATTGATTTTTTTAATAATTAAGTGTATTAATTAAAATTAGTTATTTAGAAGATAATCCGGATGATCATTTAATATTAATGATAATTGCGTGAACTGGAAGTACATTAGCTTTGTGGCATACATATGGGAGCATAATACCACTTATGGGTGCTAGCTTTCTTTGGCAGTGTTGTTAATTTTATTTTATTTCGTCTGAAATGTTTTGTATCGGTTAAAAAAAAGATAAAATGATGTAGTTTTTATCTCACTTAAAATTTTGGTCCGTTTCGAAAATTTCACCCAAAATTCGGATGGAACGTTCTGGTTTCATTCCGACCGTTCCGTTTCTTTAAATAATGAATAATTTTACAATATCAATCATATCTCTTAATTCAACCATTAGATTGAGATGAAATTTTGTAAGGAGTCTCTTGACATATTTATATATATTATGTTAAAATTTCAGAACAATCAGAGAATATAATGACCTTGCAAGATTAATGATGACATTCTCTTAATATTATACATGTTCATAATTTTAATTCAGAAAAATCATTTTATTGTTCTTTTTTAGATTAAATTGCACAATTCTAAATAATTTTTTTTTTGAACTTGAATTAATTTTTTTTTGAATTAATATATTTAATTATATATATATACATAAACAATATAACTCCAAAACATTCTAAAATCAAAATATTCTGTTCAAATTAAAAAAAATACAGTACCAACCAAAACAGAATTGAGAATCTTGATATTCGGCTTTAGTTAACAGTGTAGCCAAGTCTAACGGCAGAATTGACCATCTTGCTCTTCGGCTTTAGAAAACAGTGTAGCCAAGTCTAACGGCAGAATCGACGATGTCATCCAGCTCCGTTAACTCAGCACATCCTTCTTTTTTAGCGTCAAAAATATTGGCTGCATGGCGAGGGAAGAAAAGGCCAAAATGATTGAAGGCTTTCTCCAGGTCTTCCCTGTCGAGTACTGGTTCTTCAATGGCTTCGAATCTCTTGAAAACTTCCTTCAACTGCTCCTCAGTTAGGAACATACTCTCTGCTTCACTGATATGTTCGGTAATATCATAATTCTGGGAGTTCCATTTCAAATCAATATCCCTCAAAACAAATAATTTAACAAAGATCCGGAATATATTTTGTGATTTTTACCCCAAAAATCAATTGCAGTATCACCACAGCGTCTCATCCAAGAAATTATTCTCGAATTGACGATAACAATCTCAGCTAATACTCTCTCACACACAATGTTTGTATTGTTTCCATGAATTTCATCTTTCATCTTAATTCACAATAGTTTTTGCACAGACAAATACACAAGTAAGAAAGAGTACATAATCAAATAGAAAATCAAAATTATATTTTAAAAAAGCTGGCCTGATTCTAGTATCCGGACATGGCAGCAGCAGCAAAAGATCGAATAGAGGAAGATGATTAGGACCATTAATTATCGTTCAAACAAAGTTAAATAAAACAGAAATCACCTCAAAAAAACTGACCTGAAACGGTTTTTCCGCATTGATTTTCTGTTTCCAACCTTGGAATCTGAGTTTGAGCCTGCGTGTTGGTTATTTATTTTAGTCCTGCAATGTTTGTTCAATTATGTTTTTAGTCATTGTAACTGTCTTTGATTCAATTAAAGTCAGTCAAGTGTATGTCCTAGTCTTAAGGAGTCAGTTATTTACGTGTGCTGGTAGTGCAGCTTATGCAGCTCACTTCGTGGCCTTGTTCTTGTTTGATCGTGTCTTCAGTGGCAGCATGTTACATGATCATGGAGTCCATATCATGGCTGTCATGTTTATTTTTCTAGTCTATAAATTGTAAGGTTGCATTTCAATTCAAGTATTCAATTCTGCAATTAAAAAGGATTTGTCAACAGTACAAACTTCTACTCTACAAATTCATTTCTGGAATTCTTAAATTCAGTTCTTCTCCCCTGTTTCGTTTTTTCTTCTCAAACACTTTCAATTGGTATCAGAGCTATTTTCTTGAAGGGACCTGAAATGGAGGTTGAACCAAGTTTCTCTCACGTGTCTTCTCCTATATTTGATGGAGAAAACTATCAACTGTGTGCAGTGAAGATGGAGACCTATCTGGATGCGATGGATCTGTGGGAAGCTGTTGAAGAAGATTATGAAGTGCATCCCTTGCCGAATAATCCAACCTTGGCTCAAATCAAAAACCACAAAGAGAGAAAAGCAAGGAAATCAAAAGCAAAAGCATGTCTATTTGCTGCTGTTTCCACAACCATTTTCACCAGGATTATGTCACTTCGATCAGCAAAGGATGTTTGGGATTACTTGAAGAAGGAATACGCAGGAGATGAAAGAATTCGTGGCATGCAAAGTCTCAACTTGATAAGAGAATTTGAACTGCAGAAGATGAAGGATTCTGAGTCCATCAAGGAATACTCAGATAAGCTGCTTGGAATTGTCAACAAGGTAAGGCTACTAGGTACAAGTTTCTCTGACTCCAGAATTGTAGAGAAAATCCTAGTAACTGTACCTGAGAAATATGAAGCATCCATAACCACCTTGGAGAATACCAAGGATCTGTGCAAGATCACCTTGGCAGAATTATTGAATGCCTTACAAGCTCAGGAGCAACGAAGGCTTATGAGGCAAGATCACATTGCTGAAGGAGCTTTACCAGCCAAGCATCAAGATCATGGCAAGAGGAAATTCATCAAGAAATTTCAGCCTTCAATCAATGAAGCCACTGCCAACTTCAGAAATCAAGGCAAAGGAAGAAACTCAAATAGAAGTTATCCACCTTGCAAGCATTGTGGCAGAACAGGCCATCCACCATTCAAATGCTGGAAAAGGCCTGATGCAAAATGTAACAAGTGCAATCAGCTTGGGCATGAAGCTGTTATATGCAAGAGCAAATTCCAGATAAAGGAAGCAGAAGCTCAAATTGCCGAGAAAGATGATGAAGATCAGATTTTTGTGGCAACCTGTTTTTCAACCAAGAGCACTTCAGAATGTTGGCTGATCGACAGTGGTTGTACAAACCACATGACATATGACAGAACTCTTTTCAAAGATTTGCAGACCACTGCAATCACAAAGGTTCGAATAGGGAATGGTGACTGTATTTCAGCAAGGGGAAAAGGAACCATTTCAATTACAACAAATGCAGGTACAAAAACTATTTCAGATGTTCTCTATGTACCTGATATTGATCAGAATCTGTTGAGTGTGGGTCAGCTGATAGAAAAGGGATTCAAGGTTACATTTGAAGATCATTGCTGCTTCATATATGATCCTGCTGGTCAGAAAATTTTTCAAGTCAAAATGAAAGGGAAAAGTTTTTCATTTTCTCCAACAGAGGAGGAGCACATAGCCTATTCCACAAATGCAAGCATCACTGAAACTTGGCACAAGAGACTTGGGCACTGTCATCTCCACCGAATGCTGACAATGAAGAAGAATGAAGTGATAAGAGGATTACCTGCTCTTGCTGATCAAATGCCGAATTGTCATGCTTGTCAATTTGGCAAACAAAAGAGACTGCCTTTTCCCAGATCTTCTTGGAAGGCATCTCAAAAGCTGCAGCTCATTCATACGGATGTAGCAGGACCTCAAAGAACACCATCACTAAAAGGTAGTCTCTACTACGTTGTGTTCATTGATGATTTTTCAAGGATGTGCTGGATTTTTTTCTTGAAGTTCAAGTCAGAGGTTGCTGGAATCTTCTGGAAATTTAAGAAGATGGTGGAAAATCAGAGTGGCTGCAAGATTCAAAGCATAAGATCAGATAATGGGAAGGAGTATACTTCAGCAACATTTAATCAATTCTGTGATGAAGCTGGAATTGAACATCAACTCACTGCTCCTTACACTCCAGAGCAAAATGGTGTTAGTGAAAGGAGAAATAGATATGTAATGGAGATGGCAAGGTGTATGTTGCATGACAAGGAGATGCCTAAAGAATTCTGGGCAGAGGCTGCAGCTACAGCAGTCTTCCTTCAAAATCGACTTCCAGCCAAGTTTTTGAATGAGAGAACACCATTCGAAATGTGGTATGGATATAAGCCTTCACTGAATTTTCTTAAAGTATTTGGCAGTGTGTGTTTTGTCCATGTCCCTCAGGTCAAGCGTGACAAGCTTGATAAGAAAGCAATTCCAGGCATATTTGTGGGATACAGCTTAGTCTCCAAAGCATACAAAGTGTATCATCCACAAACAAAGAAGATCACAATCACAAGGGATGTACACTTCAATGAAGATGAGCAATGGGACTGGAAGAACCTTCAACAAATCACTCCTTCCGCAGATCACATAGCTCCTCAGTGGCAGAATGAACAAGAAGACGATCCTCCAATTAGGGGAACAAGGCTGCTGTCAGACATTTACCAAAGATGCAATATTGCATTTTATGAACCTGCTGGATATGAAGAGGCACTCAAAGACAGCAAATGGAAGAAAGCCATGGAAGAGGAGCTGTCAATGATTCAGAAAAACAATACCTGGACATTGGTTGACAGACCTGAAGGCCGAAAGGTTATAGGAGTAAAGTGGGTATTTCGAACAAAGCTGAATGCAGACAACTCCATCAACAAACACAAGGCCAGACTTGTTGTTAAAGGGTATGCTCAGATTTTTGGTGTTGATTATTCTGACACGTTTGCACCTGTTGCTAGACTAGACACAATCAGAATGCTGCTAGCAATCTCAGCACAGAAGGGGTGGAAAGTGTTTCAGTTAGATGTAAAATCAGCCTTCTTAAATGGCGTTTTACAAGAAGAAATATATGTGGAGCAGCCAGATGGATTTGTGATACAAGGAGCAGAGAATAAGGTCTGCCTTTTGCAAAAGGCTCTCTATGGGCTGAAGCAAGCTCCTAGAGCTTGGTACAGCCGAATTGATGAGCATTTGCTGAATTTAAGCTTTGTAAAAAGCTTATCCGAGGCCACTCTGTACATCAAACAAAAGGACAATGATATTCTTATAGTGTCCCTTTATGTTGATGACCTTTTGGTGACAGGAAACAATGAATTGCTGGTTGAAGAATTCAAACAAGAAATGATGAATGTGTTTGAAATGACCGATCTTGGTCTTATGACTTATTTTCTTGGAATGGAGGTTATGCAAAGTCAGAATGAAGTCTTCATCTGCCAGAAGAAATATGCAAAGGAAATATTGAAGAAATTTCAGATGGAAGAATGCAAAGCAACCAGCACACCAATGAACCAAAAAGAAAAGCTGAGCAAGAATGATAAGGCCGAAAAGGTTGATGAAGGATACTTTAGAAGCATGATTGGATGCTTAATGTATCTCACAACAACAAGGCCTGATATTCTATTTGCTGTAAGTCTCTTGTCTCGTTTTATGCATGATGCTAGTGACTTACATTTAAGAGCAGCAAAAAGAATATTAAGGTATGTTAAAGGAACTGTCAGTTATGGGGTCAGATTTGAGAAGTGTCAAAGCTTCAAGTTGAATGGTTTTTCAGATAGTGACTGGGCTGGTTCTCTTGATGATATGAGAAGCACTTCAGGTTACTGTTTTAATCTTGGTTCTGGAATTTTCTCTTGGTGTTCAAAGAAGCAGGAGATTGTAGCACAATCCACAGCCGAAGCAGAATTTATTGCAGCTACAGCAGCAGTAAATCAGGCTCTATGGCTTCAGAAAATCTTAAGTGATTTGTCAATGGAGGAGAAAGAACCAATAGAGATTTCAGTGGACAATCAAGCTGCCATTGCAATCTCTCATAATCCAGTATTTCATGGGAAGACAAAGCACTTCAACATCAAGCTTTACTTCTTACGTGAGGTGCAGAAAAATGGTGATATTAAGTTAATTTATTGCAAATCTGAAGAACAACTTGCAGACATCTTCACAAAATCCTTGCCAGTCAACAAGTTTGAATTTCTGAGGCAAAAACTTGGTGTTTGCAGCTCCTAAAATATGGAGGAGTGTTGGTTATTTATTTTAGTCCTGCAATGTTTGTTCAATTATGTTTTTAGTCATTGTAACTGTCTTTGATTCAATTAAAGTCAGTCAAGTGTATGTCCTAGTCTTAAGGAGTCAGTTATTTACGTGTGCTGGTAGTGCAGCTTATGCAGCTCACTTCGTGGCCTTGTTCTTGTTTGATCGTGTCTTCAGTGGCAGCATGTTACATGATCATGGAGTCCATATCATGGCTGTCATGTTTATTTTTCTAGTCTATAAATTGTAAGGTTGCATTTCAATTCAAGTATTCAATTCTGCAATTAAAAAGGATTTGTCAACAGTACAAACTTCTACTCTACAAATTCATTTCTGGAATTCTTAAATTCAGTTCTTCTCCCCTGTTTCGTTTTTTCTTCTCAAACACTTTCACTGCGGATGTGTGAATTAGAATGACTAACAAGATGCACTGTGGTTAAAGAAGGGGCTTTCTTTTAGGGCTAAAATATATAGAAAGGATGATTGATAAGACTTTGGCTCGATATTCATTTTCTTTCTCTTTTAATGTAATTAATAACCAGATCTTGATAATTTTAATCTCCTTCTGATATCACATGGGTCAGGAATTCAATGAGAAATAATTACCTGTCGCTCATTTTCATACGCCGGTGCTTTCCTTCACGGAAATCCATGCCACCGGAATCGGCACACGGCGCCCGCGAACTCTCCCACTTTGCAAACGGTGCACTTCTTTTCCCATGGACATCGTTAACGAGATCACGTTTCAATTTAACTCCATCAACATATTTTCTTTGCAGCCTCATGAGTTCTTGGATGGTCTCTCCGCGATTGCCATCATCAAAACCCCACTGTCTCGTACGGTATATTGTCATTTTAGATAATAATAATAATAAAAAACAATATTGACAAATTCAGAAGTGTGCTTAGTTACCTTTTAGAGACTGAAATTTTCGTTGCTTATTTATTATAATTATAGAAGTATATGTGGCTTCTCGTAGTTATGGCTTGTTTGGAGTACGGTAAAAATTGTTTTTAAAATAATTTTGATTTAAAAATATATTAAAATAATATTTTTATTTTTTAAGAGTTATTAACCATCAAAATAATATCTTTTTAGGAGTATCAAAAAAGTGTTTCTTTAGGATCGATACCCTTACAAGTTGCGAGGTAAAAAAATTCATATTCTTCCCTGCTTACTTCTTAATTGATTATTATAAAATCAGCATCATCATTCGATTTAATCACCTTTACAGCTTTTTTCTTATATATATTGTTTGAGAAAAATTAATTGTCGAAGTACTGATTCGTTTAGCTGGCCTATCAAATAATAGAATTAAGTAATGTGCTTAATTAAATATATTATATGCGAATATGTAGTTGATGGAGCTCAATATCCGGCATTGTATTCTAAAATCTATGAAAGCGGGTGCTAACTCATGATAGGATGTCGGGATCTTTTTTATTATTTTTTTTGAGGGATTTGTTTTTGGAGTAAAAGTACTCAGGAGTTTTTATTTACTCATGGAAATTATTATTTTTCTTAAGAAAAACTTAAATTAAAATTTAAAATATTTTCTTACGGGTAAAATATGTGAAAAGGAGGATTGATAAAACTTTGGCTCGATGTGCTACTATGCTATATATTCATTCTATTTCTCTTTTAATGTAATTATAATGAGAGCTTAAAAATTTAATTTGATAGGTGATTCCCAGATTTATATTATTCTTTAACAAAAGTTAGAGAGAGAGAGAGAGAGAGAGTCGGTGTATTGGATCAATTCTGCCGGTGGCAGTTTCACTATTAAACCTGCTTATTACATGCAAGAGCAGCCTTCGAGTTTCCAGCGAAGCAATGACCCAACTTGGGGACTTATTTGGGGGTGGTGAGGACCCGATCGAGAGAATAAAAGGCTTCATGTGGATGATTGCGTATATTGAATGTGCTTGAGATTGTACAGCAGCCCAAAGCATTTGGAAAGTGTTCATTAAATCGCAGAAAGGGGAGAGTTAGTTTTTCAATGCCACCCTGATGCTGTGGCAAATTAATAACCCGGCTAGCCGGAATGTAATTAACTTGGGAAGGGTGGCCATGTAACTTGGTGTTTGGAGAAGCCATATGGTTTATATGGAAAGCGTGGAACCGAAGGGTGTTTGGAGAGATAGATGATCATAATGAAATCAGTACCACTGCAACCATCAGAGGTAATTAGGTATGGGAGTAGGAAGCTAAATTAACCAGAAATGAGAGATAGGCATGTGAGACAAAAAAGAAAAACTAAGCATACTATAACTGCAGTATCTTTACACCCAGGTATTTTTGAGCGAGCTCCACGAGGTTGTTGATTTCACTTTCTTCAATAAAGCCATTGCCATCGGAGTCTGCAGAGCGTACTCCTCGCTTGCCCTTCCACCTTGTAAACCACCCTCCAGGCATGGCATCTTCGAGTTCTTTTCTGCTGATCCTGCCATCTTTGTCAGCATCAAATGTTTTTAACCACCGCTTGAACTCCTCGATGCTCATAACTCGTTTGCCATCCACCGAAAGGCGACAACTCTTGATCGCCATTTTAGCAATAACAAGTGTATTCTTGGGACTTCACACTCTGTTTGTTGAATGCCCAACAACCCTTGAAGGTTTGTTCCATTATATACAATCTATCCCGCACGTTTTGCATAAATAAAACCATTAGCATGAGTTCTCTTATAAAATTGTGAACGCTCCTACCTTTATCTAGAAGGAGAATCTCATCAAAGCCAATCCCTAACCTGTTTCTGCACAGCCTACAGTGGAGAAAGTAGAAACTACACCATAATCGATAGAGCTACCGTTCTTTATCCTATCGCTCTGCATATATTTTTTTCAGCTATCAGGTATCCTCTAGCAACCTTCAGCCATCCTATTTTTTATTAGGAGTTCATCTACAACAGCACTGTGCCATGCTTATTTTGGCCTTTTATGCTCGCCAAAGGCTAGCCGGGTGTTATTCCATGCTAGCACTAGCACACTCCATATTTTTTTATAGGATTATTATATATATATATATATATATATATATATATATATAATTCAATAGGTAAAATATAGATATATATAAAAAAATTACGAGGTTTGATATTCATATTAGATAACTTTGGGTTAAGTTTGAGAATATCAATATCTTATATCACCTAAAAAAACTGTTTAAATTCACATCTAAATATTAAAAAATCTTTCTTCTTTTATTTTATCTTATCTGTATTGGGTTGGGTCTTTCACTTTCTTTGAGACATAACCGTACAAAATCTGCTAACGTTTTTAAATAGACTGTTGGAACATTTTGCTTAATATTGCTATAGAACAGCTCCAATATCTGAATCTTGTATTCCAAAGTCCAAATCGAAATTATTTGACGGGCTCTATAATCTCATGTTGTACCCATAAATTAGATGGCAAGTGATTTTTTTGTAATACTACTTATTCTATGAATTCAAATAATCTTAGTCCAATTAATTTGAATATAGTAATTTATATTTAATGAATACAATGAAATATGATAAAAAAAACAAAACAAAAACATGAGAAGATTCAATTTCATCTTGATTATGTAATATATATATATATAATTGACTTAGCTAAAATACTGTGTATTTTTTCACTGTTCACCTAGAAACAATTCCTTGTTAATTAAGATAGTAAAGTTATCATTTTTTTTCAGACCAAAAAAATTTAAGCCTAGAAATCAGGGTAATTTTTAATATTTCTAGGGGACATGGATGGTATTTTTGAATTCTTTGCACAATAATTAACACCAACACCCATGCCCCGCGTTGAAAAAAATATGGTGTCGTCCACCACGAGACGTAAGAGCGTTGGCTAGTGTGTGTGTGTTGTTTTCATACATATATATATATATATATATATATATATATATATTATTATGTAAAAGCTTCGATGATCCAACGAAATATAAGTAGGACGATGATAAAGTCTTTGCTTCCATAAGCCGAGCCCATTCTCGATCATTTGAAGCTTACATACTATACAGTTTCTCTTTTTATTATACACCAGTCAAGCACCATAATAGCAAAGCGACGATATAAAGGCACATGCAATGTTAAAAGATAATCTTGATACCGAGGTGCTTTTGAGCAAATTCTGCCAGGTTACCGATCTCAATCTCATCAATAACACCGTTTCTATTGGAGTCTGCTGACCTCATCAACTTCCTGGCCTTCCAACCAGCAAACCATTCTCCAAGGCGACGGATAAAGTCAGCGAGTTCATCTTTGCTTATCTTGCCGTCTTCATCAGCATCGATATTTTTCCGTACCCACGCCGTGAACTCCTCCATGTTCATTCCACCTATGGCCATATTTTTTACAGTACTTTTGTTTATTGACATTAATTTTAGAAATAATGTCAACCAATCGTATCTTTTGGAGAATACAGTTTTTTGCTTGCTGCAAGTTTACGAAGGCTTCTCATATTTATACTACTGTATCTCCCTTCCTCCCCCACATGTTTTGGAAACATAGAATATATATATATAAATTAATATCTTTTGTCATTCTCAAGCTTTTTTCCAGGATAAGAATATCTTATTGATTAAGGGCCTTTTGGGAGTGCGATTGCGGCAGCTTTTCAAAGTGTTTTTCGTGCCGAAATACATCAAAATGATGTTTTTTTTTATTTTTTAAAAATCATTTTTGACATCAGCACATCAAAATGATCTAAAAACACCAAACCGCTGGTTTTTAAAATAAAATAAAAATCAAAATTTTCCCAAACGCCGGTTGCAATGCACTCCCAAATGGGGTCTAAAGTGATCGAAACGTGTATTTCAAGAGCTTTTTTTTGGTAATAATCGGGGCGGATACGTCCTATTAAATTAATTGTGGAAAAATGAACTCAATCAAGTCATAATACAACAAAGTGTATAATCCTGATGGTGGTTCCGCTAACACATCAGACTCTCTATCTAATAAATCTCTAATTAGCCCATAATTAACTAACCAATCAGCCACACAATTGGCCTCTCTATAGATATGAAAGATTTTAACCTCTCAATATCTATCCAATATACCTTAATCTACATGGTTAACGTGTAATTTTTGTCCATACTTATTGTTTCCCCATTAATAAGCCCTATTACAACACCAGAAGCAGACTTTAAAATCATCTTTCTGTATCCCTTATCCCATGTTAGATGTAGGTCGACCTAAACAGCCCATTATTCAGTTGTAACCGATAAACATATCCCATTATTTCAAGAGCCTTAACTATAGAGAAATGAGAATTATCATTTCTTTCTTGAAGCCGAAAACTGCATACAAATTAAGCTTCTGGGAGAGAAAAAAAGGGAATTATTTAGTTAATTAATGTAAACTTGACATATATACTTCCGAGTCGGTAAGCAAATATCTACTTCCCTACGCTCTTCTCATTCACTTTCAAGCTATCACCTGATATTCCTCCCTATCCTTACTATATTAATCAAGAACAAGAGCCTTTTATCATGTTGAAAGGAATTCGAAAGCGATTCATGATTCGTTTTGATATCTTAATTCATTAATTCGTCCAATCAAGTGGATCCTCGTGTCCTTAATTTGTTCTGATTTAAAATGCCAATCGGTGAAATGACTGGTGAAGTTTGACCAAATTCAACTCAAGTACCTTTCAGTTTTCAGTTTTTATTTTCCTTAAAAAAATGGGATCTTTCAAATTGTCAGGTTAAATCAACATATCATCTTTATTAAAGATTTGAAGAATAAAAAATCTATGGTGGTGGGCATAGTACGCACAGGTTGTTGTTCATATTCCTTCTCGAGTAAAGGAAAGTCAGGAGATCAAAGTGTAATAAAATCTGTCCTTATCTTTTCGAAAAGTGTCTGGGAGGATCTGTAAATTTCTTTTCGAAAACTTTAATAAAGTGACAGTTAGCATCTTCTTCCCCACTTTCTTCTTCCTCCCATCTTTCTTCTTCAATCGAATCGATTTCTCCTTTATACCTGTTTTATATATATACTAGATAATTGCCCGCGCGTTGCCGCGGGTATTTTTTTGTATATAATTTAATATCATTAAATCTACAACGATAAATTTATATGATATAAGTAAATAAAAATTATAGATTAGAAGATAAAATGTTTAAAATTTTGAGTTGAGTTTGTCACGTAATCATAGATTATATTTTTTAGAATATAGGTATTGCATCATAAACTATCACAAAAGAGCGCGCACTAATTATTTTTGTGGGGGTGTTTTCGGTTTTCGGTTTTTTGTTTTTAATTAGCCGCATTGTGCACAATGTAATCACGAATCAACCCCTCGAAAACGATAAAATAATTATTACATTATCCTGGAAAAAAAAACTAAAAAACATTAACAAAAGAATAAGTAAGAGAAATAATTAAATTATTAATATTATTATTATTATTATTATTATTATTATTATGTTAATAATGAAAGAAACAAAAATAAGTGAAAGAAAAAAAATATCCTAGAAACTTTCACAAAAGAAAAAAAAAACTATTATTGCTATCACTGTAAAAAAAAAATTATCAAATATTCCGGAGGAAAAAAAACATTAAAGAAAGAGCAAGCAAGAAAAATAATTTAATTATTATTATTATCATTATTGTATTAATAATGAAAGAAAAATAAATAAATAAAAGATTAAAAATATGCAAGAAACTTTAACAAAAGAAAAAAGAAAACAATTATTATTGCTATTACCGGCAAAACAAAAAATATTATCAAATTATCGGGAGAAAGAGAAAAAACACAAGAGAGCAAGGGAAAAAAATAATGAAATTATTATTATTATTGTTATTATTCTTATTATTATTATTATTATTCTTACTAATTGCCCGCGCGTTGCCGCGGGTATTTTTTTATATATAATTTAACATAATTAAATCTACAACGATAAATTTATATGATATAAGTAAATAAAAATTATAGATTAAAAGATAACATGTATAAAATTTTGAGTTGAGTGTGTCACGTAAGCATATATTATATTTTTTAGAATATAGGTATTACGTCATAAACGATCACAAAAGACTAAAAAGCATGATTTAAATTATTATTATTATTGTTATTATTATTATTATTATTGTTATTATTATTAGTATTACTATTATTATTATTATTATTATTACTATTACTATTATTATTATTATTATTATTATTATTATTATTATTGTGTTAAATACACTTATATATACATGGACAAAAGTTTGGATTATTCTAGAAATTAAAAAAGTAAAAGTATAAGGACTTAAACGAAAATCAAATATCAAGGGCTTAAATTAAAAAATTAAAAGTCAAAGGGCTGAAATGCAACTTACATTTATTGTCAATTGAAATCAGAGGACGAAATTGAAAACATCGGAACTTTTGTACCGAATTGATTGAGTTATATACAGCCAACCCGGAAATTGAAAGTAGAAGGACCGAAGTGAAACTTTGCCATTCCGGAGAGAGAGAAACGTGGCCGGCGGCTTGAACCGGCCCCCGCCGCGTCTTCGGGCATGTGGTGGTGACACGCACCACCGCGGGAGGACGACCATGAGGCGGCGAATCGTTCTGTCCGCCGGGATCAAATTTTCTGCCACCGGAGGAGGCCGCACGCGCCGCCTGAACAGGGTGTGAGGCGGGAAACCGTCTGGCGCGTGCGCGTCACGCCCCCAGAAACGCCGATTTAAAAAATTGAAAAATAGGGTCAATTACCGTTCTAACCCTGAACCCAATTCATTGTTTTTGTCTTATTAGGGGTTAAAACCGTCTTTAGCCATTTCCGAAAATAATAAAAAAATAAAAAGTTGCGGCGGACTGGACCGGACCAGGCCGGTCCGGCCGCTCGCAATTACGCGTGTACCCCGCGACCGGATGCCTTATTTTGTCCTATTACCGGGGACGAAAACGTCATTGCACTGTTCATAAATGAATTTTTTTTTTAAAAGGGAAAAGACGAAAGTAGCCCCGCTCGCCAGCCCCCTTCTGCCGCGCGCCCCAGGGCCAATTCCGCCCGTGCACTGCTCGAATCCACAGTGATTCAAGAGACAGTGTACAGGGGAAAACCCACAACGTTTATTTGTTGTGTAATATATATATATATATATATATATATATATATATATATATACATACTAGATAATTGCCCGCGCGTTGCCGCGGGTATTTTTTTGTATATAATTTAACATAATTAAATTTACAAAGATAAATTTATATGATATAAGTAAATAAAAATTATAGATTAAAAGATAAAATGTTTAAAATTTTGAGTTGAGTTTGTCACGTAAGCATAGATTACATTTTTTATAATATAGGTATTGCGTCATAAACTATCACAAAAGAGCTCGCACTAACATTAGAAAAAAGAGCACAATATTTGAATGAGAAATTTTTTTTTACTGAAATCATTATTGTGCAGATAATAAAATTATAAAAATCAATTAATAGAAAGAGCAAATAAAAAATAAAACGGAAAAGGAAGCAATATTAATTTAAAATATTATCACAATAGCAACATTGAAGTCTTAATATCTACAATTATTATTGCCACCAGAGTAAAAAAAAAAAATATTAAATTATACCGAGGGAAAAAAATAAAAAGCATGAACAAAACAGCAAGCAAGAAAAACAAATTAAAAATTATTATTATTATTATAATTATTATGAAAGAATAAATAATAACTATTATTATAATAATAGAATACATAATCACTATTATTATAATATTAATAATAATCACTATTATTATTATTCTTATAATAATTATTATTATTATGTTAATAATGAAAGAAACATAAATAAATGAAAGACTAAAAATATCCAAGAAACTTTGACAAAAGATAAAAATTTTAAAAAAAAAATTATCATTGCTAGTACCGGAAAAACAAAAAATTATCAAATTATCGGGAGGGAAAAAAATAACAAAAGAGTAAGAATGAAAATAATTAAATCATGATTATTATTGTTATTTTAATTGTTATTATTATTATTATTATTTTTTTTTATTATTATTATTATTATTATTATTATTATTATTATTATTATTATTGTTGTTGTTGTTGTTGTTGTTGTTGTGTTAAATACACTTATATATACATGGACAAAAGTAGGAATTAAAAAAATAAAAGTGTAAGGGCTGAAATTAAAATCAAATATAAAGGGATTAAATTAAAAAATTAAAAGTCAAAGGGCTGAAATGCAAGTTACATTTATTGTTAATTGAAATCAGAGGACAAAATTGCAAAAATCGAAACTTTTGTACCGAATTGATTGAGTTATATACAGCCAACCCGGAAATTGAAAGTATAAGGACCGAAGTGAAACTTTCACATTCAATCAATTAAAATCAGAGGACCCAATTGAACAAAATCAAAATTTATATCAAAGAATTGAGGACCAAAAACGAAATTCAAAGTCCAGGGACCGAAGTGAAAAGTAACGCAACATGGGGGACTCTCCTGCACATTGACGTGCAGGAGAGAGAGAAACGTGGCCGGCGGCTTCAACCGGCCTCCGCCGCGTCCACGGACATCTAGTGGTTACACGCACCACCACGGGAGGACTAACACGCGGCGGCGCATCGTTCTGTCCTTCGGTAGACAATTTCCGGCCACCGGAGGAGGCCGCACGCGCCACCTGAACAGGGCGTGAGGCGGAAAAACCGTTTGGCGCGTGCGCCTCACGCCCCTAGAAACGCCGATTTAAAAATTTGAAAAATAGGGTCAATTATCGTTCTAACCCTGGACCTAATTCATTGTTTTTGTCTTATTGGGGGTTAAAACCGTCTTTAGCCATTTCCGAAAATAATAAAAAAAGAAAAAGTTACGGCGGACCGGGCCGGTCCGACCGCGTGCAATTACGCCGGTGCCCCTCATCCGGATGCCTATTTTTGTCCTATTACCGGGGACGAAACCGTCATTACACTGTTCACAAATGAATATTTAAAAAAAAATCAACTGGAAAAACCGACAATAGCCCCGGCTGCCAGCCCCTTCATGCCGCGCGCCCGAGGGCCAATTTCGGGCGTGCACTGCCACAATCCACAGTGTTTTGTGAGTGTGTGCACAGTGTAAAACCCTACACCCTTTAATTGTTTTGTAATATAATTTAGTCTTTAAATTTTAATTTAGGATGGTGATCATTTAAAAATTAATATTTTTTTATTTATTTTTTGTTCTTTTTTTTGTTCTTTTATTTATTCTTCAAATCAAATAATGTTTTCAAGCTAGTAATATTTATTTTTATTTTATCATTTATTTTATTTTTTTATTTTCTCTTTTGTTAAAGTTTTTAGATTTTTTTATTCTTCGAGGTAATTTTGTTATTTCTATTATTTATGCAATAATAATTTTAGTTTTTTTCTTGTTTGCTTTTTATTAAAGTTATTGAGTTTTTTTTTATTTCTCAAAGTATTTTAATAATTTTTATTGTTTTAGCAGTAATAATAATAACAATAATTTTAGGTGTTATAATCATAGTAATAATAGTGACATTATTAATTATAATGATAATAATATTTGTAATTTATTGTAATGGTTATAGTGTTTATGGTGTTAATACATATGACTTTGATGATAATAATAACAATAACTCATAAAATAATATGAAGAATATCAATAATGACAAATAATAATAATTATTATTATTATTATTATAATTTAAATAATATTAATAAAAATAATAATTAAAGAACTCGATGGGAAAACTGTTGAAATGAATACTAAACCCCTCAAAATTTTCTTTTCCTTCTACATCTTTGTTTTTTATTAGATCATTTTATCTTTTATTTAGTAATTATAGTGCAATTTTGTAAAATTAACACTCAGTATATCATGAAAATCATGAGACAATGAAAAATATATTTAAAAAAAAATACAATCTGCTTTAGTTTGCTGTAAAGGCCCACCATATTTCTTCTTTTGTCTTTAATTACTTGACCTTTTTATTTTTAATTTGATAATTTGACATTAAGTTAACTTGAAATTGAGTTTGTAATTTTGTTTTGGATAACACAAACTTACTTTCATAATGAACCTTTAGAAAGACAAATCACTGTAAATTTTACTTCAAATATATATATACTAGCTATATTGCCCGCGCGCTGTCGCGGGCATTGCTGTGTATATAATATCATATAATTAAATCCATAATGATAAACTTATAATATAAAATGAATAAAAAGTTAAGAACCATAATATAAAAGGCAAGCACAATGCCAACATTACTGGCTTCAACATTCTTTGCAGAAGCTACAATCGCCTCGCCAAAATTGCAAAAAGCGTATGCATTTGCAGCAGACTTCCCAAGGCCAATGAAGCCGATTCTTTTGGCACCATGACCTGGAACTCTAAGAACCATTGACTGGCCAGGTTTTCAAGTGAAATCCTCCACGGAAGAGGCTTCACTTAGGTGACCACCCAACTTAGTATCTAGGTTTTTCAAAAGAGAGTTCTCAAACCTTTTGCTGTCATGCTTGGTCATATCTCTCTCTATAACACCAACAGCAAGGATATCTCCTTTCCATTCTGCCACATCAATCTCTTTCGCAGATAAAGCAATCTATCAAGGATTACAGAAATACATCACCCACCTCTTCGGTGCCCAATAGATAACTATCAGAATGCAAATAGTCACAACACTTCACCTATTAGTACTTTATTAACTCACATTTCAGAAGGTAAACATAACAAAAAGACATCCCAGTACACTGCTGATCCATATAAAACTAAATCAATCAGGTCACAAACATTCACCACAACTTTAAGCCATAAATCACAGACGGAGATGCAAGATCAATAAGGTTTGAAAGAAAAAACTAAAACCCCATCAACAAAGAAATGTTCAATTAGAATTTTAACCAATGGCAGCCTCTCCTCTAATATATCAACATCATTTCAAAACTGAAATTTTGTCAATCTTGCATTCACTCTTCATTATAATTGTTCTCTCACTTATTCATCACTCCAAGCCCAAACTCCATTAATTTCTTTCTCTAGCTTTCTTCTACTCATCTTACAATCTCCACCTTGTGATTGAGTCTATAAGCTAATTACCTAGAACATGTTTGGAAGTTCTATATTTATCCTTGATGATTAAAAAAATTTGAATATGCAATCAATTCAATTTTGAAATGAAATAAGAAGATGCTCAATATCAAGCAATGGAATCAACAGTTTAGTAACCTAGTGCATGTTTGGAAATGATATAGAAAATTTAAGCTCAATGGTGGCAAAACTCATGAAGCCCAATATCAAAAGGATTCGAGTTATCTACAACTCCAATGCCTTTTTTTTATATATAATTTTATCTTTTTTTTAACATTAACGATAGCAAACGACAATGAAGGCCAAAGAAGACCAAGGGTCATTTGCAATGAAGGCAAAACAATGCGTATTGTATAAGCCAATACAAACAGTAACAGCACAAACACAACATTGGTTCGAAAGAACTATGGGTATAGGTAAATTTCCAAGAAAGGAAAACCATTGCACGACAAAGTAAACATATATAAATATTATAGGAAAAGGCTAACGGTATCAAGAGCAAAGCAACCGAAGCTTGTCAAGCATAGAAAATGAGATGCGAACAACAAATAATGCAAAAGCAAAGCCAACCAAGAAGCAGGAAAAACTCATAATGAAATAAGCAGAGGGGTTAAAGGTGAAGGGGGGGGGAAATTGATAAAGAAAGTGGCATAGCAAGAAAAATTCATACCTAACAAACAAACCTGACTAACAATGCAGCAAAGTTTGCAAAGAGAAAGATGAGGGAGCAACAGAAAATCGTCGCAGCCAATAAATGGACCTTTAAAGCAGCCTTGCAACAACAATTCTTCCTGAAACATTTGAACACTTGTATTAAGGAAAAGAAATTCAAAACTCATTTGTAATAAAGGCTAAACAATGAGGAATTGATATTTAAAGGCAAAAGCAACATCACAACTGCTAGATAAGCTTCAAAAAAATATGGGCATTGTTAAATTTCCAAACAAAAAAAACACATTGATTTCTCTATGATTTTTCCAGATTTAGATTCAAATACAATAATACCCCTTCAATGATGTTTTGAATCTCACCTCATCTCAATCTAATCCTTTTGTTTCTATTTATAGGTTATTCATTTTTTTCATTTAATATTGATTGTCACCCAAGCTGCAGTCAAAAATCTCCTTCACAGAGGGAAAAAATCCAGGAATGTTCTGTGCCATTAAAAAAAGAAAAAATTTAATATTTGATATTGAGCATTTTTGGAGATTTTATGTTTATCCCTGATGATAAGAAAATTTTTAATATGCAATCAATTCATTTTTGAAATAAAATAAGAAGATGTTCAATATCAAACAATGGAATCAATAGTCTAATCACTTAGAGCATGTTAGGAGATGATTTTTAAACAGAGAATAAAAGAAACTTGAAGCTCGATTGCAATGAAATCCATCAAGTCCAATCTCAAAAGGATTTGAGTTATCTAGGACTCCAATCATAAACATGTAGAAGCTAGGAACCTAGGTAAAGAAGTCCAATGACAATCTAATTGCATATTATTTCAAAGTAATTTTAGGCTTTTCAACTGGAAACTTCTGATTGCAAACCTAGAACTTTCATAATTGCATCACAAAAGGGCCCTCTGTTTTTTTTACTCAGAATATATTGTTTCAAATTATTCTAGCATTAAACTCCCATTCATATTAACTAACAATTGGAAATTGCAACAACACATAATAACAGAAATTTAACATCACCATAACAAACCAGCAAGCATAAATTAAAAAACCATAAGAAACCAACCTCAAAAGTAGAGCGAATAGCACAAAGGACGCAACGAAGCCTTGGCAGCAACTGGTATCATTTAGCAGGCCAGAACTTCAACAAAGAACAGCCAAGGAATTAGATATAATTACCTAACAGATCTGAAGCAGGCTGAGAGTTTCATGGCATTTGATAATTCCAAAACTTTTGAAGATTAAATAACTAAAGCTAATACCAAACCAAGCACTAAATTATTGAAAAGCTTTCATGTTCATCCAGAGGAATGGAGTAATCAAGATCATGAAAGTTGAAAGAAATTCAAACCAAGAGAGACTACCATCTAACCCCTTACGACAGTTATTTGTTAATACCTGCAAGTCTTTGATTGAAACCTCTGCAACACCTGCAGCATGAAAAAATGAAGCTAAAATTTGTCTCTAGCTCCCCAACTTACCAAATTCACATAGAAATTAAGAAATGGCGCATACCATCTGAGCCTGCAATGATCCCCAAATCTCCAGCATGATGTTCGTTGTCACCTGGAGCTCCATGGTCCTTCTTTAATGGATTGAAATGAGGTCCTAACATTTAAGTATGATCATCAGAAGATTTCACAGCCATGGATTAAAAAGTACCAAGTTAAACCGAGAATGAAATCAGCTCCAAATCGAAGAGAAACCCGAACCCGAACCCAATTCAACCAATAACCCACTCCCCCAACACACACAAAATCAAAAAAGCAAGCAACCCGAACCCAATCAAACCTAATCCCAAGCACCGACAATGAGAAATCAAAAAAATCCAACCAAAACGAACCCATTACAATCAATAACTGAATACCCAAAGCAGATAAAACATGAATCGAGGGAGAAGATGTGAAGAAATGGCAAAGAAACCGAACCCATGAACCCAATGAAAAATAACCGAGCAAACCTAGAAATTGAAGCAAAAAAGGGGGAAAAGCAAACCTCAACCTACCGAGGCAGAGAAACCACGCAAGGAGACGATCGAACGCCGACTCAGACCGACCAGAAACCAAGCCATAAACCACCATCCCCGCCCGCCTGAATGAGGTTTTTGAGAAGTCCGTTGGGTACTTTTCCGGGGCCACTTTGGCTATTGCAACTCTCAGGAAATTCGGTCAATCCGAAGACTTTGAATGTTTACGGAAGGATTTCCGTTCCGATCCTCAAAGAAAGGTCAGTCACTTCACTAAGAAAGGAAGACATGAGAGTTGAGACCGAGCAGAGAGGAAAATTGAATAAAGAGAAATAAAAGGAAGAAACCGAGCAGAGATAAAAATTGAATAAAGAGAAAGGAAGAAACCAAATATGCCCCGAGAGAAGAAATAAAAGAAGCCGGCTCATTAAGGGCAAAGTGGTCCGGACACTGTCACAATCCACAGTAAATACACACTCAGTCTACAGTGCACCAAACAGGAAATACACCACGCCTTTTATTTGTTAGTTAATATATAAGTTTGTTTCTTATCTAATAAATTCAGGTGAATAAATTCATTTAGATAATGAGCTTAATATCTGAATTAAAAATATTCTTGACCACTAAGACTATTCTGTCGATTTAACTTAAACGTCTTTCAAGTGGTAATTTGATATTATTGATTTTTTTTAATAATTAAGTGTATTAATTAAAATTAGTTATTTAGAAGATAATCCGGATGATTATTCAATATTAATGATAATTGCGTGAACTGGAAGTACATTAGCTTTATGGCATACATATGGGAGCATAATACCACTTATGGGTGCTAGCTCTCTTTGGCAGTGTTGTTAATTTTATTTTGTTTAGTGTTGTTAATTTTATTTTGTTTCATTCGAAATGTTTTATACCGATTAAAAAAAAGATAAAATGATATCATTTTTATCTCACTTAAAAATTTTGTCCGTTTCAAAAATTTCATCAAAAATTCGGCTGAAACGTTCTGGTTTCATTCAGACGGTTCCATTTTGGCCAAATAATGTTTTTTTTAATAATAAATAATTTTACAATATTAATTATATCTCTTAATTCGACCATTAGATTGAGATAAAATTTTATAAGGAGTCTCTTGACATATTTATATATATTATGTTAAAGTTTCAAAACAATCAAAGAATGTAATGACCTTGCGAGATTGATGATGACATTCTCGTAATATTATACATGCTCATAATTTTATTCAAAAAAATCATTTTATTATTCTTTTTTATATTAAATTGCACAATTTTAAATAATCTTATTTTTAAATTTGAACTATTTTTTTTGAATTAATATATGTAATTGTATATACATAAAAATAATATAACCCCAAAACAGCACGTCAAGACACTCTAAAACTAAAATATTTTGTTGTAATGAAATAAAAACTACCGACCAAAACAGAATTTACAATCTTTGTATTCCGCTTTAGTTAACAGTGTAGCCAAGTCTAACGGCAGAGTTGACAATCTTGCTCTTCGGCTTTAGCTAACAGTGTAGCCAGGTCTAACGGCAGAATGGACGAGGTCATCCAGCTCCGTTAACTCAGCACATCCATCTTTTTTAGCGTCAAAAACAGTGGCAACATGGTGAGGGGAGAAAAGGCCAAAATGATTGAAGGCTTTCTCCAGGTCTACCCTGTCGAGTACTGGTTCTTCTACAGCTTCGAATCTCTTGAAAACTTCCTTCAACTGCTCCTCAGTTAGGAACATACTCTTTGCTTCACTTTTCGCCGGAGCGGACAGCCGACCGGCCTCCGTGATATATTTTAACAAAGATCTGGAATATATTTTGTGAATTTTGACCCCAAAAATCAATTGCAGTATCACCACAGCGTCTAATCCAAGAAATTATTCTCGGCTTGACGATAACAATCTCAGCCAAACAACATTAATACTCTCTCACACACAATGTTTGTATTGTTTCCATGAATTTCTTCTTTCATCTTAATTCACAATGGTTTTTGCACAGACAAATTCACAAGTAAGAAAGAGTACATAATCAAAAAGAAAATCAAAATTAAATTTTAAAAAAGCTGGCCTGATTCTAGTATCCGGACATGGCAGCAGCAGCAAAAGATCGAATAGAGGAAGATGATTAGGACCATTAATTGTCGTTCAAACAAAGTTAAATAAAACAGAAATCACCTCAAAAAAACTGACCTGAAACGGTTTTCCCGCATTGATTTTCTGTTTCCAATCTTGGAATCTGAGTTTGAGCCTGCGGATGTGTGAATTAGAATGACTAACAAGATGCACTGTGGTTAAAGAAGGGGCTTTCTTTTAGGGCTAAAATATATAGAAAGGATGATTGATAAGACTTTGGCTCGATATTCATTTTCTTTCTCTTTTGATGTAATTAATAACCAGATCTTGATAATTTTAATTTCCTTCTGGTATCAAATGGGTCAGGAATTCAATGAGAAATAAGGAAGGTGGCTGCTGGCCGGGTCGTGTGCCTCATTACCTGTCGCTCATTTTCTTACGCCGGTGCTTTCCATCACCGAAATCCATGCCACCGGAATCGGCACACGGCGCCCGCGAACTCTCCCACTTTGCAAACGGTCCACTTCTTTTCCCATGGACATCGTTAACGAGATCACGTTTCAATTTAACTCCATCAACATATTTTCTTTGCAGCCAGGGTTCTTGGATGGTCTCTCCGCGATTGCCATCATCAAAACCTCCCTGTCTCGTACGGTATATTGTCATTTTAGATAAAAAAAAAAAAACAATATTGACAAATTCAGAAGTGTGCTTAGTTACCTTTTAGTGACTGAAATTTTCGTTGCTTATATATAATTATAGAAGTATATGTGGCTTCTCGTAGTTATGGCTTGTTTGGAGTACGGTAAAAATTGTTTTTAAAATAATTTTTATTTAAAAATATATTAAAGTTTTTTAATTTATTTTTTAAGAATTATTAACCATCTAAATAGTATCTTTTTAGGAGTATCAAAAAAGTGTTTCTTTAGGATCGATACCCTTACAAGTTGCGAGGTATAAAAAAATGCATATTCTTCCCTCCTTTCTTCTTAATTGATAACTATACAATCAGCATCATCAATCTATTTAATCACCTTTATAGCTTTTTCTATATATATATATATATATATATATATTGTTGGAAAAAAATTAATTCTCGAAGTACTGATTCATTTAGCTAGCCTGTCAAATAACATAATTAAATATATTAAATGCGAATATGTATTTGATGGAGCTCAATATCCGGCATTGTATTCTAAAATCTATGAAAGTGGGTGCGAACTCATGATAGGGTGTCGGGATCTTCTTCTTTTTTTTTTTGAGGGATTTGTTTTTGGAGTAAAAAGTACTCAGGAGTTTTTATTTACTCATGGAAACTATTATTTTTCGTAAGAAAAACTTAAATTAAAAATTAAAAATATTCTCTTAGGGCTAAAATATCCGAAATAGGAGGTGCAGGACTTTGTATAGGATGCATCCTATGAATACAACTTTCATGATGAGGTGAGGGTGGGGAATTATCCATGATACCACCAGTCTGTGGGCGAATATTTAAAATTAAAAGAGCAAGTATGTCAGAACTCAAAACCAACCTCTGCAGCCCGAAGCTAAAGGTAGGGATTCTCCTTTGTGGAAAGCCATTTGCAAAATTTGGCTACAAGTGATGAAAGGCACGACCTGGTCGATAGGTAATGGATAGAATGTCAAGTTTTGGAAGGACGGGTGGCTGGAGAGTTTTGGTCTACCTGTTCAATATAGCAGGGACAATTGGATTATAGATGACCCGCCTGGGAGTTTATTTTCAATTCTGTGTTATGATCCATTAGTTTATTTTTCAGGCGTCAAGCCCAGATTTTCACAAAAAAGAAAAACTTAGCATACTATAACTGCAGTATCTTTACACCCAGGTATTTTTGAGCGAACTCCACGAGGTTGTTGATTTCACTTTCTTCAATAAAGCCATTGCCATCGGAGTCTGCAGAGCGTATTCCTCGCTTGCCCTTCCACCTTGTAAACCACCCTCCAGGCATGGCGTCTTCAAGTTCTTCACACCCTGTTTGTTGAATGCCCAAGACCCTTGAAGGTTTGCTCCATTATATACAATCTACCCCGCACGTTTTGCATAAATAAAATCATTAGCATGAGTTTTCTTATAAAATTGTGAACGCTCCTACCTTTATCTAGAAGGAGAATCTCATCAAAGCCAACCCTCAACGTGTTTCTGCACAAAAAAACTGTTTAATTCGGTTTAAATCTAAATATTAAAAACTCTTTCTGCTTTTATTTTATCTTATTTGTATAGGGTTGGGTCTTTCACTTTCTTTGAAACACAACCTTACAAAAGTCTGTGAAGTATAGACTGTTGGAACATTTTGCTTAACATTGCAATAGAACAGCTCAAATATCTGAATCTTATATTCCACAGCCCACCTTGAATTATTTGGCGGGCTCTATAATCCCATGTTGTCTACTTATTGTATCAATTTAAATTTTAGTCCAATTATTTAGAATATAATAATTTATATTTAAAGAATACAATGAAATATGAAAAAAAAAAAAAAAACATGAGATGATTCTTTCATCTTGATTATGTAATCCCCCCGTACTTGCTAAGTCAAACTTATTTTTATAGTCTTGATTCCATTCCTTTATGGTTTCTTATAAATTAAATGGGGTCAATCTCTTGCTAAAATTACATTTTATGTAATCATTCACTAATTATTTCTTAAAATTTCAATAGTGTCGCACCTGTCCCATATTCTTCCTTCTCTTTTTTCTTTTCAAATTTTCATAGTTCAAATTATAGGGTGAAATTGACACTTCCCAAATGTAATATGTGTTGATTATATATATATATATATATATATATATATATATATATATATATATATATATATATATATATATCACTTGTTTGAAAACATATTATCATTATGTAAAACCGTCGATGATCCAACGAAATATACATAGGAAGATGATAAAGTCTTTGCTTCCATAAGCTGAACCCATTCTCGTTCATTTGAAGCGAGAACATCCATAAGTAGCAGGGCTTACACATTATACAGTTTTTATTTTTATTACACACCAGTCAGGCACCATAATAGCAAAGCGACAATATAAAGGCACATGCAATATTAAGAGATAATCATGATACCGAGGTGCTTTTGAGCAAATTCTGCCAGGTTAGTGATCTCAATATCATCAACGACACCGTTTCTATTGGAGTCTGCTGACCTTATCCCCTTCCAGGCCTTCAGACCAGCAAACCATTCTCCTCTGCGACGGACAGCTTCAGCGAGTTCAGCTTTGGTTATCTTGCCGTCTTGGTCAGCATCGAGATCTCTCAGTACCCACTCCTTGAACGCCTTCATGGTCATTGCATCTTTGGAAGTGCCCTTGATTCCCATATCGAATCCCATTAATTTTGGAGATAATGTAAACCAAGCGTATACTTGTATATTTTGGAGAATACAGTTTTTTGCTTGCTGCAAGTTTACGAAGGCTTCCTATTTATACTGCTCAATCTCCCCTCCTCCTCCACATGTTTTGGAGATATAGAATATATATAAATTAATATCTTTTTGTCACATCCAAGCTTTCTTTCAGGATAAGAATATCTTGTTGATTAAAGTGATCGAAACGTGTATTTCAAGAGCATTTTATATAAGGAAATGAGAATTATTATCAATCTTCTGGAAAAAAAGGGGTTATTTAGTTAATTAATGTAAACTTGACATATATACTTCCGAGTCGGTAAGCAAATATCTACTTCCCTACGTTCTTCTCATTCACTTTCAAGCTATCACCTGATATTCCTCCCTATCCTTACTGTATTAATCAAGAACAAGAGCCTTTTATCATGTTCAAAGGAATTCGAAAGCGATTCGTGATTCGTTTTGATATCTTAATTCATTAATTCGCCCAATCAAGTGGATCCTCGTGTCTTTAATTTGTTCTGATTTAAAATGCCAACCGGTGAAATGAATGGTGAAGTTTGACCAGATTCAACTCGAGTACCTTTCAGTTTTCAGTTATTTTTTCCTTAAAAAAATGGGATCTTTCAAATTGTTAGGTTAAAGCAATATATCATCTTTATTAAAGATTTGAAGAATAAAAAATCTATGGTGGTGGGCATAGCACGCACAGGCTGCTGTTCATATTCCTTCTTGAGTAAAGGAGAGTCGGGAGATCAAAGTTTAATAAAATATGTCCTTATCTTTTCGAAAATTGTCAGGGAGGATCTGTAAATTTCTTTTCGAAAACTTTAATAAAGTGACAGTTAGCATCTTCTTCCCCACTTTCTTCTTCCTCCCATCTTTCTTCTTCAATTGAATCGATTTCTCCTTTATACCTGTTTTTTTAGATATATATATATATATATATTTAATTTAGTCTTTAAATTTTAATTTAGTTTGGTGATAATTTTTTTTATTTTTTATTTTTTTTCTTTGTTCTTTTCTTTGTTTTTTTATTCATTCTTCAAATCAAATAATGTTTTCAGGCTAATAATTTTAGTTTTTTTCTTGTTTGTTTTTTATTAAAGTTTTTGAGTTTTTTTTATTTCTCAGGGTATTTTAATAATTTTTATTGTTTTAGCAGTAATAATAATAATAATTTTAGATGTTATAATCATAGTAATAATAGTGACATTATTAATCATAATGATAATAGCAATTGTAATTTATTGTAATGGTTATAGTGCTTATGGTGGTAATACATATGACTTTGAAGGTAATAATAACAATAACTCATAAAATAATATGAAGAATATCAATAATGACAAAAAAAAATATAATAATGATAATAATACTAATTATAATTTAAATGATATTAATACAAATAATAATATTGATCATTGTAATGATTATTTTCGCATTCAAATAGTTATATTAGTACTATAATTGGGTGTAAAATACTTGCGTGTAAAGATACTATTGTTATATTAGTTAGTTACTATTGATAAATAATTATATTAATATTCAATATATTAAAATAAAAAATTTAAAATTTTTTTTTCTTATTATATATATATACACGAAATAAATTTAAATTTACAGTATTCAAAAATTTATATTACTAAACTTTTCTAAATAGTTTTTCGAGATGCTCTCACAGCTTCCATCATCTCCTCCACTGTCAATAGCCATGATCACCGCATCCCAGCCTCTGACACAGGGCAGCACCACCTATAATCTCTAAATATCTCAGTGATAATGCAGCTTAGGCATATTGAAGGTATTGATACCTTCTCTTTACTCAAACATTTATTTACATATAATCTCTAAAAAAAATAATTAGAGTTTATAATAACTATAATACTAGTTTACGACTCCCTTTACAACCAAAGATCTCTAGACCCAATTGAAAAGGGTTGTCATGACTTCGTATTCTCTAGAAGGGTATGACAAGTTAATTAGCGATAGCCAAACATCATTTATTTCAGAACAACAAATTGTTGATGGTGTTTTTATAGCTAATGAGTTGGTTCATGAATTGAAGACTGAGGTCTAATTTTTAAACTAGATTTCCATAAAGCATTTGACATGTTGTATGAGATTATTTAGATGAAATTATAGGGTATATAGGGTTTTGTAATAAATGGAGAAGGATTATTTATGAATTTCTCTCTACCTCATAATTGTTTATTTCGATTAGTGGATCTTTGTCAAATCAATTCATAGTTAGTCATGGAATTCAACAGGGTGATCCTTCTGCCGGCCAATTTACAATCACTTCAAATGGTCAAGCAAATTATTAGATGGTTGAATTGTTTTTGGATTAAAAATCAACTTTCATAAAAGTTTTTGTGGTTGGAATCAACCTTGATGAACCTCACAATGCAGGTATAGCTCAATCTACTCTTTTTAAACATGATGCCTTGCCAATAAAATATCTTGCCATGCCTGTAAGTGCTAATCCAATGAGAAAATCAACAAGGAAGTCAGTCATTTTAAAATTCCAAAGCAGACTTCCATTATAAAAGGGTAAGATACTTAGCATGGAAAAAAGGATATACATGATAAAGAGAGTACTTAATTCATTGCCTCTTTATTCTATGTCTATTTTTTTAAAGCCTAAAGGCATTTACAGCAGTTTAACAACAATCTGACAAAGATTTCTTTGGGCTGATGTTTCACAGTGAAGGAAGATCTATAAGGTTCAGTGGAATGTTGTGATTCGAGAAAAAAACAAGTGGAGGATTGGGTATTAGCTCTATATTGAGTAAGAATATAGAGGCTATGTAGTCTAGCTCAAAACAACTGGGAAGAGATTGTTTGTAAGAAGTATTCGACAATCTTTAAAAATGGTTTACCGATTCTAAGTGCATTAGGGAAGGTGTAGTCTTAGTCATAAAACTAGGAGAAAAAGATTGCCACATCCATGCGAAACTATATCAATTCTGTAGTCGAAAATGGGAAATATGTTTCATTTTGGAATGAAAAATGGCTAGGAAATGCAATCATGGACTAATTTATGACATGGCGGGGCATCTCTTGGTGCTTTCCTAAATCACTAGATAACTTACTATTTGAATGGCCTCCCATTGTTGTCGGAGAATTCAAAAGAAAGCATGGCAACTCCTATCCTTCAACATTGCTTGGAGTATTTTTTTTATATATACAAGATACCTTATCTCTCAGAAAATATACTTTGTGGCTCCAAGTGAGCGAGTAAAATCCCGGTTGTCTCAAGCTTTTACAAGGGGTGCACCCCTTACTCAAACTCGAGATCTCTTGTGCAGATCACAAATCATCTGTCATCACACCCCTCCTCTTGGGGATATTTTTGGCTAGCTAGAAATGACTTAATCTTTAATGAGGTTCAACCTGATATGGAAGGATATTTTTCTTTAAATTTGTTTTGTCTTTCTTCTTGGTTACAGGTTAGAGTTTCACTTATACAAGTTATGATTTAGATAAAGTGAATAATACCCCTTTTTCTTCCATAAAATTAGTTAGTATATGCTGTTTTCGGCTCATGAAAGAAATGTTCAATTTTTATTTCTTCGTATGACTCTTCAAACACACGCTTAGACCACTTTAACAAGATGTTCTTATTCCGTAAGAAAGCATAATTGAGATATATATATATATATATATTTGCAAAGGAGGGAGGGATATTGAGTAGTATAAATATGAGAAGCCTGCATAACAAGGATTTGTATTCTCCAAAAAGCTACAAGTATCATACAGCAGTACTTGTCATTAATTCTAAAATTAATGGCAATCAAGAGTCGTAGTGTTGCTGTAGATGGCGAACATGCAATCACCATGGAGCAGTTCAAGGCTTGGATGAAAACAATTGATGATGATAAAGATGGCAAGATAAGCAAAGATGAACTCGCTGACGCTGTCCGTGGCAACGGAGGATGGTTTGCTGGCCGGAAGGCCAAGAGGGGGGTAGGGTCGGCTGACTCCAATGGCAATGGATTCATCGATGAGAGTGAAATCCGTAACCTAGCAGAATTTGCTCAAAAGTACTTGGGTATCAAAATTGTTTAACCATTTAAAATCGCATGTTCCTTTATATTATTATTGTGCCTGACTGGTGTGTGATAAGAAGAAGAAGAAGAAGAAGAAGAAGAAGAAGAAGAAGAAGAAGAAGAAGAAGAAGAAGAAGAAGAAGAAGAAGAAGAAGAAGAAGAAGAAGAAGAAGAAGAAGAAGAAGAAGAAGAAGAAGAAGAAGAAGAAGAAGAAAGAAGAATATGTAAGCTCTGTTTATTGATGTTTTTGCTTCAAACCAAGGATGTATTTGTAATTATAAATCCATCTTTGATCACGAGTTCTCGCCATGCATGACAACTTTCTCTTCGGTGACGCTCTCTTGAACTAAACCTCGAGCTGCCGCTGGATCGATCTACAGCTATAATCAATGGCAAGCCCTTGATTTGATCTCTTACTCTGTTACTGTTTTTTTCTTTGATCTATATATGTTCTATCCTTTTGTTTTTCATATGCTTTACTCGATGTTCAAGCAACTCATACACAGTCCACGATCCTTCGGGTTTTACAGTGTATTATTGTGGTAAGCATCGTCGATTCTCGACTCAATTTGTTGTTTCACGACCATGGTGATGTCTTTTTATGTTCTATATATGCACACAATATTCGCATTGTTTCCATCAATTTCTGTTCATCTTCACATGGATTTTTGTTCAGGAAAATTCACAACTAAAAGTATATAATCAAATCTAAAATCAAAACTATATAAAAAGGCTGACCTGTTTTAGGTGTCCGGAGACGGCAAGCGGCAGAAAAAGAGTAGAGTAAGTTGATTAGGATCGTTAATCATCGTTTAAACAGGGTTAAATAAAACAGAAATCACCTAAAAAACTGACCCCATACGCTGTTTCCACACAACCTCGCGGTTCTCTCCAGCGAGTTCAGGGGCGAAGTGGGATTGTTTGAGGGGTCAAGATTAGAAAGAAGTTTACAGGAGATTCAAAACTTGAATTTTAGACCCTGGAATTTTAAATTATTAAAGGGAAAGCAACAGGACCTCTTTTTTCCAGGTCCTGTAATTAAGTAATTACCTGCCGATAATTTTGTAATCCTGGTGCTTCAGAGCAGAATTCACCGGAGCATTGATCTCATTCTCATCAACGAGATCCCTGCCATAGGAATCAGCAGGCCGCAGCCACCGCGAACCTGTTTACAAACTGCTCGCCTCTGATCGGAAGGACAGCGTCAGCGAGAACGCGTTTGCTTGTCTGGCAATCTCCATTAGCATCAAGCTCTTGCAACAAAACCTTGAATTCTTCGATGGTAAATGCACGATTGCCAGCAACATGAGCACTATAATTCCTTATTACCATTTTAAAAAAAAATGACAAGTTCAAAAGTGTGCTTAATTACCTTTAAGAGACCTAAAATCTCGTTATAATTATAGAAGTATGGGTGGCTTCTCGGATCATACTACGCGCTCTCCCCTAGCTTAGCTCCACATCCTTTGTAAACCTAGAATATACCTCAGTGCGATATGTTGTGGGTTAATTTTAAAATATTTATTTTTATTCATATATTTTTACAATTAAAATATATTTTATATCAAAATACATTAAAAATTTATTTTTTATTTTATAAAACAGGTTATTCTTATTCTTGCATTTTCTTTACCATTATCAGTGACATGTTTTCAAAATTGGAAGAAAAGATAGTTTGAATAATTTTTTTGTGGAAAAAAAAATAATTTAAAATAATAGGAAATATTATATCTCCAGTATAAACTATTTTTTCCTTATTAATAAAAAAAAAATTTTAACAAAATTTTTTTTTGTCATAAACATTTTTTTGTTTAGAAAACAAATTATCATGATCTGAAAAATCAATTTCGATAATAAAACATTGAAAATCATGTCTCAATATGTTATATCTAATTGAAGAAAGAAATAATGAAATTAAAAAACAGTTGTAAGAAGATTATGATAAGTAAATAACAAAATATGAATCTTATTTTTATTGAAAACTCATCATCATTTGTTTAAAAAACAGCTATATATTATATTCCTATATAATAATTAACTAAATAATTTCTAATATTATAAAAATAATTATAGTCTTATTTAAAAAAACAATATTGAATGGTATTTAATGAAATAGTATTTAAATATAATTTTATTCATCTTATTTATGAGTGATTTTAATTATATTTTAAGAAAAAAAAGGCTAAAGGATAGGATACAAACAGACTAGGTGACTGGCCATATATAAAAAATCTCAAGCGCACAAGTCTGCAACGCCAGGTACAAGTTTTTGCTTCTTTTTTTGTTTAATGGATAGAACAACGCCTTATTTTTTAAATAAATAGACAATATATAATCTATTAGTAAGTTTTATATTGGCTAGAATATTAAGGTTTGATTTTTGAATCCCAAAAAATCTATTTTTTATTAATTATTTTCACTTGAAAACACCTAAAAATCACTTAGCACTATATAAACCTATTTTTAACCACAAAATACACTTAAATTGGTTAGAAAAAACTCACTAAGTAAATTGAAACAAAAAAGTTCTTGAGTCTCAATCTATTTTTTCTAGTGAAATTGTTTTTCAAAAAATACATTAAAAACACTCCTCTCATATATAAGAAAAAACTAAATGACACCACAATGACTTTTTTATTTTTAGTGTCTGTTTGGCTAAGCGGTTGAACCACTGTTTGGCCAAATTTTGAAGAAAAAAAAATTAAATAAATTTTTTTGGTGTTTTTAGATCATTTTGATGTGCTGATGTCAAAAATGATTTTTTTTTAAAAAAATATCATTTTGATGTATTTCTAAACGAAAAACACTTTCAAAAACAACCGCAACCACACTTCCAAACACCCTCTAAGAATAAATGGCTAATCAACAACTTTCTCTCTCCTCTCTTATTTTCCAGCATCTTTGTATGCCCTCACTCAAAACTTAAAGACAGGAAAAAAGTTTAGGATTCTAAACATATAATTCTAAAACTAAAAGATCAAAAGTAGTGGATGAAAAATCTCTGGATGAAAATAAACTTTTGCGTAAATTTTAAAAAATACCAATTTTTATTTTTATTCTTATTTTAGTCCTTCCTTTAGCTATTAATACTATAAACTTATATATATTTTTTAATCAAATTATTCTTTAATTTAATTCTGAGTTTTATCGAAAACATTGAGTTATCAAAAAAGCATGTAAATAAAATAAAATATTACTATTTCTTATAAAAAATAACATTAGTCATTGAATATTGCCGCTATGTGGGACGAAGCACGATAATCAACAGTGAATTAATTTATTAAGATCGACACCTTGATAAGATGCGAGATAAAATATTTATACATATCTAAAAAAAAAGTTATAAAGGTGAAATCGATTCGATTGAAGAAGAAAGATGGGAGGAAGAAGATGCTAACTGGCTGTAGCTATGAAAGAAGAAGAAAGTGGAGAACAAATTAATTGTCGAAGTGCTGATTCCATATCTACATAATTCAATAATTTTCTGGGTAATATTCCAGCTATGTTTTCATATTAATATTTACTAAATATCATAAAAATTAAACATAAAATAATTTACACCAAACAATAGTATTAATGGCTTTATTCGAACCTATCCACATGTTGACGATGAGACATGGGTGGATGGTGTAATTTACAGATCCTCCCTGAAACTTTTCGAAAAGAGAAGGACAGATTTTATTGAACTTTGATCTCCTGACTCTCCTTTACTCAAGAAGTAATATGAACAACACCCTGTGCGTGCTATGCCCACCACCATAGATTTTTTATTCTTCAAATCTTTAATGAAGATGATATATTGCTTTAACCTAACAATTTGAAAGATCCCATTTTTTTAAGGAAAAAATAACTGAAAACTGAAAGGTACTCGAGTTGAATTTGGTCAAACTTCACCAGTCATTTCACCGATTGGCATTTTGAATCAGAACAAATTAAGGACACGAGCATCCACTTGATTGGACGAATTAATGAATGAAGATATCAAAACGAATCACGAATCGCTTTCGAATTCCTTTGAACATGATAAAAGGCTCTTGTTCTTGATTAATACAGTAAGGATAGGGAGGAATATCAGGTGATAGCTTGAAAGTGAATGAGAAGAACGTAGGGAAGTAGATATTTGCTTACCGACTCGGAAGTATATATGTCAAGTTTACATTAATTAACTAAATAACCCCTTTTTTTCCAGAAGATTGATAATAATTCTCATTTCCTTATATAAAATGCTCTTGAAATACACGTTTCGATCACTTTAATCAACAAGATATTCTTATCCTGAAAGAAAGCTTGGATGTGACAAAAAGATATTAATTTATATATATTCTTGTTAAGGAACCATCTCACCTAAAAGCTTAAGCTGATAGGTGAGGCCCCAGAATATGATTATATTATACTCTAACACACCCTCTCAAGTGAAAGCCCTTTGGGCTTGAAACTTGCACAGACCACATTACCTTGTGCTTGATTTTTTTTTATCAAATAGAATGGGGGTGGTGAGATTCGAACTCGTGACCGCTGGGTCAACAAGGCTCTGATACCATGTTAAGGAACCATCTCACCTAAAAGCTTAAGCTGATAGGTGAGGCCCCAGAATATGATTATATTATACTCTAACAATTCTATATCTCCAAAACATGTGGAGGAGGAGGGGAGATTGAGCAGTATAAATAGGAAGCCTTCGTAAACTTGCAGCAAGCAAAAAACTGTATTCTCCAAAATATACAAGTATACGCTTGGTTTACATTATCTCCAAAATTAATGGGATTCGATATGGGAATCAAGGGCACTTCCAAAGATGCAATGACCATGAAGGCGTTCAAGGAGTGGGTACTGAGAGATCTCGATGCTGACCAAGACGGCAAGATAACCAAAGCTGAACTCGCTGAAGCTGTCCGTCACAGAGGAGAATGGTTTGCTGGTCTGAAGGCCTGGAAGGGGATAAGGTCAGCAGACTCCAATAGAAACGGTGTCGTTGATGATATTGAGATCACTAACCTGGCAGAATTTGCTCAAAAGCACCTCGGTATCATGATTATCTCTTAATATTGCATGTGCCTTTATATTGTCGCTTTGCTGTTATGGTGCCTGACTGGTGTGTAATAAAAATAAAAACTGTATAATGTGTAAGCCCCGCTAAATATGGATGTTCTCGCTTCAAATGAACGAGAATGGGTTCAGCTTATGGAAGCAAAGACTTTATCATCTTCCTATGTATATTTCGTTGGATCATCGACGGTTTTACATAATGATAATATGTTTTCAAACAAGTGATATATATATATATATAATCAACACATATTACATTTGGGAAGTGTCAATTTCACCCTATAATTTGAACTATGAAAATTTGAAAAGAAAAAAGAGAAGGAAGAATATGGGACAGGCGTGACGCTATTGAAATTTTAAGAAATAATTAGTGAATGATTACATAAAATGTAATTTTAGCAAGAGATTGGCCCCATTTAATTTATAAGAAACCATAAAGGAATGGAATCAAGACTATCAAAATAAGTTTGACTTGATGTGTGTCCAAAAATAAGCTACGTACGTGGGGGGGGGGGGAACGTTTACATAATCAAGATGAAATTGAATCATCTCATGTTTTTTTTATCATATTTCATTGTATTCTTTAAATAAAAATTGTTATATTCAAATTAATTGGACTAAAATTCATAGAATAAGTAGTATTACCATAAATCACTTGCCATCTAATTTATTGGTACAACATGAGATTAGAGAGCCCGACAAATAATTCGAGGGGGGCTTTGGAATATAAGATTCAGATATTTGAGCTGTTCTATAGCAATGTTAAGCAAAATGTTCCAACAGTCTATACTTCACAGACTTTTGTAAGGTTATGTTTCAAAGAAAGTGAAAGACCCAACCCAATACAAATAAGATAAAATGAAAGCAGAAAGAGCTCTTAATATTTAGATTTAAACCGAATTAAACAGTTTTTTTAGCTGATATAAGATATTGATATTCTCAAACTTAACCCAAAGTCATCTAATATGAATCTCAAACCTCGTATTTATATATATATATATATATATATATATATATATATATATAATTTAGTTTAATAATCCTATAAGAATATGGAGCATGCTAGTGCTGGGGTACTAGAATGGAATAACACCTGGGCCTCCCAGAGAATACCTAATAGCTGAAAAAAATAGATGCAAAGTGATAGGAAAAAAACATCGATTGTGATGTAGTTTCTACTTTCTCCACTGCATGCTATGCAGAAACACGTTGAGGGTTGGCTTTGATGAGATTCTCCTTCTAGATAAAGGTAGGATCGTTCACAATTTTATAAGAAAACTCATGCTGATGATTTTATTTATGCAAAACGTGCGGGATAGATTGTATATAATGGAGCAAACCTTCAAGGGTCTTGGGCATTCAACAAACAGGGTGTGAAGTCCCAAGAAAACACTTGTTTTTGCTAAAATGGCGATCAAGAGTTGTCGCCTTTCGGTGGATGGCAAACGAGTTATGAGCATCGAGGAGTTCAAGCGGTGGTTAAAAACATTTGATGCGGACAAAGATGGCAGGATCAGCAGAAAAGAACTAGAAGATGCCATGCCTGGAGGGTGGTTTACAAGGTGGAAGGGCAAGCGAGGAATACGCTCTGCAGACTCCGATGGCAATGGCTTTATTGAAGAAAGTGAAATCAACAACCTCGTGGAGCTCGCTCAAAAATACCTGGGTGTAAAGATACTGCGGTTATAGTATGCTTAGTTTTTCTTTGTGTGTGAAAATCTGGGCTTGACGCCTAATAATTAAACTGATGGAGGTAACGTGATCATAACACAAAATTGAAAATAAACCCTTGATTCCTGTGGTCAGATGCTTTGTGATTAAATCGACGATCAGCATAGAATCCGACTCCAAAATTAACTTCCGTATACCAAGATCCCAAGCAAGTTCCAGTCCCGTGATCGCTGCCCATAGCTCAGCTCTCACTGATGCTCTTATAATATTAACATAGTATCAGAGTCTTGTTGATTCATTAATCACGAGTTTGACTTTGTTATTTCTATTTTATTTTATAAAAATCAAGCACAAAGATGGTATGGTATGAGTTTGTGTAAATTTCAAACTCAAAAGATTTTCATTTAAGAGGTGTATTAAAGAATAATATAAATTATATTCTGGCATATCATTTAACGGCTTAAATTTTTAAATGAGATAATTACTACGATTACATTTACATGAGCCTGTGGTTTTAAATTGGTGAAAGTATTCTCGTTTCGGAACCTTTGGAACTAACACCAAATATGAATGGTTAGCTTCCGAGAAGCCACTGCGATTTGCCAACATTGTTCTGACAAAACTAAAGACATCACCTCCCACTTCATTCTAGTGGTTGAAAACCATCAGCTCCCGGAGCTTTCAAGGAACTCTCTTTAAAAAATTGACAATTTCATGCAAATTTGATATTAAAAATACATGTTTTTTTTCTAAAATCTTGGAGAGGGGATTTTAAAAATTAAAAAAAAAATATTTAATACAAAATATATTTTTATTTGTGTGCATACAGACAAATTCTAAAACTTTTTCATACATATTTTATAACAAATACAAAAATTTTATTTTTTATTATGTTTTAAAAAATACAAAAAAAAAAATAGATATTGTAAACAATTTATGATTATTCATTTAAAATTATTTCAAAAGTTATTTTTTTAATTAATATTTGGAGTATGAATTTTATAAATTTTCTATATTTTTTTTACTGGAAAGTAAATTCCGTTGATCGATTATTACAATGTAGCCAAATATCAAAAAGTTAAAAAGTACTTTTTCAATAACACACTTTCAAGAAGAAGAAGAAAAAGGCATAAATAACAGAAAGAAAAGGTTCTCTGATGAGATTGAAGGGACTTGAAGGTTTTGGGAGAGGAAAATATATTGTAATGGTGTTGTCCTCTTAGCTGCCGGAAAAAAGATTGCAAAGGTGATAGGTGAGGATAAAAGACGTGCGGTAATTCTATATATATATATATATATATATATAGTTTTGGAGTGAATATAAAGGGGCAAGTCCTCTTTATCTCCGCCACCTTTTACCCATATAATAACCAACCACTTGCTACCTTGACTATATAACTGTATTCTGTGCAGAAGCATGTTTAAGAGTACTACAATGAGATTCTCATTCCAAATGAAGGTAGGAGCGTTCACAGTTTTATAAGAAAAATCATGCTAATGACTTTATTTATGCAGAACGTGCGGAATAGATTGTACGTACGTTAAGCTTGACACCAGGAAAGCAAGCGAGAAGTTGAAGAGGAAAGCCATGCTGCATGCAAGCAACTAGCTATCAGATCTGAACCAATGATGACGAAAGATGCTACCCATTGAAAAAATGATGATTCTACATTTTAAGTTTCCAGTCATTGCCTACCCTTCCCCCATGAGATTCCAATAAACGTGTACATTGATTGAATTACATTAGTAGTACTGTACAAAATTCTAAATTTACCCCAGTTGAAGCAGGATAACAGGTATAACTGCATCCGTTTAAACTCTGTAGATCCTCCATAAATTCCTTTCAGGTCAACACTAATTCGGGGAGCCCAGCACAAGAGCATTACAGGGAGCTGCCTTTGGGATCGTTCTTGGCCATCTGTAATTTTCAAGCATAAAGAGATTATAAGAAAATATAGAAACACATGGCCGGACATTGAAATGTCTTCCAAAGCAAAGCATCTTTACATCTTCGAAAACCACGTGAGGATCAATGGTGGTTTCAATTTTCAACAGAATAAACAAGTGGGTCCTGGTAGGAATGTTTCAAATCATTTCATTCCTCCTTAAAAGACTAATCCTAAGCAACACATTTCAGTTTCCTGAAATTCTCCCAGATGAACTGTACTGACAACTTTCGCCACTAAGGAGGTGTAGCTCCTCACAGTAAAAATTGCCTGCTGTCACTTTGACAAAGCAAGAGTACAACTGCATGTATCCTAAAATGCATATGGAACCGGCAATCAGGATTTGAGTCTAGTGTCTTGATAGGGAGAAACATTATTCCACCTTGAACTGTGGAGATGGTGGTGAAGATGAAGATCAATTATTTTTTTGTTGCTTGTTCTCTACAGAAGTCTGGGCTTCAATTTTGCAGAAATGCGGCATGAAAAGAAAGTGTGGCGTACTGGAGATTTAAGTTTAATTGGGCCAAATGCAATCAGTAAAAAACGAGCTTCCCTGCTGTGTTGGCTAGATTGGCTTAGAATGCTACGATATATGGAATATAGAGAGAAGGAAATAGATAGTAGAACCTATGGTGGAACTTCCTCTAATCCTGCTGTTGTTATAAGATGGGTTGATCAGGTTGTTCATAACATATTATTTTACACAGCCTTGCTCCAGAAGAATAGTATGCAGTCTAAGAATATCACTTTAGTTGGTCAATTTCTTGACTTCTGCATGGTTCTCTGTTTTCTTTACACGTCTTACGTTCTGTAGAATGTAAACTCCTTCTTAGTATCCTTTTTCTTAATTAAATTCTCTCGTTCATCAAAAAAGAGATTTCATGTAAATTACCTGAACACTCTGTAATAAACATGGCCAAAACCCTTATCAGTATTCAGAAGGCGGGTAAAGTATCTCCAACTGCCACCATCATATGTCAATAACTGGAGGAGGCAATTTCCAGTAATTCCATGAATTAAAATCCTCCTGTACCCAACAGCGAAAAAAACAAGACAGAAAATTAGTCACTCCATGGAAGATAACCAAGCCTGGAAATGCAGGCACAGCCTATGTGATGTTAGCTGAGTTAGTTGTGCTTATTGTAAGCTGGGAGAAACACATAGGCTGATGTGCAAAAATAGCCCATTAGTACAAAGCTGAATGTCTGACTAATTAGTTTGGAATGCACAATAGCTCCATGATTATGATGATCATAGAGTAGAAAAGGGACACAGAACTAGACCTGCTCAAATGATGTCATGGGTGGAAACATGCCATGCACAAGAGTATGAAGCGAAGTATATGATTTTGTGTCAACACGGCGGTTCACAGCAACTTCACCCTGCAAAATGTAAAAACCATCAGAAAGAGATTTTGTCATGATAGCATCAATAGCACTTACAGTACTGTCTTCCAAGCACGAAGACCTTGAGTTACCTTCGGATTAATGGTGAAGATTTTTCCCTTTGGGATTCCAACCTTGAGGTAGCTAATCTCATCAGTGTCTCTATTTCCAAAACCAGCATAGAAAGGATTGCAATCAGAAGGAAACAAAGCCCTGATATCCTGCAACAAGGAAGAAAGCATAAATTCACCCACTTCAGTGAAACTCTGTAGCCTATCAGGTACCATTACAGATTTCAAAAGGTTTCTCAGGACTTGCAGGAAGTTAAATATAATGTAAGTAGGACCTCTCTCTCTCTCACACACACACAAGAAGACAAGATAGCATATACTAAAACAAGAAAAAGAAAAGGAGAGAAATCCGTGTGGCATTTACGTTACTTAACATAAATGCTGAGAAAAATTAAGCCAAAAACTTGCTGTGATGTTAGTAACAAAATGAAATAACATATATACCATCTAGAAGAAAAGGCTTCTCAGTCCTTTACTGTTAACTCTTAAGGCCTTCTTGCTTTGAACAGTTGGAAATAAGAACAAAAGACTTTCCATAGAGCAAAAACTTCATTAATTAGTTCAAATTAAAAAACACAAACAGATTCCTTTAATTTATTGTGAAACATCCAAAAGAATTTCGTCAGAAGCACAAAGCTTAAGTATGAAATGCTTTATAGACCAGCACAGATGCAGGTTAGACAGACATGAGGATTTGAATACATCATGATAGATATGAATTGAGGAGAACTAACCTCCAAACACGCGATCTTGAATTCATGAGGAGCCCTTCTAATGACTGAGAAAGCAGAAAGTATACTTAGTTCACACATTATAATCAAGAAACTAATTCATCACCAGAAATATCAACATATGCTCATAGAACTGAAAGTTGCATTGTTGGATGAGTACAGCAATTGAAGCCCGGAAATAAGAAGAAGACGTGCATAGCACATATGAGAACCATCTTTTCCAGTTCTCAAGAAAATGTCAATGGATCCCAGTTACCTTCGCGAAATAGAGAAGGAAAAAGTCCATCAGGAGATATAACAATAGGACCATCTGGTAAAGCCTTCCCATCCTGAAAATCAGGAAGACATTTTATTTGAGGGGGGGAATTTGTTAAAAAAAAAGGACATTTCAGTCACTTTCTTGGTCCTGATTTCTAATTTCAAAATGGGCGTTAACATTCAATTCACCTGCTTGAGATTGGCTAGAAACTGTCTAGTATGATAGGCTTGAGAAATTGCACGGGCACTTAGAAAAAGCAATTGATAGCCGTTTTCCTGTAACAAACAAGAAAACCATATTGGTCCATGTACGGATACAATTTACAACAATGCTGTCACTAGTCATTAACCAAGTTGTATGTGACATTTTGCTAAGTTTTGGTTGCTAAAATGAAAGTTGACAATTTTGTATTCACACTGCCCAGAAAAGGAACCAGCAAAGCCAATCCAAGAAGCTGGAAAGAAAATAAACTTGAGGGATAAAAGATGGATCTCCAGTTTAGACTGTTAGAAACCTGACACCAGTGTTTCCTATATTAACAGTAATGAGTGATGAGATGCAATATCGAACACTGCCTCAACCAATTAACATAATATGAATGCCAGTGCACTCCAAACACATAAGTCGAGATATCACAAACCTTAATAGCACAAAACAAATGTGCAACGCCCATTTGCGACCAGTCTACCCCAACCATAGGCATGAACTGACCTAGAACATCCGATCTGTGATAACAAAGTAAATTAAAGCGAGTGAGGTGCTCTCAAAAATCACCAGCAGCAGCATGACAGCTTCAGGGAAGCATTTATGTAAATGCAAATTGACTTCAAGGCTAGTGCGAATGTACAAAAGTTACAGTAAGAAATGAAAAGAAAAGGGAGTGGGTCTTGAGAGAGACATTAGCAACTAATAAATTAATGTTAAAGAATGCATGTGATACCACTTGTTGCATGTGAATTAGTTTGTGGATAAATCTGGTAAATATCTCAAAGTAGTTACTTCCCAGATCATGCTACAGCAGCTATAAACCTTAATTCAACAGTGTTCATCTAAGCATCATTTCATAAACATTAAAGGGAAAGATTCAGAACTTCAACATGAGACTTCAAATTATTATTGTTAGAAATGCAAAAGATGAAAGAAATCTTATTAAACTTGCCTTGTAATCGTCCCATCAACATCAGAGATCACTATGTGAGTGTTCCATTTCCACAGATAAATTCTCGCATCAACCTGTTAAGCAGCATAATTTCAAGCAATCACCGCTTGAAAATAGAAGGAAATTTGAAAAAGAAATTTGAAAGGCCTAAAAAATTGCAGCTTGAAAAAATGTGAGTATTAATGGAATGAAGAATAACCTGCTGCTTCCCCAGCATTGCAGTGGAAAATGTGAAGGTCACAACATTCCTCCCTTCCTTCAGATTCAAGGATGCCAGTTCTTCAGATGTTGGAGTATTCGCCCTTACCATTTTTTTGGTGACCTTAGGTTTAATTACACCGTTACCTTTATCTGTGGGAAGGTTGCACTCTGACAAGTTCTCAGAGTCAAAACTTCTGGTATCATTTAGAGGTTGCTGCGGAATCTTCCTCGACCTTGATCTTTTGAAAGAGAAAGGCCAAATTCTCCAGCTTGCTTCGGAAGCAACAAGCACTTTCGATGAATCCCCTACAAGAGATTTCTCAACTTAGCCAACAAGTATCATGCCTTTTTGTTAATACATGTTTTCAACACCGAATATAACGATCCCTAAAACAATGGGAGCAGTTGCATCCAATTAAAAGTAAAGAACACCAAATCTAACAAGAAGCATATCATCCTTCACAGCTGCAGGACATAAAGAAAAAATTTCTAAGCCAAGCTTTTGAGAATCAAATACTGGAGAAGCAGCTTCTTCAGCCCCTACTCCTTCATATAACAGGTGTTTTCAAGTAAATATCTCTGCATAAAGCACAAGTCATGTAACTCTATAGATTGCTGCATACCCCTGAAGGCCTCTAGTAATTACTAAATGAAAGCACTGTAATTTGTATTGGAATTTGTTTTTTATTGGAACTATAGAAATTGAAGAGAATGTCATTGTTAAACTAAAAGTGAACAATTCCCAAGCAGAAACAAAGTTAAAGAGGTAGCAAAATTGCTAAAGAATGTAATAATGCCATTTTCTCTCTCTGTAACATCACATGTGCTTAATTTCACAACTGAGACCTCATAGTAGAAATTTCAAAAATAGATAAAAAAGATTTAATTTCAGAGCATTGTCCAAACAACTAGCAATTAATGAAACACAGAGAAATGATATTAACATGAATATCCAAGTTCTCTTACCAAAAGTAGAGCTGGAAACAGCATTTTCAAGATCTTCTGAATTGTGAATACCTTCATTAGAATGCTCCGTTTCTAACTGTATTTCATTTTCTACATCTAACTTTACACACTGTGACTCATTTATTCTACATAATGTCTCCTCCAAGGATTTGGAAATGGAGTCTAGCGAGTGGCTTAAGGGAAAATGGAGATCATTTGCATCCATATTGTCAAAACGAGACCTCATGTTGGGTAACGATTCTACCAGCCTTGAAACTTCAGCATCTGTAACACTACGAGCCTTTGGAATGCCAATGGGACTTGATGTTATATTTGAATTTTGTTTTGGGGTTTCAAGATCAGCCAGTTTACTATCTTGAACAAACTTGTCTGGAGATGAACAAGATACATCACTTGTATCAAAAGACCCGTCCATTTCTTCAACTCTTTCCAAAAAGAATGATGAAGGATAATTTTCTTCATCTTTTTCACCAAGAAAATTCAACTCGCATTGAATCCTGCTAGGTTTGAGTTCATCAAGGTCACTGAAAATGAATTGCTCTTCCTCTGAACTCTCTAAGGAAGGAATAATAGCAGTTTTTGTTGGACCAAAACTACCATGAAAGTGTTCTGAACCCCCAAATGAATCAACTGCAGATTGGGACTCATTCCTGATAATTTCCTTGCCAATATTTTTCACATCTTGCATTTTTTGGCCTGTGTTGCTAAAACTCAAAATGGTACCAGTGCTTGTTGACTCTAATTCTTCAGCTGAACCAAGCAGAGGGTCAACCCCAGCCATTTGACCATCAAGTTTTGACACTATAATTGGCACTTCAAGGTTCAACTTATCATGGATATGCATGCATGAAGATGGATTTGTTTGATTAGAAAAACTGTTGCTAGCATCAATGTGTTCTGTCCCCAGCTCAAGGTTCTCAGGTTCCTGATTGGGCATGTCCTGAAGGAAAACTACTAGTAACTCAGTGTCAATAAAATCAGAAGTTAATGGGTTTATATCAATTACAAAAATAGATTAGGGTACAAAAGTATGGGGATTGATTGTGCCGAGGCTAACAATTGTGGTGTTAAGACTGAGCTCAGCAAAGAAATGCACGGGCACAAGCTTGGCTCAAGCTTCATGGAGCTCATGGGCTCACAAGCCTGTGAGTCAAAACTTGTAATGCTTGGATTGTTAAAAAAATCAAATGAATTGAATTGACATTTTAAGGCTAGTCACTTGAGCTACTGGCAAACAGCTCACATGTGTTCAGGTCATTTACAGCTGCAGGTGCTATTTACTAATGCTCACAGCAGTTCCCTCTTCCCTCAACTTTATAAAATATAAGCATCATTTAAATAAGTTCCAAAATCCCCATTTCTTTGAAATATTTATTAAAAAAACTAAAGATTCACATTTTTTTAAGAGTTCTTTACAAGAAACATATGGATTATGGTAGAAGATTACCTCAGGTAGTGGATCAGCTGTCAAATGCAAAGTTTCGGCATAAAAGTGTCCTTTCACGGGTCCTCCACTAGCAAGGAACAGTGTTTCATGAGTTTGTTCAGCTGAGCCTTTCAGCCTCATTATTGAGGACTCTGATGTCTCACAATAAATGAAGGATTGAGCTCTGGATTCACTCTCCTCCTCGGTAGCAGCATGATCCGGTAAAGAAGCACCTTTTTCATCACAAGGGTGTTTGTCACCAAAATTCTTGCCCAGACATGCTTCAAGCACTTCTGATGTTTTTGACTCAGGAGTGGAGACCACAGAGAGGACACCCTTAGCATTATCATCAGGATCAGCATTTTGGGAACTAGAATCGTCAATATCTCTTGATAATCCAGATACTGCCCCACACTTTTCACCCAAAACACTTTCAGCCATTGTGGAAGCTTCAGCAACATGATCCATGCTACCTAAAGTTAAACTTTCTACACTAGCTTCCTCAAGAGAGCACTCGAGGCTCATGATGCCAGATTGCAAGTCGTTGCCCGTCTCTACATTGCAGGAAACAGTTTGCTCAGCCAAAATACAGCGGTCAGCATTGGTTTTGATGGCATCGTGCAAAAATGACCCCTCATGGTTTTTGTCGTCAATAGTGGACATATTATCTCCACTACCCTCCAATGCATCTGAAGCAGAAAACCTTGAATCATTATTTTTCCTAGGCTTAGTGGGGTCAAGATTAGTAGACCACCTCACCTCCAACAGATCAGCTGCAATTTCAGCACGCTCCAGTGAAGTCCTTGCCTTGCCAGCATCATCATCTCCCTCTCGGTAACCATCCGCCTGGAACGACCCACGTCCAAAAACAAGCCCTAATATCCTTGAACGGCGGGAATTAGTCCTAGCCATGATACTCCCACCAGTTCCATCAAGCTGGTCGCCTGAATTCAACTGATGGGCATCATAATTACAACTTTTTGTCTTCACTGGCCTCCTATTTTTTTGAGATTGCTCATCCATCTCATCGCTAGAGGATAAAGGATATAAAACAGGTTCCCCTTCATCTCCTTCTACCTCTCTAAGAAAAAAGGCTTCCCCTCTCCTATCAAGATACATGTGTAAATCTGCTTCAACTCCATTCACACTAACATTCACCACTTTCTCTCGCGCCTTTAAAACCCCTTGAAATTTACCAAACCGGACATACCAAGGAGATGACTTGAAGCTCCCATCTGGCTGTTCCACTACAATTATATCCACAGCTCCACCAAAAGGATGAAATGGTCCAGAGACTGTGTACACCCCTCGGGTGATATACCTTCCTAATCTCTCCACGGCATTCATCTTATGATATTTTTGTATTCCACCTAGATCACGAATTCTAAAAACAACACTCAATCATAACTCGTGACCCTGAGTGATGAACCTCCCGAGATTTTGAGGCGTCTTATTGTTCTAAGGCTCAAAACTTGACACACCTACGAACATTCAAATATCAGAACAACTTCAATTCTGATAGAACCAGAATAGTAAACCAAGAATGAGTCGCCAATAACCCAATTGATAAAAAAAAATGAAATTTGTACTGTTTCCTCAGCACAATACCATGATACGCAAATCAAACAAGAAGACCCTCAAAAGCATTAAAGAAAACATTAAAAACCCACCAAACCCAACAACAGGCTAACCATCAGATGAACAAGAAAGTGGTCAACGAATCCAGATATCAAAGCTAGCTGCAAAAACTGCTCAAGAAATGGAAAGAAAAGCCCAGAATAAGATGGAAGTCAAGAAGCCATTAAAAAAGAAAAGCAGTTTGCGCAATAAAAGCATATTCTTTTATAATTATTCGAATGTGCCAAACTGTAACAGACAATAAAATCCACAAGCAGATAAAAGACACAAAAATTCATACATATATTTGACTTACCCGTCATTTTTTCCCCATTTTTACACCGTTCCTAAAATCAAATTAAAAATAATAACCATGAAATGAGAGAAAGGGTCTCCCACAGGACTAACAGGCTTGGCGATCTCTACATGAGAGAAAGGGAGGGGAGAGCTTGGAGAAAAACGTCTGGCATCTGGATTTTTAAGTGTTTACGTGTCGTGTTGTGTGTTATTTTAGGTGGGGAGCTCATGGACCGGATTTTACTGATGACGTCTCTGGCACCTTTTTTTTTTTTTTGGTCTCTGAAATCCTGAAACAGAGCATGACATATATGATGTAGGATTGTACATATTATAATAATATCATCTAAAAATAATTATTTTGTTTTTTAAAAATAAAATCCATCCATATAAAAGAAAAGGAAAAACATGCCTAAATCAAGAAAAATCACTTTAAAAAATAAAATTATTTTAAAAATATATAGTGATAAAAGATATCAATACTAATAACAAAGAATTTAAAACACTCTTCTGGATCCCAAGATACTAAGAATTAAACAATTACTAAAAACGTTTGCCACTTGTGCGAGCTCGATTTTATCCGTCGCTGGACCACCGCATCCTCACGCTAGCAAATTCCAAAGTTCCTTTTTCCTTCTTTTATGATAAATTTGTAATGATTAGTATACGTGTTTAGACTCTTCAAGGTACAAATTAATTATTTTTTATTTTAAATTATTTTAATGAATGGTATCAAAAATAATTTAAAAAAAAATATTATTTTAATATTTAAAAAAAAAATGAATCAAACTCCAAACAGACTAGAAATGCATCCCATGGGACTTGTATATAGATATGTGGCAACACGATGCAAGGTTTTTTTATTGATGTGGACGAATATAACTTTTAGTTTTTTATAATTATATTCAATAATTATAAGCAAAAATTAGTATATATTCTCAAACTAATTTGAGAATTTTCAAGATGCTATAGTACTTTTTTATTCATTTTAAAACAGTAGATATATGCGGGGGGGAATATTTAGAAAATAAGTGATGATATTTTATTAGTTATCCTTTTATTATTTTAAAGAAAGAGATTTAAAAAAACTTGTGATACTAGAGAATAATAAGAATATTTGTACTTAGAATTTATTTCTTATTTATATTTATTATTATTTTTAAGTGTTCTCAATGATTAATTAACAGCAAACTGCAGTTATCTTGCGAGTACCATAAATGTTTTTAGCATATTCAAATAGAATATAAAAATCCTAGGTAAAAAACTTCTTATTATTTTTAATAAATTATTAATTTTGCTTCTTCTTTTTATGTAATTTAAAAAAAAATAGCTAATATTCTGATGTAATATAAATTTTTGCAACTAATTCTTCTTGTGCAATTGATTTGAGATGAATAATCTATATTCAAATGAGTACATGATATATCCATGAAATCGGATTGTGGATGGTGTGCTGACGTTTCTTGTAGCTGTCTGTGTCAACTCACTTTTGGCTTCTACACCCCCATATGTATCGTGGTCGTTAGGGTGCTGGGTCAAACAGCCTTTGGTGGCTGCTTGGGTAGCAAGAAAAAATAAATGAAGTGTCTTATATTAGTTTTATAAAACACTCTAGCATCATAGATTTTACAATATTTGACGAGAAAAAAAATATAAAATAGTATATGTATGTATGTATTAAGAACTATGTTATGGTAATCATCTAGTACGAGGTTCGGTGGTAAGAAATTGAGACTAAAAAATTTGACTTCCTGTTATTTCAGGTTCAACCCTGTTATTTCAGGTTTAACCCCGTTATTTCTAATATGATAAACATTAAAGGTTTACATGATCATTAACTTTAAAGCATGTGAAATTAGTCGAGATATATATCATAACCCAATTTTGGGTTATTTTCCAATAACAAAAATAAAATAAAAGGAGTCGGTGTCGGTAGGAAAATCAAGGGAGAATTTTGGACGTTTTATTTAGAGCTCGATCGTACCTTTTTTGTGCCCATAAATGATGGAAAACGCAGATTCAATGCTAAAATAATTTATTATTGAATAAATCTGCATAAAAATTAAATTGAAAGATATAATTATATTTTTATGGGCCAGTTTGATTTAATCGTTGGCTAATTTAAAAGTGTAATTATGTTTGAGAAATAATTTACCGTCCAATTAAAGGATTTAATTAAGTGCAAGGACTTAATTATATTTTAAATTGGTCAAATTAATTTTTATTAAGAACTTAATCGATGAAAAATCAAGTTCTTGAGCTTAATTCGGGTTCAATTATTGAGATTGGAATTTTCAGAGACCTAATTGAACTCTTTCAAGCCAATTATGCGAAGTCAGTGGCCAAATTGAACGTATTGAGAGTCTAATCATTAATTGAGGGTTAAAACGCACGAATCAGAAACCAAGGACCTAAATAAAAAAAAGTGTGCATAACTAAGGCTGATCTTGAAATTCTGACGGGGATACAATTGCATAAAATTAAAAGTTTAATGCTAATTAGGGGTGCAATTAGAGTAATTACAAATTGAGAGACCAAATCAGATTTTCACTTATCCTAAAACACTTAACCTGCAGGCGTGGCTGCACTTTTCAGTCACATGAACATTGCAGGCACGCCACTGCAGGTGAAAAGACAACTCATCGCTGCACGCAATGGGTAGCCGAAGGGTTGCCTCCTTCGCCTATAAAAGCCCTGTTTACAGCATGCACAGAAAAAAAAAAAACAGACAGAGACAAAAAGAAAAATTGCAGAAAAACCATCTTGAAAATAATTACAGGCGAGCACGACCACCAACGACAACCATTCTCCCTTCCTCGGCATTGGCAGGAACTCCATTGAGCGACAGCTCTCTTGTTTTTTCTCCCCAGCAGCTGCAGTCCTCTCTCTCCCTCAAAGTCACAACTCTCCCTATCTCTCTCTAAAACAAGAGACAGCCACTGTCAGCCCTCTCCCTCATCCAGTAGCAGCCAACCTACCACTTAGCACCACCCCGTCATCGCCAGCAGCCTGGCCGTGGCCTCCGGGAAGACAGCAGCAGTTGCAGCGAAGTAAACCAGCCAACTTCTGATGCCTCATTCGGCCACCATTTTCGATGTCACCACGACAAGAAAAACCACCTCGATCTCCTCTACTCAATGTTATTAACATGTACGTTGTTCGTCACCCTCCAAAAAACCCTAATTTTACTGTTCATCTTTATTCTTCTGTGGCACGGGGGAGTGAATCTGTCTTGCATGCATGCATGCAGAACAGTCGGCATGCTGGGCCAGGTCCTGGCCCAGCCTGGCCACAAAAATGGGTGGGTCGTTCGACCCACCTGGGGCTGGCAGTCCAGCCTCAAATGATGGGCTGAGAGGCCCATCAGGGCTGTACAGCCAACTCACCAAGAAAAAATAAAAAATATATATAAAATTTGCATAAAACTATTTTTTTTAAATAATTAAATAAAAAAATATATTTGTTTTCGTGCATATGGAAAATACGCTAATATATTTTAAACATTTCTTTTTTAAAAATAACATATTATTTCAGAGTTTAAAGAAAAATGTGTTTTAGCATGAATTTCATAAACACAAAAATCATTTTCTAGCATTTTTGGATCTTACAACATGTTTGTAAAATCCAAAGGCTATTCCCAATATTTCAAAATATCAAAAATCTAATTTTTTTGGGATTCATATTATTTACTGTTAATATTTGGGTAAAGAAATCCTCAAGGGGTTAATATCTAAAACATTGACAATGATATTTCGTTATTATTCACTGTTGATATTTGGATAAAAAAAATCCTAAAAGGGTTAATATCTAAAATATTAGCAGGGATAATTCGTTGTTATTCATCGCTAATATTTGGATAAAGAAACCTTAAAGGGATAAATATCTAAAATATTTTTATAGAAATAATATGTCATCATCATTTAACCAACATATCTTTGAAAGATCAAAATCATAGCAATCATAAAGCAAACCAAAATACCAAGCAACTTTCTTTAGGTAGGGTGTACTAGGGGTGCTAAAACCTTCTCTTTACGTAACTAGTCTTTTATCTTAGAATCCCTAAAACATCAATTTAAATTTTTTAGTGACCATAATACTAGATAACAATTTTTTTTTCCACAAAATAAAAATAAAACTTCGACATAAATTCTCTACTCATAGGAAGAGTCACCGTGATGTTGCGCTCTCATAGAGGGTGCAACAATATATATAAGATGGTCCGAATAATCGCACTGTAGATTCAATCACGGTGAATCCCAATAACCAACACGCACTAATAACAAAAGAATTGTATTATGGTGAGAGAAATAACAAAGTAGTAATAATAGGACGTGACATCAACAATAATAATGATAACAACTAAATAATATTGCGAGTTTGTAATTATTTATAGATTATTTTATATTTTTCATAGATGAATTGAATTTATAAATTAGAGATAAAGTATATTGCATTAATTAGTTTTCTTATTAAATATTTCATATAAAACAAAAGAAACTTTAACGAAACACGAGCTTGCTCTCAACGAGCAGAATTTCAACAGCTACAAGTCAACATTTATTTCTATCTCGGAAAATATATTTTGTATTTTTACCTCCTGATTTTTGCGAAATTTAATAACCGCAGTTAACATTTTTATGGATATCGTGAGTGGTTTTATTTTAAATATATTAAAATAATATTTTTTATTTTAAAAAAAATATCATGACCATCAGCACATAAAATATTAAAAAATGTGGGTAAAATATATTTAAAAAAAAAAAACACAGTTTCGTTCCCAAACACACTATCTCCGAGCAAGTTTGGCGTCATACCTCATCCATCAAGATTTGTTTATTTATTATCCAACCATAATTCAAATGCATTTTAAACATACATTTGATATAAAATATTAAATTTATGTTTTTTAAATAATATACTAATAAAAAATATTGTAATTTTAAATAAAAAATATTCTTCAAAAATATTATACACGACAGTTACAAAAACTACAAAACAGATATGGCAGGACATGGACTACAATTAAAATCAAACATGATGTGATGTGCTGTCACGCTCGCTTGATATTAAATTTCAATTTAATTTCTTAATCTGCTTTCGGATTAGTTTTGATCGTACGGCTTAAAATACATTGAATCTTATTTTATATATTTCAACATTTAACCTAATATTAAACTCGTCATTTTAATTTCTATCATTTCATTGTCAATTTGTTATGGATAACATCGTGTTTCCTTATTGGTACAAGATATCTCCACTACAACATTTCAGAATAATGTTTTAGAATCCCGTATATATAATAAAAAAATTCAAAATAATATCTCAAAATTCAAAATTTTCAGCACAAAAAATCAGCTATAAATAGCACAATGTAAATAAAATGAAGACCATCTAAAAATAAATTTCAATTTAATTATGGATATTGTTCTATTTTTTATTGGTCATCAATTTTGTAGATTAGAACTTTAATCGCTGTTAAAAAACAACAATTTAGAAAAATTAAGATAAAAAATTACATTAAAAATATAGAAGCCCGTTTAATATTCTTTAACAATGATTACCAAATGTAGTTGAAACTGTTTTTGAAACTTTTTTTCATTCAAAATGTATTAAAATAATTTTTTTTTAAAAAAAAAATTATTTTTGACATCAATACATGAAAATTATCTAAAATATCAATATTTTTTAATTTAATAAATATATATATATTTTAAATTCTTTTGAAAAACAGCATCAAATACCACTTAGTCAACTTCGTAAGATATGTTCAACACTGATCAAGGGATTAATTAACTAGTTTTTAAAATTATAGATATTAATTTAATTCGTTCTGTAAAACTAATTTATAGTTCGCAAAAAATAATGAACTCCATTAAATCACCAAACTTTGAATGTTATTTATTTTTAGAAAAAAAAAAACGAATTGGCACAACTGAACATGGACAACCTCGGCCAATGTCCAGATAAATTGGGCTTATGTGTGGCCGTGCTTCAGCAAGGCCTGGAAAGCCCACTTCCAGAGTCTTCTTCACGTCTTATAGGCTACTAGATAATTGCCCGCGCGTTGCCGCGGGTATTTTTTTGTATATAATTTAATATAATTAAATGTACAACGATAAATTTATATGATATAAGTAAATAAAAATTATAGATTAAAAGATAAAATGTTTAAAATTTTGAGTTAAGTTTGTCACGTAAGCATAGATTATATTTTTTAGAATATAGGTATTGCGTCATAAACAATCACAAAAGGGCGCGCATTAACATTAAAAAAAAAAGCAACATATTTGAATAAGAAAAAAAATAAATGACTGAAATCATTATTGTGCTGATAATAAAATTCAAAAAATCAATTAATAGACAGAGTAAAAATAGGGAAATAGCAACATCGGAGTCTTAACATTTAAAATTATTATTGCCGCTAGAATAAAAACAACAAATATTATTAAATTATACCGAGGGAAAAAAGTAAAAAGCATGAACAAAACAACAAGCAAGAAAAACAAATTAAAAAATTATTATTATTATTATTATTATTATTATTCTGAAAGAATAAATAATCACTATTATTATAATAATAGAATACATAATCACTATTATTATAATATTCATAATAATAACTATTATTATTATAATAATTATTATTATGTTAATAATGAAAGAAACAAAAATAAATGAAAGCCTAAAAACATCTTATAAACTTTAACAAAAGATTAAAAAACAAAAAACTATTATTGCTATTACTGTCAAAAAAAAAATTATGAAATTATCCGGAGGGAAAAAAAACATTAAAGAAAGAGCAAGCACGCAAAACAATGTAATTATTATTATTATTATTATTATTGATATTATTATTATTATGTTAATAATGAAAGGAAAAAAACAATGAAAGACTAAAAACATGCAAGAAATTTTAACAAAAGATAAAAAAAAAAAAAAAACAATTATTATTGCTATAACCGGAAAAAAAAATATTATCAAATTATCGGGAGAAATAAAAAAACACAGAAGAGTAAGAACAAAAAATAATTAAGTCATTATTATTATTATTATTATTATTATTATCACTATCACTATTACTATTACTATTATTATTACTATTATTATTATTACTATTACTATAACTATTATTATTATTATAATAATAATAATTATTATTATTATTATTATTATTATTATCATTATTATTATTATTGTGTTAAATACACTTTTATATAAACATGGACAAAAGGAGGGATTATTGTAGAAATATAAAAAAATAAAAGTATAAGGACTTAAATGAAAATCAAATATAAAGGGCTGAAATTAACAAATTAAAAGTCAAAGGGCTGACATGCAAATTACTTTTATTCTCAATTGAAATCAGAGGGCAAAATTGCAAAAATCGGAACTTTTGTACCGAATTGATTGACTGACATACAGCCAATCCGGAAATTGAAAGTGGAAGGACCGAAGTGAAACTTTGACATTCAATCAATTCAAATCGGAGGACCCAATTGAACAAAATCAAAACTTATATAACAGAAATGAGGACCAAAAACGAAATTCAAAGTCGAGGGACTGAAGTGCAAAGTCCAAATATATGGGGGACTCTCCTGCACATTGACGTGCAGGAGAGAGAGAAACGTGGCCGCCGGCTTCAACCGGCCTCCGCCGCGTCGTCGGGCATGTTGTGGATACACGCACCACCGCGGGAGGAAGACCACGTGGCGGCGCATCGTTCTGCCCCCCGGGATCTAATTTCCGGCCACCGGAGGAGTCCGCACGCGCCTCTTGAACAGGGCGTGAGACGGGAAACCGTCTGGCGCGTGCGACGCACGCCCCCAGAGACGCCGATTAAAAAAATTGAAAAATAGGGTCAATTACCGTTATAACCCTGAACCCAATTCATTGTTTTTGTCTTATTAGGGGCTAAAACCGTCTTTAGCCATTTCCGAAAATAAAAAAAAAAAAAAAGTTGCGGCGGACCGGTCCGGCCGCGCGCAATTACGCCTTTGCCCCGCGCCCGAATGCCTTATTTTGTCCTATTACCGGGGACCAAACCGTCATTTCACTGTTCACAAACGAATATTTTAAAAAAAAAATAAAAAATTAAAAAGGAAAAACCGCATTTATCCCCACCTGCCAGCCCCTCCTCGCCGCGCGCCCGAGGGCCATTTTCGGGCGTGCACTGCTCGAATCCACAGTGTTTACTGAGAGGGTGTACAGTGGAGAGGCCACGCCGTTTATTTTTCTTGTAATAGCAGCTACAGAAAGCTTGATTTTTGGTTACGAGCCTGGCAGTTCAACAATCCTTATTTAGCCTTCGAAAATCTAGGAATGTATACTTGCAGTACGTGACTTTTCGATGGAATTAAAATCCCAATATATTTTTTTGTTTTGTTTTGCTCTGCTATTTTTTAAAATCTAAAATGCTGATAAATAAGTTTTTTTTTGGTAAAATTGATTATGAGTTAATCAAATATTCATTTAGATAACTCTATTTTTCATAAAAAAAAAAAAAAAAACTATTTGAGTTTAAGATACTCATCGGGATCAAAATCAATACTAAAAATACACAGGGTAAGTCATATGTCTGCAAGAACTTGATATAAACATTAAACACAGCAATTAAGCAAGTCACTATTCTTGAAATCCAGATATGTGTCAAAAATAAATATTTCTCTGTTAAATATTAAGAAAAATAAATATTAAGAACGAGGGCGATTGTGTTAGAACTATGAAACTACTCGCTAAACTCTTAAAGGTCGATAAGGAGTATAAACACGCAACTAGCTCAATGGATAATAGTCAAGTAATAAGAAGATATTCAGTAGATGATATCTTCGATTCAAACCTTCACTTCTTTACTTTGAGAGTCTGGTTGTTGATGTTGGTTTTAAAAGTGTTTTTCGTTTAAAAATATATCAAAATGATTTTGTTTTATTTTAAAAAAAATTATTTTCGCTCAAAACCGTCTTTATTGTTTTCGATTATCGATTTTGTAAACATTCTGGCAACTTTTGTTTCATTTCTTAACGTCGATGATGTTGGAAGGAGAAAGCTTAAGTTTAGACGGGGCTATAACTTAGGAATGATTTGTAGTAGCTATGCTGCAGACATGGTAACTTTGATTTGTGTTTATGTTGCCGGCTTTGCTTGATATTAGGCGCCTTTAGATTGGATAATGCCTACTGAAGATTTTCCACTGGAAATCCGTTCTGCTGCTCGAATTATCAATGTATCCGAGAACGTGATCTTCTCCAAGTTTTCTCGATAATGCTGTGTTCGTTGAAGTTTTGTTTGTTCATTTTCTTTGCTATCTTTATGGTGATCATGAGTACCTTCATATCCAAGCTTCTGCTCCAGACCAAGGTGAAGTGCCCTGTGAGCCAATGAGACATGCCTGTTTCCAAATGGAACGAACTCAAAATTCTGCCCCTTGTAATCAATATATTTGAGCCAATAAATCTCCCAGGCCTGAAAGACACGGTATGCTCCAAAGAATCAGTTTGGGTGTATAAATTCGTCCACCACACGTTTGATAAAAGTCCTTTTGATTTCCAGTACGGGTGTCTCCGGTTTCTTCAATTTCTTGGTTTTTCATTTCTGGGTTTTGGTTGGTGTTGGTTTTATTTCCTAAAAAACAATGAGAATGGTAATCAGGTGGATTTTACGATTCTGAAATGGGAACGGTGGACATGGAAGTTAAGAAAAGTGGAAGCCATGGCGATTTCCAGCGGCGGAGAGAGGAGGAGGAAGAAAGAAAACGAAAACGAAAACGAGAAAATTAAACAAAAATGAATATGGACACGTGTCAGCATACGGTGAAGGTTGCCGGATGATTTCCACCAAGGGCATGAGATCATGTCCCCCCAGAATAAATACATAACGTGGCTTCAGGCTTAAAAAAGTCGGGCCTTAAAAGTCTTAGGTTTCCAGTTCGGCTCGATTCACTGTAAGCTATTGGGCTAACAAGTTAGCTAATCAACGGCCCTAAAATTAAGAAAAATATTTTATAGGATACACAAGTAAATTCATAAAAACAAATTATCCCATCATTCAATTATACAGTTTCAAAACGGTCCCAGTGTCTATCCCAATTTTTATTTTTTTTAAATGATGGAATTTTATATTTTCCTAAAAAGAATCAATGGATTGACAGTTAGGTTTTGATCAAGTTAAGTTACCTATTCAACTAAAAATATTTTGACCAGGATAGTTGTGTTTTTGTAAAGTCAAATCGACCTAGACACTGAGTTGATTGGGTTTCAAGTCAACTTGAAGTACCCACCGATCTGAGTTGAAAACAAAGATCAATCGTGTAGTTTTAGATTGAGTTTAATTAGTGCTGTAAACATAAGAGATAAACATAGAAGATACATAAACATGTCGAGTTAATAAAACAAAAAACATGAAATAAATATGTTTCAAAACATTTTTGAAATAAATTTCTATACTTTCCAAATATGAAGTAAAAAAAGGCATGTTTTCTTTGTCTCAATTGCGTGTATGTGTGTTTTGAATCATTCACGAATGCATTTGTTACTAACACTATGATTAAAAAAAATTATTTTTTATTTTACTTTAAACTAAAAAAAATAATGTTTTTATATTGTTTTTATGTGCTAATTGTCAAAAATAATTTTTAAAAAATAAAAAAATTATTTTAATATATTTTAGAATAAAAAAAACTTTTAAAAACAATTTTAACTATCGGTTCAAAACAAAAACTAAATCTAACAGAGTTCACACGTAGAGATGCTCCTAACATTCACGGATTGAATTAATTAGTGATTTGAGACTACCAAATTCATGGATATCCTCATGGGATTGTGGCTTTCGAACAATAAAGCGAGTCTTGTGATCAGAAAATCCTCGACGTGCCCGAACTGTTCTACAAATGAATCTTTTTGTCTCTGCCAAAGGTTGTAGAAGTGGGCACAACTAGCTTTGGATTTTAAGACCAGTTTAAGAGATTCAAGCTTTCTTTTTGAAAAGTTTAAGAAAGACATTGGAATCTGAAGACTGCTGATGCGTCTATATGATATGGTGCTCATTACTAGCTCTTCTTTTCTAGACTTCTCTTTACAAAAAAGAGGTCGTCTTCTATTGCAGGCAACACCACTTTCGAGCAAAATAATGTGGCTGCCTTAGTTGTTTATTAGTTTTAATCATGAGAGCTTTTCCTTGAGCCCAGCAGCCATTGCCCTTCATGCGGGGTTTGCTTGGTGGGGTTTAAACATGTGATTCTCAATTTTTCTATGGTCGTCGTCATAAACTGAGTCAATCTATGGGTTCGAGTTTCGATAGTTAAATTTATGAATGCATCCGCTCGTGCGCATACACACAGATTACACAGCACACACTCCCATCGGATATCTTTCATTGGCTCACCGTGTTCCTGTTGTCGTCGGGAGGTGGGGAGTTGTGATATGATGGTAAAGAACACAACAGTTTTTAGATTTGAGTCCGAATATATTTTTTTATAAAAATCTAAAATAGCTTAAATTTTACTCGGGATCCACCAAATATATTTTGCGAAGAATGTTTTTAGTCGAATCCCAAAAAAATGTGTTCCTGCTGTTCCCCCCGCCCTATTTTCGTAGCTTTAGCCTATAGAATGATGATTGAAAGGCATGAAAGCACTTTCATGTGAGTGGGGCTGATTCTTTTGGATAGCAGATATAATAATCACAGAGATGCTCCTCATGGAGCACCTGATCAGTCAATGGTAGACGTCATGGCAACGTATCATCAACCTCATAGTTTCTGGTGATTACAAATTGGACTCACCTTTGACGTGCCAATCTTGGCCAAGAAACCTCCTCGCATTATTGTTATGGTATCATTGCTGTACTTGGTACTCTCTTTTTCATGAATCATGAACACATGGACTCTTGAGACCCACAGTCTCCGAGCCCCAGTGATGCCATCTCTTGTCACAGCACCTACCACTCTGAATTATGGCCGAATTCGGGTCCTGCTAATTGTTTCATTGCTTTTTCCTGTGGGATTGGAGACTTTTGCTGCGCCCTTTTCAGCTTTTCTGTACTGGATACGCATCCACTTGTGGAATTGCTACTCATGCTATGATTTTAACATAATAATGGGGTTTTAATAATTAGTTGGGCAGAGATATCTGTAATCTCCATCTGCAATTTAGGTTCATGTAATCGTAAGTCGGTGATGGACCTGCTTTTCGAGAGTGATTCTATTGAGTGTGTTTGTTTTCTGGAATTCATTTTTTAGAAAACTATTTTTCAAACTTTCATGTGTTTGTTTGCCTTCTGGAAAGTTGGTCAACGGAAAACACTTTTCAGTCAAAGAAAAATTTAACTTGGTTTTCAGGAAAGTGTTTTCCGGAAAATTTGGGCGGAAAACACTTTCTGGAAGTTGTGAAAAATTTAGAAATGTCATTATTTGCTGATTATATCAAATTTGATCCTCAAACTTTTGATTGCTATATATAATTTGTTTTGAATATTTATTTTTCAATTCCATCTCTTCAAATTTAATTTTTATATTAATTTTGGTCCTTATTTTTATAATTGCTATTTGCTTTTTTCTTATCATTTTTTTATTGAAATTTTTTATCTATCAAATTTGGTCCTCATTTTTTTTATTGTTACTTATTTTATTTGAAATAATTTATGAAATGTTAATTATTATTATTTTAATTTATTCACCTTTCATTTTTTTTTAAATTTTTAGATTTGATCTCTATTATTTTGATTATTATTTATTTTATTTGAGATAATTTATGAAATTATATTTTTTTTTCAATTTCATTCTCATTCAACCTTTTAATTTGTAAGATTTGTTCCTCATTATTTTAATAAACTTGAAAAAAAAATTAATTTATTAATAAATTATTTTCCAGTTCATTTTCCATAACACTGTCAAACATCGGAATTCACTTTCCCGGAATTCACTTTCCCGGAATTCACTTTCCAAAAAGAAATCACTTTCCAGCAAACAAACGGGGCCTTAATTTGTTACCCTACTACATCCATTGGCTCGGTTCTTTCAGGAAAGGCTAGGTATAATTAATTCACATGGAAAATATACACAGAAAAGATCATAGCTAGCATTTCTAGTTATTCTCTTGGGATAGAGAAAATAAAGAGTGGTTTCTTCGCTATGTTTTTTTTTTTTTTTTTTTTTTTTTTTTAAGAGAAGGTAAGAGTTTGCACAAAAATCATCGCATTAAAATTGTCTTAAATGTAAATTTATTTTAATTTTTTAACTAGTTATTTTTCAGTATCTTCTGCTGCTTTAAGATATGAATCAAATGTATCCCGAGAATGTTTAGGATATCCTATGAAAATCACAGCAAATCTATAGCATAGTAGTGGGTATAGTCTACATAAATTGCCATGTATTCGACGTCAATTAATTTGAGATCAAGACTTGGTCGAGTTGTATTGAATTATATTCGGAGCATAAATATGGCTAAGAAACAAGCTAGAATCAATGGTCAATTAGTCGGTAAAGATATGATAAGATGGGCTTAGGTAACATATAAGCTCGTTGAATTGCTATACTCGTTGAAAAGGAGCATCAAAGGAAAAAAAAAAAAAAAAAACGAACCTGTGATTATGGATATATCCGATGTATAGAACGAACACTTGCAGAACGAACGAAGAAGATCCTTTCTTGCTGGAAATTCAGGGGCCCCAATACTCATAACAAGCTAGCTTAAAGACAAGAAATCATGAAACTCGACTCTTGAATGTTGTAATCTTAATTTGGATAGCATCTTAGTTAAGGTTTCAAAGTTCTCTCTCTCTATATATCACCTTGATTTATACACAGGTATACAAGGAACAGTGATAGAAGTTGAATGAGGGGAAAACTGGAAGTTCAATTATAAGTTATATAACATTTAACATTTGATCTTTTCTTCTGTAGCAATCGAGTTCTTGCAATGAGCAATTGCTGCCTGAATAGCAGCCTGCAACTCTTCCATGGTACTGTCACTGGTAGAAGAAGGAAGAGTTGTGGTTGCAAGAAGAAGACCACTGTTTGTCGGAGATGTCCTCATCGATGCCGGCGCTGAGTATCCTCCTCTCCTTCCTCGCAACTCCTGCTTGTTTCTCCAACTTAAATCACCTGAAAATGAATAAGGTTGCCTGTGGGATTGGAGATTTTCCTTCCTTCCTTTGAAGAACATCAATGGCCTGACCATTCTGGCATACCTCTTCAGTATCTGACTCATGTCGAACCTCTGGGTTTTTTTTTGCTTATCCTTGTCTACCTCCTTTTCTTTAACTTCACACCCTTTTCGCCAACCGAATAAAGAGAAAGACCTGGGCTTGCTCCTTCCCTTTGTATCGCCATAGCTATTGCTTTGATGGCGACTGCAGTTATTGCCGTTGTTGATGTTGTTGCTACCGCTACCACCACCGCCACCGCTATTGCTGTTGCTATTTCCGTTGCTGGTGCTGCAATGGCTGTCGCTACTTTTGCTGGGTCTTTGATCATCTAGTAATTCCTTGACAGGGAGGGTGAAGCTGTCAAAGGAGTTTATGGACGAGCGAGGAGATACAGGAAGGTGAGAGAGGAGATGGAGAGGAAGCAGGTGGCCATGGAAGAAAATGTCATCCGCTGGAGACAAATCAATAGCAAATGAATTAGGAGGGGTTTTGGCCTTATCAGGGACTGGTGCGGAGGAAGAGTGGAGAGAGATTGTGAAGGAGAATTCATGAGCAGGAGAGGAGGAAGATGAAGGTGGCGAGGCAGGGGATGCTGGCAGTGCCTGTTGCTTTGCTTGTACACCTTCTTTTCCCTCTTGTTTTGACTTCCCTTCTCGAGCCTTGTCCACAACTTTTTCTCTCGAGCTTCTTTGCGGTTCGGTGTCCATAACTCACAGAATTATTCTGAAAGTCTAATAAGATCTGATTCAGAGCTCTAAAACTTTCTTATTTTTAGGCCAATAAGGGAGGAATATTTGCCGAACATTTCAGGATGGGGGATAAGGGTATCAGAAAACAGTGGGGGGCGAGAGAGAGAGAGAGAGAGAGATTGCTGTCAGGTTTAGCTGGGCTTATAATGTGCAGATATTGCAACCCATGACCAGCTTTATCTTTTTGCATTATTCTTGTTCTTTTCAGTTGATTTTAAAAATATTTTTTTATTTAAAAATATATTAAAATAATATTTTTTTATTTTTAAAAAATTATTTTTAATATCAACACAAATACAAGAAAATGATTTAAAATCATAAAAAATAAAATAAAAATAATTTTTTTTTTAAATACAGTGAAAAATAATTATTCAGGAGAAATGGTGCGGTGGTCATGGCACTATAAGATATGATGAGATATACAACATTTAGCATTACGTGTGTTCAAGGATGGTGGGTCCTCGTCGAAATCAATCAGCTGTTGCCATCGTTTTTTCCCTCAAATTTTGCACTGTGAATAAAATATTTACTAAAATAGTATTGTTGAAAAAATATATCAAAATTCTAATAGTTAATAGCACTACTATAACCATGTAAAAATCTACACGAGATGGATTATACACGTCATAGGTTGAGGAGACTCGAGAATATTAATAATTGCTTTTTTATTTGAAGAATATTAAAATAATATTTTTAAACAATATTTTTGAAATGTAAAAATATACAAGCTGTTGCTGTATTATCATTTTGCAGGCAAGTACATTGGGGAATGAAACGTTTTACTATGTGTATATGCTTTCGTGTCAATGTGATAAAAGGATGCAGAATTTTATGGCATATGAATTATGGTGTTGACAAAATAAATATATAAAAAACCACATCTAAATTTACTAAAATATCTTTATTCTTTTTCAAAATTGTTTTTTTTTAACTCCCTTATATATATAATTTATTTTTCTCCTATATTATGGGCATTCATCGCTATAATTTGAACAATGTATAGCAATTTAAACAATAATATTCGAGTAAAAAAGGGGTTGTATAAATAAATGCCTTCGTGGAAACTAGATTTCAAAGTCCTTATGATTTCGTGTCCGTGTTAGTTATTACTTTTGAAAAACCATGTAGTTAATCATTAAACCTTTTTTTTCTGGTTTTTTTTATTAAAATAAATGTTCGAGTTAGCTTGCACGTATCTCGATTAATTTTAAGAACCTTAAAGTTAATAACCATGTAAACCTCAGTTCATCATCATATCAACAACCAAAAAATTCAAACCCGGGATTACAGAAATAACAAATCTATTAATTCCAAGTTCTTATCACTTATCACCTATTAAATAGTTTTTTTTTTTTGGTTTCTTGATATGTCAAAAGACAGGAACAATGTTTTGTTATTATCTGTGTGGATTTTCATCAATTTTCTTGCTTGTTATCTCCTCCTAATTTGGTGAAAATCACAATCCATTTTAAGACAACATATAACGTGTCAAGGTTTTCTGCTCTAGGCTTTTAGGCTTACTTATCTTTCTCTGAAATTGTCTGTATTTGTGATCACCGAATTATATTTAACCTCAAGATTGAAGCCTGAAATCAATCCCGACTTCTTTCTCTCACTTGAGTCGATGATTAAGACAGCCTGTATCGATCGATACTTGTCTCTCACATTGTCAAGTTGTAGTTTTGTTCTTAGACAGGAAAAAGGGTTTGCTGTTTAAATTATCTTTTTTGTATATATTAAATGTAGAAAAAAGAAATATTTAATGAGCACGTCAACTCAAATTCTAATGATATATTTATATCTTAGATAAAACGGGAAAAAAGGATTTAGTCATGACAAAACAAAACCATGAAAAAAGGATTTAAAAATGATATATTTGGTAAAACTTTTAGAAGAAAAAAAAAAAGGTTAAAAGATAGCATAATGTAAACTGTTTTTCTGAATATTGGTGTTTGTAAGCAATTTTTATTGAGAATATCAGTTATTTTAAAACTCATGTCTTATACAAAAAGTAACCTAAAATTTTATAATGGTCTGATGATAAAAAAAAATTCCAAGATTTAATGATAAAACAGAAAAAGCAGATAAGCTTCTGTGAGCCTGTGACGAGAAAGAAATGAGAAGAAAAAAGAAAAGTCACAAGGGACCACTTGTGAATTTTTGGGTTAAATTTTGTGCATATTGCAAATTACAAAAAGATACTGAGGTTCCACATCAACGCAAGAGCATGATCTGTCCAGACCGAGAAAGACAACCCCACCTTGAATGGCCTTCCAGCCGTCGAACAAATGTTGGGATTTATATAATTACTCATCAAAGACGTCGAACAAAAATATTCCAGCCACTGAAATATGCATAAATCAAAGTTATTACACCTACAGGTAGATCTACAACCTCATCAGCATGTTTCCTAACTCAGGTTAAGTGTAAGAAAATCAACTCGAATTGTCAATCCAATCAAAGCTTAGTTTGATTTTTTTATAAGAATATTACAAAACAACATCGTTTTAGCTTAATAACTTGGAGATAATCATGTGATTCGTGCCACCAACTTTAGATCGATCAGACCGTGATAAAATGAAAGGATGGTAAATATTTTCAAAGACAAAAATCAAAGGTTCACAGTTAGGTATGAAGATAGACCCCACACACTCGTGTACAAAAGTGGTCCAAATCCAGTAGGAGAATTTTGTTCGTTTAGTGAGGGGGTCAACATCTCAATCATGCAGGCATTATTTTGGTGGACCGACTCGTCTTCAGCACTTAACCATTCGAAATCATATTCTATTCACACACACACACACATGTGTGTGTGAAAGAATTATGAGAGAAAAAAGAAGAAGAAAGGAAAACATGAGATGGTATAAAACAAAGATTTCACACTCAAACTCCATAAGATCCTTCGGTGCCGAAAAAGTTTTTCCTTCTTCTTGCGTTTGCGTTTGCGTTTGCGTTTGGCCACTCAATATCTTAACTCTATCTTTCAGTAGAAAGCAGCAGTCGTAGAAAAAGCAATGACCAGACAAGAACTCTCTTTCAAGCACACATGCACACACACGTGGTAAGTTATTCTGAATGCTGGCCTAACAAAGACTAGTGAAATGAATGCACAAAAAGGTTTGGACATTACGATATTTATTTGATTCTTAAAGTCTCGATTTTCATTCTTTTCCGTGCCTGCAGAGGGACACAGATCACTGCTTTTTCGCATCACGGTCCCACAAACTGGATTAGCAAGACAGTGTGTGATGTTGCTGGCCAAAGAAGGCCTCACCACCACCACAACCACCAGGCCTCGTAATCCTGGCTTCTTGAGCCAGATAAAAATTTTCCCGAGCAGACTTGGATTCTTTACTCTGGAAAACCATCAGTACGTTTGAGATCAAATTCATGACAGCTAGTATGGGATATGCTTCCATCTTGAAAAGTCTCAAAGAAAGCATCGGAGGATGAAACAAAGAGAAGAATACAGAGATGTCCTAATTATTGAAACAGAGAGTTCACATGTTATTTGACTCACCTCACAAACCTCCGGCCAGGAAAGTGTCCACATGTTGTCCCGCTGACAGATGGTCCCATTTATGGGTACAGTGTAGAGTGCGACCCCCTTCAAACCAAAGCAAGTTTTAAACAGAAGGAATGACACCATAGAACGAGAATTTGAAGAAGCTTGGTGATAGCACATGATCCATTGGATACATTCAACTATTCGAGGGCCTTCACCAAGTAGGGCCAAGTTGCAGAACTGAAAATAAAATTACACGGTCTCCATTGTCATACACGGCGCCTACGAAAAGTAGATTCTGATTGCCAGAACAGAGACAATTGTTGAAGAAAAAAATTAATTGCAGGTTTTCTATTTCTAAGAGTTAGCCTTCTTGCTTGACCCAGGAAGGTTCAATTTAATGTTACATGAACAAATTCATCTAGCAGGTCAATCACACAAACTTCTACCTGACCTGGAATGGATCTGTATTGACTACTTACCCAAACTTTCTATATAACAATAAAAATAATATTACATAAGACACTGTCATTTGATGTTAGCTCTACGAACCACAAAGGAACAGATTCAGACAGAGAGAAATGATCCTGAAAAAGATGCCATGTATCAGGTACCAATAAGTTTATCAAAGCCTTCAGGAGATCTTTAAGCCGGTATGCGAGCACAACTGTTATTTTGAAGTCAGAGACAGATTTGTAAAAAGCAACAGCTCTAATTTGATCTTCGAACTTCGAGCTTGGAAGCAATTGGGATAGAGCCAAATGCATCTATTAGGTAAAACGCAAACAAGTCAAAATGCTCAAGACACCCATGAGAAGTTGAGCAAGCAAGGTATTGTGAGGAAGTTCTTTAAATTTGTCTTGAGCTCTGAAACAATTGTTAGTGCTTGCCAGAAGCAAATACAATCAAGGATGTATGGCTAGTCACTATCACTGTTATGCCTATCTGTAAAATTGAACACAAATGAAAACAGAAAAATCAGTCGCATAAAAGTTGGGAGAGAGAGTGATTAAACCATAGAGAGTCGTTGTCTGTACCTCCTGATGGTCTTTTCCCTTCCATTGCTTCTTTCTTCTCTTGGCAACTTAAGCAAAGGAAAGGGCCATCCCAGGGACGCAATTTTCCAAAATCAGATGAACCAGCATGTACGGAAATACCCTCATCAGGTTTTATCTCTACTTGACAGACTGCGCACATAAACAGCTTAAACATGTTGCAAAGCGGGTATTTCGTATCTAACCTGCATTACAGACAAACATGCATTGTGTCAAAACACTAGAAACCAGTATAACTGTTCCTCAAAGACAGGAAGCCAAACCACCCTTAACAGATGGTGTCAAACACAGACATAGGGAACGAAAAAGAAATCAGGATCGAAAAAGAGTACAAATCTGTAATTAATGCCCAATAAGGAGATAAAACTATCAATATTAGCCAACAATGATGATCTTCACAGCACAAACCTCTCAGAAAGCATGGCTGATCCTTCCTCATACAGTTCCTCAACCACATCTGGTTCCAGATATTCTTTATCGATTTGAGAAGAAGATTCAGAGGACTTTCTGCGAAACATGGACTTGAACACTCCTCTTCCAAGCTTTTTTGGTTGTGGCAAAGGGGCGGTTGGTTTCTCTGGTGGTCCTATATCAATCACAATGCAGGTTGTATCATCTCGGAGTCCTTTCACCTGCACTGCTTCCTGCAAATGGAATGAAGAGTAAGGCCAGGTACAGGGTATCATGGACAGTGTCACATAATGTGACATTGTAGGGAAGCCGTAGGGTCTTAAACCAGGGGTAATTTCAGGTGGTGTTTCCACTAAAAAAAACAAGCGTTTCCGCAGATGTGTAAAGAAGGTAACACTACACCTTAACAATTTGTGCAGCTGCAGTTTCTGCTGCCATCCCCCGGCAACAATCAAGAGCCACTTCCGCAGATACAGCATCCCAAACACCATCACTTGAGATAACAAGCCTACCACCCGCAGTTGACAACTACAAATCACAAAGATTTGAAGCTTTTTCAAGAGAGAGGAAGTGAATAACAGCACACTGTGTTTCAGTATGAATCAAGCGATGTGTAAAGCACGCAGAATGATGTAATGTTATTTCAAATTTCAAATAAACAAACCATATCATAAGAAGATACAAGCAGACCACAAAGATGTTGACAATATGACCTCAGTCCATAGAACCTTTGTTCTCGGGGGGGATCAAGGGAGAAGCTATGTTGAGAAAAATAACCATGACTCAAAAAGATGAACTATGACCCACAAAATAAAATAAGATGTATTCACCGTGAATAAAGTGGCATAAAAGATAATAAACACCACTTGTTTTGAAAGAACCATAATAAAACAAAGATTGAGATTATAATCAATATCCATTTCACAGCAAATTATCAATGAAATGAGCGCTGTTAACTTATTTCAGAAATAAAACTCATCAGATTAATGGATAATCAGTGTTAAAAGAATATGAGAAGGAGAAAGGTAGTGTATAGGACAAGCATGGAGTTCACCAACAGCACGCAAAGCCCATGGAGGGATGAGAGCAATAGAAATAAAACTATCGATACATATCCATCAAAATGTACACATTTCATCTCAAGAACAAACCTTGATTTGCTTCACATATGGAACAGGAACAATGTACTCGCCAACATCCACATCCCCAATGGATCGTGAAAGACATAAGCCACCAGGCCAACATCTCAAAGGTCCAATCTGAAATACAACTAGCACCCAAGTTAGATAATCTACTTGAATCCATAAAACAAAGTTTGATACAATTTCCATTGAATACAATTAGAAGATACCATTCAAAGTATCCTACAGCCCATTTATTCCACAAACCTCTTGTTGTTTACAGTTCTATTTGTGAAAGCTTAAAAAATTCATAAGCTAAATAACAGCTTATTTTCATGTTCTGGTAGCTATCCTAATTTAGACAAATGAACTTGAAGGCGAATATCATTGAGTGCATTCGGTTTCACCAAAACAGAGAAGTTGATGAAAAGTACAGAAATTGATATTTGAAAAGAACAAAAAAGTAAAACAGGGAAAGTACCTCCGCACCACCACCAGTATTTAGCCGTCCCACCTCACCCCCACTTGCAGTAATGCGCTCCCTCCTGTTAAATTAAAAATTTAAGGCCTCGGTAATAATAAGATCTGTTAAATGGGTATTGAGACACTATATATCTGACTTACTCCTCTACATTGCACTCAAGTCTATGATCTGCTGACAGGTAATAGATATCACCTTCAGCAGATTCAAGAATGCAACGGGAATCACCAACAGATGCCACAGTTATGAACAATCCTTCTATTACTGCAAATGTGACAGTTGTTCCGGATGTTCGAGCTGAAAGGGCAAAAACACCAAAATTATGAACATTAAGCATTATCCACATATAAAGCTCACAGCACAGAACTTAAAAATGGTACAAATTTCTGATAAGATATGACCAAATACATAAAACCAATCACTACAAGAAGTGCAGCTAAACTATGCAGGATGGTATGGCCAGGACAAAAGATGCATATTGATTGATCCATGTAGTAAAGTATATGGACAGGATAAAATATGTGTAAATATCATATTGAGGTTTCACCTTAGGTCCTGTAAATCAAATGAGTGATAAAAAACAAATCAATAAATAGCATGAGCTTATCCCATGCATAAAGATATTACAGAAGTCTAAGCAATTATTTTTTAAAAATGATGTTTCGAAAAATTTCCAGTTAAATCAACCATTTTCTAATGATGCCCTCCATGTAAAGAAACAGAAGCACCATAAAATAATCTGATGAATCATTAGCTGTAGTTGGTAAATGTATTTATCATCAGTAGATGCACGATGTTATAACGAATAAGTAAAATGCTTCGTGAGCCTGGAGGCATCAAGACATTTCTTGGGAATATGCAAATTGTGTGGAAATCATAGTACTTTGTACTTTCTATCAATACAACGTCCCATTTCTGAGTCTTATAGAGCAAATAAATGAAAGGAAATTAGTGTCCCCAGCAAGCGTACGGTGCCCTCTCCATTAATAACAAAGATGCAATTTACATGAGGGTGTAAACATCTTTCAGAACAATAGTGGAAAAGCTAAAGGGGATGCTGACCAATTCAAGAAAGTCTTCGGATCATAAGCTGTGAGTAAAGGTCTTTGAGTGTATACACCAAGATAGAATAAATCTCCTTCAATTTAAAAAAAAAAAAACTTTCAAAAAAAAAAACTACCCGTACCTCTCTCTTGAAAATCTTTATCAGTTTTGACGAACCCTGCAACTAAAGCTCTTGGCAATGCTGCTACCCATTCATCTCTGTTAAGATCCGGAGGCATGGCGGCTATAATGTTATTGAGTAAATTCTCCTTAGTGTATATTGCTGCTGCAGACCCATTATGCCCATCAAATAACTGCAAAACAAGGCTTATTTTAACAAGAAACATATCGAAACTAATCAAAACATCAATCATCTAAGCCAATTTGACTTTAACTGATCGATAATTTGTTAAATAGCATCAAAATTCAAAGACTTCACCCCGAAAACAGAATAAGTAGTGATCCCGTCACCGACGATTCTCTGGCATTCAGTTTTTAACAAAGTAAAATCCTCCCCTTTCTTGCTCTGACTAGCCTGACCGTATAAAATCTCCGGCTTCTCTACCCTCTCGTTCGCCAATTCTCGCTTTAACAACACCGAGAGCGGCACCGTTTGATGCTCCCTCGCAGCAGCCATCATTCTTATTATATTTTATATTCTCCCCCTCGCACCTAAATTTCCCTATCACCAGTTCACCACCACCGTAATCAGCAATAATCACCACCGCAAACAGAAACTCTATTTCTTCATTTCTTCATATAACACTGTTACAAAATTAGGTTTAATCATTAAACATCGGATCAAAATAATAATAACACAAAAAACGATATTAAAATTATTACAAGACCAAAAAAAAAAAAAACTAGCATAAAAAAATTGGAGAGGAGAAAATAGGAGAAACTTTACAAGGAAAGAAATTTTTAGCGGCGAGAATGAGAGAGAAATCGTCGTTTTTCCTGTTGGCTTTTCAGTGATCGAGATTTGCGGATCCCAGGAACCTGCAAAAATTCCATTGTTGAGAGGAGGGAGAGAGAGAGATCGTTTCATTAACAATATAGCATCGCGCTAAAGGAGCTGTCTTCTCTGCTGACGTGGCAAATATCACCATTGGTCCGCTCGGCGCAAAAAAGAAAGCCGTTTTTTGTGCGGCTTGTTAGTCAGAACACTAACTTTGCGCTGTGGACGCTAACAGGACCGTTGGATTCATTTTGATTAAGTAACGATGGCCCACTTTGGGGGGGGGGGGGTCAGATTACTCATTATGTTAATGTTAATTAATTAATTATCATTGTGTTTTTAGTTTTAGAAATATGTTTTGGAATATAAAATATGAAATATATTTTTATTTTCTTGTTTTTGAAAGTATATATAAAAATATTTATTTTATATAATAATCTGTGTTTTTTATTTAAAAATATTTTTTATGTCTATATTATTTATATCTTGAGATATTAACCATACACAATTTTAATATCTTAATAAAGAAATAAGAGATAGAAAAAAAAATGTAGTTAAAATGATGCAGATATAAATATAGAATAAATTATTTTAAAAATAAATATAGAATAAATTTATATCATTTAAAAAAAAAAAACATGTTTTCTCTATCTTCAATATATTTATATTTATATTAAAGTTTGTTGAGTAGCATAGCTAAATATTTAGTTAATCAACACATAATATAATTTTATATAAAACTTTTTAATTATTTTATAAAAACTTTAGCCATGAAAAAGTTATAATTTACAATATTGTTTTTAGTCTATCTTTTCAAATTTCAGGAGAAAAATAATTATCATGCACTTAGATTTCAATCACTACTTTAAATACCAAGATTAAGCCGATTTATAAGAGGAAAAAGTGTTACGGAACCATCTCATCTAAAAGCTTAAGCTTGTAAGTGAGGCCCCATAATATGATTTATATTATTCTCTAACACACCCCCTCAAATGAAAGCCCTTTGGGCTTGAAACTTGCACAGAGCCACATCACCTTGTGCTTAGTTTTTATCAAATAGAATGGGGGTGGTGAGATTCGAACTCGTGACCGCTGAGTCAATAAGGCTCTGATACCATGTTACGGAATCATCTCACCTAAAAGCTTAAGCTTGTAAGTGAGGTCCCATAATATGATTTATATTATTCTCTAACACAAATTTGCATAGATTGATGCTGATTGGCTAGCATTTCTATATCTGGAAGTCGGTCAAGGTATTAAAAAAAACGCGCAAAACGGACCTGGTCAAGAAAATCAAGAGAGAGAGAGAAAACACAAAATCAAGAAATGTTTTATTCCGATAGGACATTATAAGTATTTATTTATCTCCCATTAATTAACACGCATAACGGGCCAATAAATATATATATTAAAATAAAACATATATTATTTGTTAATTATCAAACTTGAACATTACAATCAAATAATAATTTAACTGTTCTGAAAACATTAAATCCATTTAAAAATATTTTTTAAAAGATAATAATAATTAATGCATAAACTTGTTTTTTAACGTCATTGAATTTAATGCATTCTTCAATTTGAAACGAAATGACAAAATGCCGGAACAAGATTATTTATTACTTAGATTTTTCAAGAAATATATTAATTAATTATTTTGTGAGTGCTTATCACATTTTTTATTTAAATAATAATAATAATAAAGGCGGAGGACAATGGTTAATGTCACGTAGGTGGGAGAGTGTCTTTCTCTGCCTGTGTGGGCCCACCAGACTGGGGAGCCTCGTTTTTCTCTTTACAACCTAACCCTTTGACCTCCACTTGGAGACCCCGGAATTCTCGGCGCCAGTTTACCTCTATTTCCCCCGCCTGTAATTAAGCAATCGGCTTCGGACCATAAAATCAACTAATAGCGTGTTTTCTTATAAATATATTAAAATATTTTTATATATACTAGCATGTTAAAATAATTAAAGAGTATTAATTAATATTTTTCAGGTAAAATATACTTTTAAAGGACATTTAATAATAGTTTCCAAACACAAAAATAAACTGCCTCTATTAACAAGATCTCAAAAGAGCTTAGTGATTATTTGAGAGCATGGTCAACTGCATGTTGGCTGCACGACCAAACAAAAGTGTTTACTTGGCATTTTATTTTTATAATTTTCAAATTATTTTTCGCATAAAAAATAAAAAATATTATTTTTATATAAATCACAATATTAAATAAACTCTTAATTGACTGCCAAATTTAACAGGACCGTTGTGTTTAATTTTATTAGAGAATGAAACGAGGTAGTGGAAAACACGCATTTTCTTTGTTCCTCAAATTTTGGTGTTGACAAGCTGCTTCAAAGCATGTTCAATTTATTTCGCACAGCAAGAATGCTAGCTGGACAGGGCCCACCTTGCGAAGCAATGTTCCTGTCGACAACTACATGGTTCTTATTTCTTACCCATTACAGCTCATCAACCACGATAATGGAGTCAATGCACCACAAATATCGAATACCCATTGCAGGACCTTTTCTGCTCCAGAAAATCGGTGGTGCCACTGCCTGGAAACCTTTGCAGCAATTATTTGCACCATCAAATGGGGTGTTTGGCCCATACCAGCTGCTTCTAGGCACGTTCGTCGCTGGCCTAAGATGGAGTTGACTCGCATATATTTTCCATGGACTGAATTTACTAACAAAATCATGGAAGGAAAGAGGAGCAAGAGATTAATGAAACCCACAGAGCTGTCACATTAGTTGGAGGGGTGGCGCCACCCTCACTTCAAGTTAGTCATCACCAAAGAAAGGTAAAGAAATCAAAGCAGCGGCAGAGAACGGAAAATAGGGATTTTAAGTAATCAAATACTACTAATTGTTTGATGGGTCAGCCAACAGCTCAAGGATACACAATGGTAGACCCTGATTTTCATATGTTAGTGTTTTTTTTATAAACAAATTCCTGCAACCTGCTAGGGGCAATCTACCACAAGCTGTTTTACCTGCAACCAACCGAAATGAAAAGGATGTAAAATATGTTTGCGAAAGTTCAAAGATTGCAATCAGATAAGTTATGCATTTACTCTTTTAGTTGTCAATATTTCGTCACCATTGCGATCTCTCAAATATACCTAAGATATCAAATTGTCTAAATTTGACTTGTGCAGGTCAATGACATGGTATCGTGTATTGCTAGCTGTATTGCATACATTTTCTTTAGATAAGTAAATCACTAAGAAAATTAATTGGGAATAAGCTATTGACTCCCTTTTCACTATTATATTTCTTGTGAACCATGTGCCAGCCACATTGATGTCAAAAGAGTGCAAGAGAAGTTGATGCAACTGATTCATAATTTTTGAAGAATCCACAGCCTCCTTGAAAAACAGATCATGTAATTTTATGAGTGATTCAGTATTGTTTGGTTATTATTTTGAGATAAAAGAGATAAAGATAATGAGGACAAAAGGGACACACATCTCTCTGTAATTTCTATTTTAAAAACATAGAAATTAATTCTAAAGCTATCATAAAGACATGTTTTATGTATCTGTCTTTTAAACCAAACACATTTCTATCACTTTCATATATGTCATATTGATCTTGGGACGCTAACCAAATTGCAAATTCTCTACTCTAAGCCTTCAGTTCAATTATAAGAGAAATATATAAATCCTCATCAAGATTTCGTCTAAACAAGTGACCAATTATTTGGCATCCATTGTCGCATGCTTGATGAACAAAAATAAAGTAGAGCGGTAATAAAGGAATTAAATTTTGACATGCATTCCAAGAAAGTTACCTAAATTAATTCGGCTACATCCGATCCACATTAAGAAAACTCAAAGACTATTGTCCTGTTCCGAACCATTCACCCTTATGATATATACCTGGCAAAAAGATAGGAACTGTGTATCAAGTATCAATGGAGCTTCAGTTGCAAGGTAAGAATGAAAAATGAGAATAAGCAAACTGATTTGCCATGTTTTAAGTAGAGAGTCAATAACATTGATGGTTAACAATCACCTTGAACGCTGTTGGCTTGATTAACTGAAATACCACAGCATCTCCATCTAGCAGTCCATGAGCAACTGCAAATCCTTTCCATCCACCACTTAGTCCATTCTTTCGGGCTAAATATATAACTTGATACTCATCTGCATCTTCATCGATCAAAGTGATGACACCATCTCTCCTTGGAAGGCTCCTTCTGCAGAAATTGACTGGAAGACCCTGCACCAAAATTTCCCTCATGATCTATATCATTGCCATCGACAGTTAAATAAACCTGTATAATGTTTTACACGCCAAAATTCAGTGGAATTGGAACAAAGTACAGTACATTTGAGGCCAGGGTTTACACAGAATGCAAGTTGTTTTGATCTAACAGATAATTAGAGACATATTGGTGGCAAAAAAAATAAACAAAAAACAAGTGGGAAAAGAAAGACATGTGTGCATACGCACAGAGTGAATTAGTCCCCGTCCATGGACGTGGCTTGAAAACTTCAGAAGCTCCTTAGATTGTATATCTACAGTTATCTTACATAAAATTACGTGGCTTATGAAATATATTTTTAATATTACTTTCCCTTGATTGAACATGAGAAATTGTACGGTTAAGAAACAGTGCGAAATCTAAAAATTTGACAGCACAATCCATCCAAATAGACAGGAAAAGAGTGAAACATTGGTTGGATGATGATAAATTTATCTCACCAGCCAAAATCCGCCAGTAACATGGGATTGAAGCATTGATTTTATAAATATCGGATGGTCAGATCCTAAATCAGACTGTAACTTTTCTGCTTTCTCCATAGCCTTTGCTCTGGCTTCATCAGTCGCATACACCCGGTATGACAAATTTCTTGGCTTGGAAATCCTGAGCAACATCAGCATCACGCTAAAATATTAGCTTTATATGTTTTAAAGCAAAGAGCTATAATTGGTTTATGAAACTTGAATCAAAATACCTCCTTGGTATCACCACTCGATCAAGAACAACCTGTGAGGAAATAAAACCCATTATACACAAACATCTAAATTCCATCATCCAACAAAAATAAACAAAATCCCAAGATTTTATAAGCCCAGATGAAATTAACGGCTTACTTCTTTAAAGACAGGAGCGGGTTTGTTTGCGACACGACTGGACCTCCTCACCACAACCACTTGTTTCTCGACTACTCGAGGTTTTGAGCGTTTCATCTGTTGATCAAACAAAAATAGAATGAGCATCATCACACGTATAAAGGGAGAGGGAGTTATAGAGGAGATTAACTAATAACCGGAGAGGGTTTGGCAGGGGAGGGAATTTTAAGAGCTTGAGAAAGCTTGTGGAGATTGAGGGCTTCCATTCTTTTCTTGTTCTCTTCCATTCTCTTTTGGCGACTTTCTTCATATGCTGATTTCTTTGCCACCATTTTTACTTCAGAACCAAAAGGTTTCGATTCCTATAATTTTAGCCCTCCCTTCTTGAAGTTTGGGTAGCAGTGTGTGAGAGAGAGACAGAGGGAGGGAGCGAGGGAAAAGAGAAATTTGAAATTGGGGGACTCCTGTTCTGTGTCACTGTCAATTAGGGCAAGAAGTCGACCGTTAAAGGTAAGTGCTGTGGAATCCAATTTGATGGAAAGCATTTTTACAAGATTTTAATTTTAAAAAATAAATTATTATATTGTTTTAATGTACTATTATCTAAAAATAATATATATATATATATATATATATTATATTTTCAAGTAAAAAGTATTTTTAAAAACAATCATTAACATGTTGAAGAACATTTTTACAAAAATATTTTTTTTTTAAAAAAACTTTTTATATTATTTTAATGTGCTAGTGTCAAAGATAATATGATAGTATCAAAAATAATAAAAAAATTGTTGAAAAGCATTTTTACAAAAATTTATTTTTTTTATTTTAATATACTAGTGTCAAAAAAAAAAATTCAATCAAAAATTACTTTGAAAAATAATCATTAACACAATGGGAAGGAGCTAAAACATTCTTTTGACATCCTTGCAAGTAATATAGTTTTCTTTTCAGATGAAATCTTGTTCAACATTTGACTTTGTTCAAAAAGATTTGGATTAAAATGATAATTTGTTTTTATTTTTTTAAAATTATTTTTGACATCAACATATAAAAATTATCTTAAAACACCAAATATTTAAAATAAAATAAGATAATATTTTTAAAAAATATTTTTAAATCATAATATCAAACAAGATATTAATCCACGCCTCCTTGGTTTCTTCGCATCCTTTACCACTTCGCATCCTTATTCTCCACTTCCTTGCCACTATGATTTGGAAATGTAGATTTAAAAAAAAAAACTATAAATTATAATTTTTTTAATAAATATCAGAATTATTACATTTATTGATTAACCAAATACTTTTAAAAAACAATAATTTCAACGCATCTAATCATACTACCAATCAAATCATTATTCTCAAGTAAAATTATGCTCTGAAAAAGTGAATTAGTAATGAATCTACAGGTTAGAGGTGTCTGGGCTGCAATTACACAGTGTTTTTTAAAATTTTGAATATTTTTAGCTTTAAATTATTTGTTAAAATATATATATAAAATAAATTTCCAAGTAAAAACAATTCTCAGACCATCATGAGATAAGCAAACAACTTGAGGCGGCTACCGCAAGTTCAACATGAGGCACTCATTAACCAGAGTAGCAACTCACCTAGTCGTTCTTCAAGCTTCGTGGGATTGTAATCCAGCTCTATCCTGGCTTTCTCGCAAGAATCTGCCCGCTGGTGTCTCAGAAAGTGTACACTCTGCTCCAGCGAAACACAATAAAATGGATTCAGCCATCGAAGGATGGTTTCTAGATCACCAACACAGGTGCCAAACAATTGATATATACAGCGAAATGATGGGGCATACATGCGTGGAAGCTTTCTTGTAAATCGAAAAATAAGAACTGACAGCCATCCAAAAGCCTCAATAACCCATAAGGGAACGCTAGAACTTGGTCTTTTCACGTTGAAGAACTTGAACTAAATTTTTGCAACATAGTTTGAATCTCCTCAATTAATATCTAATTAAATTAATAATATTAAGTGTAGGGATAATGGTATTATTATTGTTATTATTTTCCGGTAGTTTACAAGGGGGGAACTCGTCCACAGAAATATACCAGGAATATTAGCTACAGAATTAGTGGATTTACAATTCACAAAATCTACTTATTTCCACCAAAGACTGCAAAGTGTGTGTTGCAAAATGAAATTACTGTACAGGTCGTCAGGAGACAAGGAGGTTTTACAGATAATACACCGCAAAGCTCAAACCCCCCTGGCTCCCAAGTTTATTCTTTTGGGATGAAGAAAGCATTGCCTCTTTGGGAACCTCGAAGCCAAAAGGCTTCACACCTAATTTCAATCTTGCACATTCACACGAGAAATTTTGCCTCTAGGTTGTCAGTGAGAGCTGTTACAGTCTTGAACGGCGTATGCATTTCATTGGATTAAACGGAGCATACCTTCGGGTGGGATTAAATGGGCGTCTGCTCAAGGAAGCTGATGACCTTAAATCCCAACCTTCAACATTCTTGGGAATGCAGACGTCGAAAAGGATTTGACCAAGAACTCCATGTGGATTGATAGTTGGAGGGGTTCGCAAATGAACTAAATTTTCCCTGTGTTCATCTTGCAAGGACCCAACATCTCTACTCTCGTAATACTCTGCTGAGCTTGGCATAAAGAAATGATCACTTGGCGCAATACTAACTCCCCGAAAACTATGGTGTGGATTGGCAGCTGCTTTCCTCAGGTCACTGATTGGCTCAGATATCTCATCATGTGTCCCCTCGAAGCCCATTCTTTCTCCTTCATTTCGTTGAGTTCTTAGGGAATAAATTGCAGCTGCCTTACCAAAGAGCTCAGTCACAGCAGCGTTGTAGTCAGCAGGATAAGATCGATAATGGCCTGCAACAATTCATATGGAGAGAATTGGAATATGCTAGTGCAAAGGAGAAGGGAAGCATAGTGGCAATCTAAGAACTCTTAAAAGGCTGGTGATCAAAATTTCAAAAGTCAATTATCAACATGGCAAATAAAGATTGGCAATCATACTAGCACATCAAGTTTTAACAGCAGCAACATGGCATGTAATATGGCCGTGGTTGAACATATATAATCTTAGTTAGAAACAGACCTACATGCGGTGAGTCATTCATTTTCAGAAGCTTTACATCACCACCAAGTTCTTTTAATCTTTGAGCAAAATTGCAAATGACTTGATAAGGAGCAAGATCATCATTCTCTGAGCACAAGATTAGATATGGACCCCCCATGCTCTGCAATAAAATGATGCTCAGTTTAAATAGAGAGAAAACAGCAGCAGCGCAGCATATATGTAGAAACATGCTATTGTGTACTTACAACAGAGGAGTAGAGAGTCTGCCAATACTCAGCACGCTGTGATTCAAATCTGTGGAGGAAGAGAGCATCAAGAGTGCTACTAATTCCATTTGCCATCCAAGACAGGATTCTTGGTGAATGAGACAGTTTGAGAACAGATGGGTGAACAACAAATCGTCTCCCCAGATCACTCGTAAAATCCACTGGACTAGAATCATAGATGTGGCCTGAAATACAATCTCTGACCAGTTGTTGGTCATCCTATTGATGGAGAAAAGGCAAAAAAAAAATAAGACAGAAGTAGAAATGAGCATGATGTGCATAAATAATTAGTGAAACATGTAGCTGTGACCACATATACAAAGAGGAAATCAAATTTGTACAAAAAACTAGCATACCGGATTCAGATGTACTTCACACTTTCCCTCAATGATCTGCAATGGAAAAATAAAATGAATTCACTCATCCACAGAAACTGCCTGGGTTGCTTCTTACTCAAACAGAGGCGAGATTATCCATCATTGACAGTTACCAAAAGGCAATGAGGTGGTTTACCTGAAGAACCTTGTACATGCAAGCTTTGGGACCACCAGAAAAGGATGCGAGGACTATAGGGCATGGCCTTATCTTTAGCTCCTGAATATAAAAAAAAATAATGAAGCAAGCAAATTACAACATAATCACTCTCAAGAGACTTTGAACTAGAGTAGTACAGAAGATGTGGGTTAGTCCTCAGGGAGAATGCCATATTTCAATCCATTATCAAATGCTTCGGCAAGCAAAGGGATATGTGGAGTGCAAAGGCAACACAAGATCTCGTTTTAAATTTTGTGAGGCAGGTGAAGTAGCACCGGATCATAGACATATAAAACTTAACAGGTAAATGGAATGAAAGCATCAGACAAAGATTTTACATAGAATAACACTAACCTCAAGAAGCCCGTTGAGCATGTCATATGCTAAAATCTCAGCCTTCTCCGGAAAGAACCTGTGCAGGTTATTACAGACATTACACCCGAGGTTCAAAATTATAATGGATTGTGAATGTGTATATAAATCTTTGCTACACCTTCCCCCTTTTTGAGGAAAATAATTCCAGACATTACATGTCATGATTTCCTCATGGGAAACAAAACTTTACTGAGAGCATGCAGCTAGTGTAACATAGAGAAATCAAACCACTGATAAAACACAATCACCAATGACAGTCATGAAACTTGCAAGTAAATGCGAGAAATGCACATAATTCACATTTAGAATGAATGAAGATATCCCATGAAGTAATCAGCACAAGTGTTTAGGAAAAGACTGAAAATTTAGCCTATTCGCCTAGGCCTGCACTTCTAAATTATTCCTATCATCTATTCATGTTAAATGCACAGTGAATTCGATTCCTATGAGAAAGAATCTTCCCATTCCCAGCATACAAAGCAAACAGGCGTATATCTGCATCTGTTTCAACCACCAGATCCCATCTAATAATTTTAGACAAAGCTATCATCCGTTATCAGAAACGTTATGACCCATAAAGGACAAAAAACTTGACTCCCTTCATCTATTCATGGATGCTTCAACATACAACGTTGCAAAATTCAACAAAAACTACAATTAAGCATCATCCGAAAACACATGAGCACTAATCAAGAAAAAAATTCAACCCAAACCTTTGCTTCTGCATATCCAAAAACCAAACCCATCGAAATATGAAAAAGCAATCCAATCAAACCCAGAAACCATTAACCAAAACAAAAACAACTGATTCGGGGGAGGGGGGCAAACTTACATATTGAGGAACTGAGAGTGACAAACAAGGGAATTCCAACCAAGAGACCCATATAGGTCAACATAACTTTTCACATGTCTTTCTTGACTAGACATCCAAGGGAAAACCACCACTATCCCCTCTCTATTCATTTCCCTTCTCCCCCAGTAACACCTACCTCCAAATCCCCACATTCTCTTCCTTTCCGCCTCAGAAACAGCTTTCCAGCGCTTTATCAACGGAATTTGACGAGTACTGTGCCTTGCTCGCTAGCTTTTAGGACACAGAATTAAAGACAACAAAGATCCAATCTAAGAGAAACAAAAGTAGATGTAATCATAAGGTTCTAGTAGTTGTCTCCACACTAGTAATTTCTTTCCTTTTTCTTACTTGCTTTCTTTTTGCCACATTTAAATAATGCACAGAGAAGTGGAAGGGTAGAGGGCGTACCCTGGATATTCTGCTATCTCTTTTCTCTGAAATTGCCAGGTGTCACATTAATGTTTTTGCCACGTTTCAATCTAGTATTACTGATATACCCTTTTTGTGTGGTGTCAATTTATAATTGGTTGTGTTAGCTATGTTTGTTTGAAGGGTGAAAAGCAGTGTTATCAAACCAAATCCGGCCTCTGGATCCGGTACTAGTTGTTGTTGTTGTTGTTTTATCAAAAGTATTATTAAGAAATTTAATTTCTTTTTATTTTTAAGTAATTTTCATGTGTCAATAATTTTAATAAAAAGGTGATAAATCCTGGGGGGGAAAGTGGAGAAATGGGCGACCCCATAATGTTTGTTGTGTGCGCGGATTTTTTTGATGTCGTGATCATAGCCCATCCAAATGGGTGAGAGGGTGGGGGTGGAAGCAGTTTGGTGTTGTTTATGTGATGAAAGTTTTTTTGGAGTTGATTTTTAAAATATTATTTTTGGTATTATTATTATATTAAAATTATTTATATTTGATTTAAAATAAATAAATAAATTTTATTTTTTTAAACGCAGCACCAAACAATCACCCAAAATAATTTATTTGTCATTTAATTGAATTTATAACAATATTTGAGATTTTATAATTCTGCAAACCACATCATAGATATTAATTCCGTTCCGTTTCGGCCGGAACGGTTGGAACGTTCCGTTCCGTTCAACAAACCGAGACAAAACGGTGTCGTTTTTGTCTCGGTTTTAATTCCGGTCCGATCCGGAAATTCCGGCCGGAACGCCTTGGTTCCGTTCCGGGCGTGCCGTTCCGGGTTCAAAATCTATTTTTTTTTATTTTTTAAAAATTATTTTTGATAACTATACATCAAAATAATTTAAAAACACCAAAATATTTTAAATAAAAAAGAATTCAAATTTTAATTATGTTTGTTAAATTAATATTTTTTTTTCATATATATATAATTAATTATATATGAACAGTACGACACCGAAACGGCACACCGGAACGCTCCGAAACCGGAACGTTCCGTTCCAATCGAAAAACTGGAAAAGCGACCGGAACGGTATTGACAACTTTGAACAACATTGCTCTTGTTGCTTACTGTATTTAAGAATTTGAGATGTGGTCGACCGTGGAGAAAGAGTGCACGGCTCGCAAAGTTAAAAAAAAATATGATTTAGGCGTGAAATCTGGTTCGGGATCCACCTGAAACTTTTTTATTCAGTTGCCGGGGTTTATTTACAAGTTAATAATTTTTATTTATTCAAATAATATTGTTTTGTTTTTTTAAATAGTTTTTTTTTAAATTAATTTGATTGGTTTGGTTGGGGACGGCTAATCAGGCTTGACAGATTTTGAGATTTAGCGAAATGTGAACATGTGGTATTGGTTGTTTGGGAGTGTAGATTGTTTTTAAAATTAGAAGTGTTTTTTATTTAAAAATATATTAAAAAATATTATTTTTTATTTTTTAAAATATTATTTTTGATATAAATATATGAAAATAATTTTAAAACATATAAAAAAATAATTTAAAGTAAAAAATAAAAATATGTTTTTTTAATTTTTTTAAAAACACTTTTAAAACGTAATAACAAAAAAAAATTAGCTTTGAAACAATTTTTTGAAAAATATTCGATGAACCCAGCAAATATAGATTTTTTAAAATATATATACATTATTTTAAAAGTGTGATGACGGGTCTTGCGAGGAGTTTGACAAATGGTTGAATGGTTTTAGGCACAGTTTATTTTTATATTAGAAAATGCTTGATTTTAAAAGATATTATATATATATATATATATATTCGTATTTTTTTTAATAATTTTAATATATTGATGTGATAAATAAGATAAAATATTTAAAAATATATATATAATATTTTAAAAAATATTTTACATCACTAACCAATCATTCACTTAGCACGTGTGGATAAAACTATTAATATGGTAGCAGAACCATATGCTTTGCATCTGGGCATTAACTTCTAATCGATATGCATGGTACTGCTCTTCCATGCCGCCGCCGCCGCCCCACTATTTTTTTCGTTCTCATCTTTTTCCTAATTTTGTTTTTAATAATAGTTTTTATTGTCTTGAAATGTACTGGATCATGTTATAACAAATCTCATAATTTTATTTTAATAATTGGTAAATATATTAGATGGGAATGTTTTATGTTAATTTTAATTTTTGTAAGGTAGATTCTTTTTTTTTTGTACTAGTTGAGTGGTTAATCTTTAAACTATCAAATCAAATAAATCATGTAACGACAACTTGTACATAATTTAATTTTAAATATTAATTAAATAAAAAAAAGAATTATAAGGTTTTAATGTTAATCTCACATGTTTCTTTTCAATTTCATCTTCAGCACCGAATCGTCTGTTTCTGACGTTTTGGCTGCTTCCCGGAGCACAGCTTGGATCACGACAAAGACTTGTCGAGCCTTCGCAGTTGGCCCTTCAATCCCTAAGCAAGTCTGATCCCTGCGGCAGCTATGGAACTGATCACCCTTGTCAAAGTCTCCTGCATGGCAAACGTAAGAAGAAGCTCTGCTGCCATATTGTATTTTTTTCTTTTGGGGAAATCGAAGAAGCAAGATTTGATGAAAAGAGAGAAGTGTGGTCTGAAGGTTTTGAAATGAGGTGCTGTTTTGGAATGATGAGATGCGTTGTATATATTAATTTATCGATGGCAGTGACAGCACCTTTGTGACCAACCCAACGAGCTCGACGCATCTCCAGACACATCTCCACGAAACGCACCAGAGCTGAAGGCTCTCAACAAGGAAGAAGGAGAAGAAATGGCAAACCCGAAGAGAAGCCCTGCAAAGGAAAAGGAAGAGTATCAGCGTGTAGGGTCGGATGGGACCAAGGACGACTTACGTGGACGGACGAGATTAGCGGACAAAATGAACGGACAAGCTTCTCCAACAAGCTTCCCTGCAAAAGAGAAAAGTAAATGGCCACGTGTAGGAACAGACGACGACCAGGACAGCCCACGTGGATGGACCAGATGCAAGGAAGTTGGCAACGACATGTCGCCAGGTAAACACGCGGGAAGGGAAGAAACGGCGTCGTTCCAGGATAACACAGCTGGCAAAGATGATCAGGATCTGCACCAAGACTAAGTATACAATTCCAACTCAAATTAAGCCCCAAGGGAAGCTATATAAGGGAAGCTAGGCCAGATATCGAGGGCACCGAGTGAAACTGCTTTAAAGCAAATCAATTGACCAGGAGGCCCGGGCTACCTCGAATCTGCCCAGAAATTCACTCTTTGTTTTACTTTTCGATTGTTAGCTTATTATTTTTGCACAAGAAAAACCCAAAAACATTGTTATTTACTTTTCAGATAATTCTATAAAACTCCGAGAGAATTTTCTCTCACAAAAAGATTGATTATTTAGCCAGAAGGTTACAAGTGGTATCAGAGCCTTTCGATCCTCGAGATGGCCGAAGGAACCCGAGTGTCGCAATTGATCGAGACAGTGACAGGATTGAGACAACAACAGGAAGCCCAACAACAAAGCCAACAAGGCCAACAACAACTATTGGAAGACATTGTCCAGCAGCTCAGGAATATGTCAGCCCGCATGGATCAAATAGCCAAGGCCCAAGGAAAAAGGCCCATCGGCTCACCTCCTAACTCTCCTACCCGTTCCGTGAATGGAAATGTTAGACAGGACTTGATACAGCCAGAAGCAAACCAGCAAGTTCAAATCAAATCCATCAGATTAGAATTCCCCCGATTTAATGGGGATGACCCCATGGGATGGGTATACAAAGCTAATCAGTTTTTTAACTTCCACACTACCCCAGCTCAGCATAGGCTGTTTATTGCGAGCTTCCACATGGAAGGGAAAGCCATATCATGGTACCAGGAGCTAGAGGAAACGGGATTAATTACCAGTTGGGAAGCATTCGTGTCAGCTCTTAATATAAGGTTTGGAACCTCTTCTTATGATGACCCGATGGAAGCATTAATAAACATCAAACAGACGTCCACAGTGGAGATTTACAAAACCCGCTTTGAACTATTGTCTAATCGAGTTCGTGGATTATCTGATGCACACAAGCTCAGTTGCTTTTTGGGAGGACTTAAGTAGGAAATTCGAATGGGGGTCAGGATGTTAAATCCCCAAAATCTAATATCAGCCTATGGGCTAGCAAGAATGCAGGAGGAAAACCTCACCATCATCCGAAAGGCTTAGAGGCCCAGCCCAATGGGATTCCAAGGCCGAGGCCCTAATCCAGGCCACCCTAAAGATGACAATACCGGGGGAAGGGCTGTCCCTATTCACAGGCTCACTCCGGCCCAGATGAAAGAAAAAAGGGATAAAGGGCTTTGTTTTAAATGTGATGGCAAGTGGGGGCCCGACCACAGGTGTGGTGGACCCAAATTGTTCCTCATAGAGGAGACCGAGGACGAGGCAGAGGACTTGGGAGGTGATTTAATTGACTTGAGTGAATCACAGGAGGAGGTGGCGGAAAGAGTGGGAATTTCTCTCCACGCAATGGTCGGGTGCCCAGACCCAAAAACAATGAGGGTAAAAATAAAGGTCAAAGGCCACTGTTTCATAGCCTTGATTGACACAGGGAGTACTCACAATTTCTTACATCCCAAGGTGGTCAGGAAAACTAGTATACGGGTCACTAAACACCCACCAGTAGGGGTCAGCATTGCTGACGGGTCAAAACTTTGGAGTGAAGGAAGCTGTCAAGACATCTTAGTGATGATTCAGGGTGGAAGTTTTATTACCCAGGCATACATCCTCCAACTGGGAGGCTGTGATATGGTACTTGGGATTCATTGGCTGAGTGGGCTAGGCCCAATCTTATGGGACTTCTCAGTTCTAGAAATGGAGTTCAAACAGAGAGACAAAATTGTTCTAATCAAAGGAATGGGGGTAGAGGATTCAGAGGTGGATAGCAGCCCCTCTTTCATAAAGGAGCTGAAGAGAGCAGAAGAGGGACTGATCCTTCAAGTGTGGGAAATGGGGCTAAAACACGAAGAAAGGCCCAAGCATGTGGAACAGTTGTTACTAGAATTCCAGAAGGTCTTTGAAGAACCAACAGGGATGCCTCCCAGAAGGTCTCAAGACCACGCCATAGTCCTAAAGGAGGGAACCTCTCCTATCAATGTTAGACCGTACAGGTACCCTTACTATCAAAAAACAGAGATCGAAAAGATTGTGAAGGAATTACTGGCTATGGGCACCATAAGGCCCAGCCAAAGCCCCTTCTCTTCACCAATGCTATTGGTGAGAAAGGCCGACGGATCTTGGAGAATGTGCGTGGATTATAGAGCCCTTAACAAAGAAACGGTTAAGGATAAATTCCCTATTCCAGTAGTGGAAGAACTCCTAGACGAATTACATGGGTCACAGGTGTTTTCGAAATTGGACTTAAGGTCCGGTTTTCATCAAATCAGAATGAGGGAAGAGGACGTTCCCAAGACTGCCTTCAGGACTCATGAAGGGCATTATGAATTCATGGTGATGCCTTTCGGCCTCACAAACGCCCCATCCACTTTCCAAGGGTTAATGAACGACATATTCAGACCCTATCTCAGGAAGTTCGTACTGGTATTTTTTGACGACATCTTAGTTTACAGCCATACTGCAGAGGAGCATGGCCAACACTTAAGATCAGTACTAGAGCTACTAGTCCAGCATCAGCTAGTTGCTAAACAGTCAAAGTGCAAGTTCGCTTGCAAGGAGATTGAGTACTTGAGCCATATAGTCTCGGGCCAAGGAGTCCAGGCTGACCCGGCCAAGATTGAGGCTATGGTGAGATGGCCCAGGCCCACAACACTCAAAACCCTTAGGGGTTTCTTGGGCCTGACTGGCTACTACAGAAGGTTTATCAAAGGCTATGGAGAAATCGCTAGACCCCTAACCAGATTATTAAAAAAGGGGGCCTTTCAATGGGACCCTGCGGCCGAAGAAGCCTTCGAAGGGCTAAAGAGGGCTGTGACCAACCCCCCGGTCCTAGCACTCCCCAATTTCAAACAAGGGTTCACGGTGGAGTGTGATGCATCAGGAGTAGGGCTAGGGGCGGTCCTAATGCAAGAGGGTAGACCCATAGCCTTCTTCAGCAAAGGCCTCAAAGGAAGGGAGCTATCACTATCTACTTATGAGAAAGAATTTCTGGCCCTAATTTCAGCAGTGAATAAATGGAGGCCATACCTCTTAGGGCAGGCCTTCAAGGTCAAAACTGATCAACAAAGTCTCAAATACCTCCTGGAGCAGAGGATTGGGACACCCACTCAACAGAAATGGATATCCAAGTTAATCGGTTATGATTTCACGGTAGAATACCGAGCTGGGAAGGAGAACCTAGTAGCTGATGCACTATCTCGGCAAGGGGGCAACCAGGAGGAAGGCACACTGTGGGCCATCTCCACACCATTGGTAAATTGGGTAGATCAACTAAAGCAAGGCTACAACACAGACCTAGAGGTTCAAGAAATCCTACAGCAACTACAGAAGGAGACCATTGCTAGTTTAAAATTCCAGTTCAGGGGAGGGGTTCTATACTACAAAAATAGAATCTACGTGAGCAAGGCAAGTCCCTTAAAACAGGAGATATTGAAGTACATTCATGACAGCCCCGCAGCAGGACACACAGGAATGGAGAAAACTTTACACAGGGGGAGGAAGGATTTTTTCTGGAAGGGAATGAAGAAAGATATACAGGATTACATTCGACAGTGCGAAACCTGTCAGAAGGCTAAAGGAGAGAACACTAAGCCTTCTGGGCTTCTACAACCCCTACCAATACCTGACCGACCATGGTCATCTATTTCCATGGACTTCATTGAAGGACTCCCCAAGTCAAATCAGTTCACTACCATAATGGTGGTGGTGGATAGACTCACCAAATATGCCCACTTCATCCCATTATCCCACCCTTACACAGCCCCTAAAATTGCCCAATTATTTTCGACCCACATCATGAGACTCCATGGTCTACCACACAGCATAATTTCAGACAGGGATCCAACATTTACTAGCAAATTTTGGGGAGAATTATTCAGAATCCAGGGGGTTAAGCTACTGATGTCCACGGCCTACCACCCCCAAACAGATGGGCAGACCGAGGCTACCAACAAGACCCTGGAAGGGTATCTTAGATGTTATGTGGGGACAATCCCAAGGGCTGGTCAAATTGGCTACCTATGGCCGAGTATTGTTACAACACAAGCATGCATTCATCTACTGGAACTACACCATTCGAAGCCACCTATGGCTACCCACCCCCAAGCATCAATGATTATATACCAGGTTCCACACAAGTACAAGCCACAGAGGATCATTTGAAAGATAGAACGGAACAAATTTGCAAAATTAAACAGCAATTGATCAAGGCACAAGAGAGGCAGAGAAAACAGGCTGATAAGGGAAGAAAAGACGTCGAATTCAAAGAAGGGGACTGGGTTTACCTCAAACTCCAGCCGTTCCGCCAAAGCAGCATGCCAAGCAACAAAAATGGTAAATTGTCATACAAATATTTCGGGCCATTTAAAGTTTTAAAGAGAGTGGGTTCAGTAGCTTACCAGCTAGAATTACCCAAGGAGGCGAAGATCCACAGCACCTTCCACGTCTCACTGTTGAAGAAGTGGCTCGGCAAGGAACCCAACCCAGAACCGTGGTGGCCCGATCTCCAGCCAAGAAAGCCTAATCAACCAGAACCAGCAGAGATTTTAGACAAGAGAACTACCGTTTCGAGAAAGAAGAAGAAAGAAGAGATACTGCTAAGGTGGGAAGGACAGCCCCCCGAGGACGCTATTTGGGTTGATGAAGAGTGGTTTGAAAAAGAATATCCTCACCTTGAGGTCAAGGTTCCTGAAGGGGAAGGGAGTTGTGACCAACCCAACGAGCTCGACGCATCTCCAGACACATCTCCACGAAACGCACCAGAGCTGAAGGCTCTCAACAAGGAAGAAGGAGAAGAAATGGTAAACCCGAAGAGAAGCCCTGCAAAGGAAAAGGAAGAGTATCAGCGTGTAGGGTCGGATGGGACCAAGGACGACTTACGTGGACGGACGAGATTAGCGGACAAAATGAACGGACAAGCTTCTCCAACAAGCTTCCCTGCAAAAGAGAAAAGTAAATGGCCACGTGTAGGAACAGACGACGACCAGGACAGCCCACGTGGATGGACCAGATGCAAGGAAGTTGGCAACGACATGTCGCCAGGTAAACACGCGGGAAGGGAAGAAACGGCGTCGTTCCAGGATAACACAGCTGGCAAAGATGATCAGGATCTGCACCAAGACTAAGTATACAATTCCAACTCAAATTAAGCCCCAAGGGAAGCTGTAGGGTTTTGAAATTCTAAATAGGAAATTAATTTTAGGGTTTTGAAACATTAAATAAGAAAGGCATTAATACCCTTAATGACTTAATATTAGGGATAAATGAGTTAAGGATACAATAGTAACTAGTAAAATATAAAAAGAAAAAGAAGAGAAGAGAAACAAATCTGAAAATTGAGAGTGAGCCGAAAGAGAGAAGAAAGGAGAAGAAGAGAAAAGAGGAAGGGAGAAAGGAAAGAGGAGAAATAAATATTAAGGTAATGTGTATGTGTTATTATGTAAAAGTATTGTTTAATAGTTAAGTTAATTACTTGCATTGGTGATTAGGGTTTGTAGATTTTATTTGAATTTGATGGATGAATGGATTAAGATGTTAAGGGTTTAATGGTTTGAGTAATGGTTATTAGGTTTGATTGTAGATGATTTTGATGTGTTTGGTTTAAGAAAATATTGAGAAAAATGGTGAAATAATGTTGAGAAGTTTCAAAAATCCCTTGCTGGAATTCTGGGTTTAGGTTGAAGATGATGAAAATTCATTTTAGTCCTTTTGGTGGAAAATTACAGTTTGGTCCCCGAACTTTGGAAAATTACAGTTTAGTCCCTGAACTTTGGAAAATTACAGATTGGTCCCTGGAGTGAAATATTAGTATTTCAGATGGGTTTGATGGATAATTGAAGCTTATTTGATGAGTTATTATTAATTTTACGAATTGTGTATTTGGAACTAGATTTATAAAGAAACCATTGTTTTTAGGTTTTGCGAGAAATTGATAGTTTAATTCAAAACACATAGGATTATGAGTGAACTCTTAGATATGTTTACTAAAGGTATTCTACTTATTTTGAGTCATTTTTGAGTATGTATTTCTTTTATATATTCAGATAATCCTGATATTCTACCCGCGGTACGTCAGTAGGATTCCGTCAATATTCTGCTTTTGAATTTCGATCGCTTTTGAGTCAGGTGAGTGGATAATATTTAATATGCATGAGAAATATTATAAATATTTGATTTTCTAGTATTTGGATTATGCTTCTTGATAATATATACGTTAAGTACTATTCTTGTTACGATAAAGCATAATCAATTATTGAATATACGTTCTTGATATGAGCCAATATTTGTTTGTGAATTGATAGCTCCTCATTTGATTGATATCATGAGTTGAGCCTTGAGATATGAATATGTCTGTTTGATTATGATATATATATACCTACGGTATGCCAGTCAGAATACCCACGCTAACAGGGGAATGTTAGTCTTTGTGCACATCGTATCTGAAATCCTAGTTGGTCGGGGAAGTCACCAACCTGTGCGGATTGATCATCCCATAGTCTGGAGCCTCATGCTCATTGCATTATGATTTTCTGACGAGCTATATCTATTATCTTCTTGTTATGACCTATTTGAGAAACTTCTTGTAAGAACCCCGAGCCGATTCGATAATATATTTCTCATTGTTGTATTATCTCGCATGTGTATATTAGATGTTATCTACTCACTGAGTTGTTGAACTCACCCCCTCATTATTTATTATTTTCAGGCTCGTAGCTCGTTAGCAGATCATTATCGTTGAAATTTCAGAACTTATTATTTTGGTTGTAATTGACATTTTTATGTCTAGTTAGCGCTCCACTATTATAACAAGATTATTCAACTTTTGTATTAAGACATTTGAATTATATTATAAGTTTCCTTTGTTAATTACGCTGCGTTGAACTCTGAAAGTTAAATGTTAAGTTTGTGTGTAAGTTTGGGTTCGCATAGGAGTGGAACCTTGAAGGGGAACCATGCCTATGTGCCGGTCACGGATCCGGGAATCGGGTCGTGACAAAGATGGTATCAGAGCTAAAATTTTTAAAAACGAATAAAAGTAAAAGAGTGTGATAAAACTTGGTATTACAGCTTAAAAAAAAAATAGTAGTGATGAAACTTAGTATCAAAGCTTGGATTTAAAAAAAAAAAAGTAATATAGTTAATTTATAATATGTGGAGCATTAGGATCCGTATTGTCTTGTCTGTAATGCTTGAAATTTGAATTCTCATCAAGCACGTCTTCTTGATTCCTTATGTTTTCCGATAATTAGTTGATAACTATTGTGCTATTATTTGGCATGACAAAAGTATGTTATTTTTATATATATAGGATATGTCGAGGAATAGGCGTATAGCTGATACTATTAGAGTAGGTGACGATCAGGATGACGTCCTTATTGTGCAATTGAGGAATACTAGACAAAGAAGAGGAGGTGCGCCTGCACCTCAACATGGTGAGGAAATACCTCCATTAATGGAGGAGGAGTCTTACGAGGTTGAAGAGGAAAATGAGGTTGATGACACAGGTGTAGGAGAGGCTGAGGCTGAGACAATGACACAAGTTCAGCAGCTCAGCCAGGCTATGCGAACTTGGATAGAGTATACTATGGAGAGAGATAGGAGAAGGGATAGAGATGTAACGTCATCATCTCACATTGTTCAAGGAGTAAATGTGCCCTTGAATGACTTCATGAAGTTGGCACCTCCTACTTTCACTGGGACAAACAGTTCAGAGGATCCTCAAAGGTTCCTAGATGATATATGGCGTCGATGTGAAGTTTTGGGATGTATAGATCATCGAGCTGTGAGTTTGGCATCATTTAGGTTGGAGGGAGATGTGGCAATCTCTTGGTTTGAGTCTAGGAAGAAGGCAAGACCAGCAGAGGCTCAGTGGACATGGAAGGAGTTTAGCGCCATGTTTTTGGACAGGTTTCTCCCTCAGAGTGTTAGAGATGCTCGACTTTATGAGTTTGAGAGGTTATCTCAGGAGAGCATGACGGTTGATGAATATGATCTGAAGTTCACTCAACTGTCTAGATATGCTGAATATCTTCTACCTACGGAGGAGTGGAGAGTGAAAAGATTCATTAGAGGACTTAAATCCTCTATGTTCATAGTGATGGTGTCCCAGGTGTTTCCATCTTACTCCGCAGCTGTTGATTGCGCTAGGTTGATAGAGGCACGAGAATTTGAGGATATATGTGCAGGTCAACCTAAGAGGGCTAGAGAAGAGGGTCATCCTTTTAAACAACTAGGATGACCGAGTGCAGGTCCGTTTAGGGGACAAAGTGGTCGTCAGGATTCTTGGGTTCAAGGGAGGTTTAGACCAAGAACTACAGTTAGTGGCTCAAGCAATCAGAGTGGTAGTAGTGGTGTTCAGAGTTATGGTCAGAGTTCAGTTCAAACTGCTCCTCGTAGCTCATTTGTTCCATCTAGGGACAATTCCACATGTGAGCATTGTGGAGGAGATCACACTAGTGCAGAGTGTTATAAAAGGATTGGAGCTTGTTTTAGTTGTGGCCAGATAGGCCACAAGGTTAGAGAGTGCCCTAGGAGACAGTTGTCAACTTCAGGGGCATCTAGTTCAGTTCAACGTCCTGTTCAGACACCGTCAACGGGCCAGTCTATAGCTCATGGTGGTAGAGGTTTTGGTGGTTGTGGTCAGACAGGCCGTGGCGCAGGTGATAGAGGTCAGATGCAGCAGAGTCAGGGACATGCTAGAGTCTTTGCCTTGACTCAGCAGGATGCTCAGACATCCAACACAATTGTCTTAGGTATTCTTCTTGTTTGCTCTTTTGAAGCAAAAGTTTTGTTTGATACCAGTGTCACCCATTCATTTGTGTCACTATGTTTTGTGATGAGGTTAGATAGGCAACCAACTCTATTAGGATCCTTCATTTCAGTTTCTACTCCTTTAGATGAATCAATATTGGAGAAGTAGGTATATCAAAATTTTGAGATGGAAATTGAATGTAAGATCTTTATGGGAGATTTGAATGTTTTAGATATGGTTGATTTTGATGTGATTTTGGGAATGGATGAGTTGTCAAAGCATAATGCTTCAGTAAATTGTTAAGGATAAGGAAAGAAGACATTCCAAAAAAAAAAAAAAAAAAAAAAAAACAACATTTAGAACACGGTATGGTCATTCAATTGAAGAAGCAACATGGGAACTTGAGGAAAAGATGTATGAGGAATATCCTCATCTTTTTGATAATCCCTATACGTTTTCAAACATTTTATTTAGTTTCGAGGACGAAACTTTTATAAGGTAGGGAGATTGTATGGTTTTGAAATTCTAAATAGGAAATTAATTTTAGGGTTTTGAAACATTAAATAAGAAAGGCATTAATACCCTTAATGACTTAATATTAGGGATAAATGAGTTAAGGATACAATAGTAACTAGTAAAATATAAAAAGAAAAAGAAGAGAAGAGAAACAAATCTGAAAATTGAGAGTGAGCCGAAAGAGAGAAGAAAGGAGAAGAAGAGAAAAGAGGAAGGGAGAAAGGAAAGAGGAGAAATAAATATTAAGGTAATGTGTATGTGTTATTATGTAAAAGTATTGTTTAATAGTTAAGTTAATTACTTGCATTGGTGATTAGGGTTTGTAGATTTTATTTGAATTTGATGGATGAATGGATTAAGATGTTAAGGGTTTAATGGTTTGAGTAATGGTTATTAGGTTTGATTGTAGATGATTTTGATGTGTTTGGTTTAAGAAAATATTGAGAAAAATGGTGAAATAATGTTGAGAAGTTTCAAAAATCCCTTGCTGGAATTCTGGGTTTAGGTTGAAGATGATGAAAATTCATTTTAGTCCTTTTGGTGGAAAATTACAGTTTGGTCCCCGAACTTTGGAAAATTACAGTTTAGTCCCTGAACTTTGGAAAATTACAGATTGGTCCCTGGAGTGAAATATTAGTATTTCAGATGGGTTTGATGGATAATTGAAGCTTATTTGATGAGTTATTATTAATTTTACGAATTGTGTATTTGGAACTAGATTTATAAAGAAACCATTGTTTTTAGGTTTTGCGAGAAATTGATAGTTTAATTCAAAACACATAGGATTATGAGTGAACTCTTAGATATGTTTACTAAAGGTATTCTACTTATTTTGAGTCATTTTTGAGTATGTATTTCTTTTATATATTCAGATAATCCTGATATTCTACCCGCGGTACGTCAGTAGGATTCCGTCAATATTCTGCTTTTGAATTTCGATCGCTTTTGAGTCAGGTGAGTGGATAATATTTAATATGCATGAGAAATATTATAAATATTTGATTTTCTAGTATTTGGATTATGCTTCTTGATAATATATACGTTAAGTACTATTCTTGTTACGATAAAGCATAATCAATTATTGAATATACGTTCTTGATATGAGCCAATATTTGTTTGTGAATTGATAGCTCCTCATTTGATTGATATCATGAGTTGAGCCTTGAGATATGAATATGTCTGTTTGATTATGATATATATATACCTACGGTATGCCAGTCAGAATACCCACGCTAACAGGGGAATGTTAGTCTTTGTGCACATCGTATCTGAAATCCTAGTTGGTCGGGGAAGTCACCAACCTGTGCGGATTGATCATCCCATAGTCTGGAGCCTCATGCTCATTGCATTATTATTTTCTGACGAGCTATATCTATTATCTTCTTGTTATGACCTATTTGAGAAACTTCTTGTAAGAACCCCGAGCCGATTCGATAATATATTTCTCATTGTTGTATTATCTCGCATGTGTATATTAGATGTTATCTACTCACTGAGTTGTTGAACTCACCCCCTCATTATTTATTATTTTCAGGCTCGTAGCTCGTTAGCAGATCATTATCGTTGAAATTTCAGAACTTATTATTTTGGTTGTAATTGACATTTTTATGTCTAGTTAGCGCTCCAATATTATAACAAGATTATTCAACTTTTGTATTAAGACATTTGAATTATATTATAAGTTTCCTTTGTTAATTCCGCTGCGTTGAACTCTGAAAGTTAAATGTTAAGTTTGTGTGTAAGTTTGGGTTCGCATAGGAGTGGAACCTTGAAGGGGAACCATGCCTATGTGCCAGTCACGGATCCGGGAATCGGGTCGTGACAGAAGCTATATAAGGGAAGCTAGGCCAGATATCGAGGGCACCGAGTGAAACTGCTTTAAAGCAAATCAATTGACCAGGAGGCCCGGGCTACCTCGAATCTGCCCAGAAATTCACTCTTTGTTTTACTTTTCGATTGTTAGCTTATTATTTTTGCACAAGAAAAACCCAAAAACATTGTTATTTACTTTTCAGATAATTCTATAAAACTCCGAGAGAATTTTCTCTCACAAAAAGATTGATTATTTAGCCAGAAGGTTACAACCTTCCACGAACCACAACGACCAAATCCCTCTCATTTGATTTCATCTTCGTTTTCTAATCAATGTGAAGAGATTATTAGGGGGGCATGTGATCATACACCAACTACTTCTTCAAGGCTCTCAATTTATATTAGTTAAAAGGGGAAGAAAAAATTACCAGTTAGCAACGTAATCTTGTTTGCTTATCCTAAAAGGCCTGAACTGGCCACAATATACTCTCTTCATTAGGAAAATGCTCACCACTTGCTTCCATTTTTATCTGCAAAGTCGCTCTTTTTTTCCAGCAAGAATCTCCATGTAAAAAACCCACCAAGAAAGATTTCGAGCAAGTCGGCGAAAGGTGTTTGGGGAGACAGAGAGTGGGAGTATCGAAGAGGGTTATAATTCGGTGGAAGACAGGCAATTTGTCAAGTGGTTTCGCGAGGCTTGGCCTTACTTGTGGGCTCGTAGAGGAAGTACTTTTGTTGTTATTATTCCTGGTGAATCTGTTTCTGGTCCTTTCTTGGATTCCATTGAAGGCAAGAACTTTAGCTGTAATTTTGTTGATGGAGTTTGTTTTGTGGAGATTTTCAAGTGTAGTGAAAGAAATTTGTAAATTGGATAATTGTAGGATATAGCATTTCTGCGTCACCTGGGGATTAAGTTTGTGTTAGTCCCAGGAACTCATGTCCAAATTGACGGTCTTTTGGCTGAGAGAGGTAACTCTTTTCATGTTTTTTCATCCCTTAGGTTGCAGTTATATAGTTAATGGGTTGCTTTATTGCTTTTGAAATTTGCAGGGCATGTTAATCATTTTATTTCAAAACTTAAATTATTAAATAAAGCTTCAAAATATGAATTATATTATTCTCTAATATATTATTTCAAGTTAAATTTTTTTGGGCTTGAAACTTCACACAGGTTCACTTTACCTTGTGCTTGATATTTTTATCAAATAGAATAGAGGTGGCGAGATTCAAACTCGTGACTACTAGAGCTTAAAGTTTTAGGTGAAATGATATATAATTACTGATTCTGAAGCTTTGGCTGCCTCAATGGAGGCTGCGGGAAGATTCATATTGCTGATTCCTTATTTTCTTATCCTCCCTGTTCTTGATCCAATAGTCTCTCTTGTCAATTACAATATGCCAATTGAGGTGCACTAGAGCGTTCCTTCCCTGAACTGGTGGCAGAGGACACTATTAAGGAATCATCTCATCTAAAAGCTTAAGCTTATAAGTGATGCCTTATAATATGATTTATATTATTTTATAACACCCCCCTCAAGTGAAAGTCCTTTGGGCTTGAAACTTGCACAGGCTCACATCACCTTGTGCTTGGTTTTTTATCAAATAGAATGGGGGTGGTGAAATTCGAACTCGTGACCGCTGGGTCAACAAGGCTCTGATACCATGTCAAGAAACTATCTCACCTAAAAGCTCAAGCTTTATAGGTGAGGCCCCAGAATATGATTTATATTATTGCGTCAATAATGAGGAAAAAAAATCAATCAAAGAAAAAAAATTCTATTAACTTTAACAAAAGAGCAAACAAAAGATGAAAAAAAATAAAATTATAAGAAAAAAAATAATTTATCATGAAAATAAATAGAAAAAACTAATAAAAACAACCAAAAAAAGAGAGTATAAGTGTAAAAACAAACAAAAAAAATTGTAATAGGGGAAAATAATAACTAAGAGAAAAAAATAGAAAAGAAAGAAGTATAATCAAGCGAGCTAGACAGGGGATCGAACTGATGACCTCTTGTTTAGAAAACAAACACATTATTTACTGAGTTATTGGCGTTTCTTTGTATTTTGCTGTGAAACTTGAAATAAATATCAGTAAACCGCGTACCAAACGAACAAAACTGACTTAAATCGACTCGTAAACTGAGCAACACTATTATAATTTATAGTGATTTAACTCATAAATTATAGTAATCGAACCATGATCTCTGTATAATACTATATTAATATTTTTTTATAGTTTTTCAGTATTAATATAACAAAAATATTTTTTTGTTATTTTTTTTCTTACATCATCAAACGACCCAAAAACCGCTGGCCACCATAGACAAAGACATTTCGGGAATTGGAGTAGCCTGGACCACGTGAAATGTGAACTTTCCAGTCTTCCACTGCGGGGAACACGTGAAATTGTGATGGTTTGCGTGAAGGGAATGATTGATGTTGTTTTTAAAATGATTTTTATTTAAAAATATATTAAAATTATATCTTATTTATATTTTAAAAATTATTATTGATGAAAGGGGATGTTTGCCGGTTGTTCGAATAGGGTTTTGAAATATTTTGATTTTTGAAATATATACAGTATTTTAATATATTTTCAAACAGAAAATAATTTAGAAACACTATCTATCTATCTATCTACATATATATTTTTAATAATTATTAGTTTTCAAGAAATAAATTCTTTTGATCAGAACTTTTTTTTCCTTTTTCTGAAAATGATTTAATATATATATTATCAAATTAAAGTTTTGAATATAAATATAAACCACGATTGACCGGATAACTTTATGATTGTAGATAAAAAAACTTAGTTTGAATTAATATTTATTTCAAATTATTTTCTGTAATTAAAATAATATTATTTTATTTTAAAAAAAATCAGATATAATTTTGATTATAGAAAAACTGATTTGCTGGTCGATCCATGGACTATATTTTCGAATGAATGTGAAAAAATCTTAGTTTTGTTCGTCCATGATAAAAAAATAGACTCTAATTCATCCTAATATATATATATATATATATATATATATATATTACAAAACATATAATGTGCGTGGGGTTTTGCACTGTTGCTCCCCTCAGTAAACACTGTGGATTGCGACAGTGCACGCCCCGTTTTGGCCCTCGGGCGCGCGGCCAAAGGGCTGATCGGGCGGGGCCATTTTGGGTTTTTCCACTTTTTTTTTTTTATAAATATTCGGCTGTGAACAGTGTATTGACGATTTAGTCTCTGATAATAGGACAAAATAACGGCTCCGGGTGAGGGGCACCGACGTAATTGCGCGCGGCCGGCCCGGTCCGGTCCGCCGTAACTTTTTCTTTTTTTATTATTTTCGGAAATGGCTAAAGACGTATTTAGCCCCTAATAAGACAAAAACAATGAATTGGGTCCAGGGGTGGAACGGTAATTGGCCCTATTTTTCGAATTTTTTATTCCGTGTCTGTCAGGGCATGAGGCGCACGCGCCAAACGGTTTTCCGCCTCACGCCCTGTTAAGGTGGCGCGTGCGGCCTCCTCCGGTGTCAGGAAATTGGCCACCGGCGGCCAGAACGATGCGCCGCCGCGTGGTCTTCCTCTCGCGGTGGCGCGTGTAACCACCAAATGTTCGTGGACGCGGCGGGGGCCGGTTAAACCGGCGGCCACGTTTCTCTCTCTCCTGCACGTCAATGTGCAGGAGAGTCCCCCATATATTTTGACTTTGCACTTCGGTCCCTCTATTGTTAATTTCGTTTTTAGTCCTCATTTCTGTTATATAAGTTTTAATTTTGTTCGATTGGGTCCTCCGATTTGAATTAATTGAATGTCAATGTGTCACTTCGGTCCTGCTACTTTCAATTTCCGGATTGGCTGTAAATAACTCAATCAATTCGGTACAAAAGTTCTGATTTTTGCAATTTTGTCCTCTGATTTCAATCGAGAATAAATGTAATTTGTATTTCAGCCCTTTGACTTTTAATTTTTTAATTTAATCCCTTTATATTTGATTTTCATTTCACCCCTTACACTTTTATTTTTTTAATCCCTACTTTTGTCCATTTATATATAAGTGTATTTTACACAATAATGATGATGATAATAATAATAATAATAATAATAATAATAATAATAATAATAATAATAATAATAATAATAATAATAATAATAATGATAATAATAATAATAATAATAATAATAATAATAATAATAATAATCATGATTTAATTATTTTTCATTCTTACTCTTTTGTTGTTATTTTTCCCTCCCGATAATTTGATATTTTTTTTTGCCAGTAATAGCAATGATATTTTTTTTAATTGTTTTTTTTATCTTTTCTTAAATTTTCTGAGATATGTTTAGTTTTTCATTTATTTTTGTTTATTTCAGTATTAACATAATAATAATAATAATTATAATAAGAATAATAATAATAGTGATTATTATTAATATTATAATAATAGTGACTATGTATTCTATTATTATAATAATAGTGATTATTTATTCTTTCATAATAAGAATAATAATAATAATAATTTTTAATTGGTTTTTCTTGCTTGTTGTTTTGTTCATGCTTTTTCTTTTTTTCCCTCGGTATAATTTAATAATTTTTGGTATTTTTATTCTAGCGGCAATAATAATTCTAGATGTTAAGACTCCAATGTTGCTATTGTTATAATATTTTAAATTAATAATGCTTCCTTTTCCCTTTTTGGTTTTTAATTTGCTCTTTCTATTAATTGATTTTTATAATTTTATTATCTGCACAATAATGATTTCAATAATTTTTTTTTTCTTATTCAAATATGTTGCTCTTTTTTCTAATGTTAGTGCGCGCTCTTTTGTGATCGTTTATGACGCAATACCTATATTTTAAAAGATGTAATATATGCTTACGTGACAAACTCAACTCAAAATTTTTAACATTTAATCTTTGAATCTATAATTTTTATTTACTTATATCATATAAATTTATTATTGTAGATTTAATTATGTGAAATTATATACAAAAAAATACCCACGGCAACGCGCGGGCAAGTATCTAGTATATATATAAAAACGATATAAAGGACTCTTCTGGGCATAATACTCTAGTCAAGTAATTGTTGTTTATTCATAAAGCACTACTATTCTTTTGGATTTTTTTTTTTAATGATCTCGGTCGGCTCAGGAGATTGACATGGTGACTCAATGATTTGAAATTTAATTTATTTTTGAGTTTTATTTTAAGTTATTATTTTATTTTAAATTGACTGGTCAAATTTGAATAATTTAATAGATAGATTTATAATTTGATTGATCGGCTAAATCTAATCATGTCAAAATCAATAATTTATTTTAAAATAATTTTATTTTAAAGTGACTGGTCAAATTTGAATAATTTAATTCATGAATTGACCTGAAGTTATGGCTACAGTATCAAAGTCCACAAATGTTATTGAATTTTGATTTAATATATTATTTTATTTAGATTTATTGATTTAATTGTCTTTCTTCTGATAATGATATATTTTTGAAGATTTTCCCAGCACGGTATATTGAATTGGTCAATAGAAAACCTTATTGCTTTCCATGGTAGCGATTATATGATGGAAGGAATTCTGCGTGGAATTTGATAAGGGGGATTTTTCCACAACCACCCTACGATCTTGGATTAATTCCTCACAAAAACATTGTAATGACTCTCATTTATTCTACAGTAACTCATCGGTGTCTGGCAAAGTAGATTTTTTTCCCCTTTAATTTTTTTATCAGATTTCTTTTATTGGTTATTTAAATTGTTTCTAGATCAATCAAAGTTAAACATATAAATCCAAACTGAAAAAAAATATTTAAACTAGTTTTTTTTTTTTATGAGTCATTTGGAAGTGTGTTGAATTTGTTTTTAAAAGTATTTTTTGTTTAAAAATACATCATAAATAATATATTTTTTATTTTAAAAAAATATTTTTGATATTAGTATATCAAAATAATTTAAAAACATAAAAAATAATTAATTTAAACCAAAAAATAAATATATTTTTTAAAATACTTTAAAAATGGTCTAGAATAGCACGCCATATTAGGGGGGATGTATCAGAAGCACTTCAAAAGTGCTTGTCAACAAAAAATTGATTTTTTTTTTGCTCCAACTGAAAATTATTGTGGTATTTTTAAATTATTTTGATGTGTTAATATCAAAAATAATTTTTTTTAAATAAAATATTTTTAAGTGAAAAACACTTTAAAAAATAATAACAATCATATTTTCAAACACCCAATTAAATGGTTCAACTTGCAATTCAAAAGGCCATCAGCTGTGTTGCTAAGATTTATAATGATTTTTTTTAATCATCTAATAAATGATCTGGTAATACGAGCTGAGAACTAAGAGGTTTGCTTCCCTTATAGTTTTAGATTTGATTTTTGTGATTGATTGCTAATATAATGGTTCATAAAATTAGTTAAAATAGACGTAAGTGGATGCATATAGTAACATTAATAAATTTTTTTTAATGATTTTCAACCTTTGTCTGGTTTTTATTCATGTTGATCATGAGGCAAATGGAGGGTGGATAATATAACATGTAAGGTAAAAATGATAATTATGGTAGTGATTGATTTTTAAAATAATAAAAGTAAAAAAAATCAAAACTTAGGCAATGATTTAACTTCAAATATTAGTGTTGTTGAATATGTTTTTTTATTTAGAAAAATATCAAAATAATATTTTTTAATTTTTTTATATCAATACATAAAAATAATTTAAAAAATATATATATATATATATATATATATATATATATATATATATTTTAAATAGAGTGACAAACATGCACTTGATATTAAAACTGCAGGTGGCAATGGAAAGAATTGATCTGTTCGTCGTTCTCCCGATGCAAATTGGCGCGCGCCATGAGCCTTGGGTAATAAATTTATTAACTAAAGAGCTATAACAGCTCGACATTGTACTGTTCAAGCAGACTAAATTTACTGTGTACTGGATATTTGGCTCGGTTCTTCGCGCGAGTTTGTGCGCCTGTTTAATTTTTTTTTTTTCCCAGCGCTGATATTTGTATTTTGTATGGTGGAAATAGACATGTTGGTGTCTGTGGCTTGGAGGTTCGCTGCGCGCTGGAAAATGCAGCGCGCAGGGGTTCGAATCACTCGGCCAACATATATCATTTTGGTTGGTTTTTTTTTCTTTTCTCCCTTCTCCTGCCAACCGGTCCAGACCGAACCGGTTTACTATAAATACTAAATTTTCTACTTCTTTCCTCACATTCTAAACCTAGCCGCCGCCCCTTCCCTTCCCTCAACACAGTCATCCCCTACCTTTACAATCTCTACCTTTCTTATTTCTACTCGCCGGTCGTCACACAGATCATGACGTTGAGACGACCGATTGAGCCAAGACAGCCAACTGTTTACAAAAAGGTATGTCATATGATCTCTAATTTCACTCTTCAATCTTCGCTATCACTAACAATAAATCTCCCATTCTTATTTCTTTGACTCTCTGTTTGTCATAATTTTCGATTTTTCTTTGATCAACTCAATCGGCATGGGAAAAAACGTGGTTTCTGATGAAGAAGGTGAGAAAGATTGCTATTTTTACCCTAAAAACGGCTGCAAATTTGTTAAATCACTAACGCATATGCTTTTCGTGGTTTGGTTATTGTTCCTCGCAGATGAGATGGAGTTAGAAGAAGAAGAGGAGAGAGAGCCTGTTGATGGAGATAGAACTGGCCGTGACGACGACGACGACGAAGACGGTTTGCATTAGCTCAGAGTTTTGTTTTCTTGGAGTTTTTAGGGTTTAATTCGGTTTGGGTTTTAGTTAAATTTTGGGGTGATTTTTTTTTTCTAAGTGTAGTTTGAGGTAACTTTGTTTTCGGTAAAAAAGTGGGTTTGTGTTTTTATTGGATTGTAATGACGAGTTGCGGCAAAGAGTGTGATTTAATTTTGTGGTTTTTGTGCAGAAGAAGGGCAGGATGAATATGAGAAGGATGATTTTATAGTGGATGATGTTGAGGAAGAAGAGGTGGAAGAAGAAGAGGATCGGGCAGATAGTGACGAGGAGAAGCATAAAAAGAAGAAAAGGTGGCGTTTTCTTTACATTTATTGTGTATGATTGAAACAATTGTTTATGATTTAAACAATTGTTTCATCTAATTGTTTTGTTTTCCTTTGTTTTTTCCTTTTCCGCTTTGCCTACCTGGCTCTCCCCTATTTTCTACTCTTATAAGCTAACAACAACAGGTCCATGACAGTTGAGAGAGAAATTGTGGGTCTGGTCAAAATGGATTAAATTCTTCAAGCTTTTTCAGTTCTCTCTCATCTCCAAAGAATTTGAGCAGAGGAATTGAATCCAAAAGCCCCCGCTTTCCTTCACCTGGGTTCACCCTCTTTCTCTTTAATATTTCTGTCTTCGTCCAAAGTTTGTGTTTTTTTCCATTTCTGTTAATATTTTACAGAATTGCTTTTCTGCTGTGATTCTTTTTACTGAATAAACTAATAATTACTTCAGGAGATGTACCTAGGGTTAATGGCCAACTTGCAGTTGCACGAGCTTTCGGGGATCAAAGCCTTAGAGCGCAGTTAAGTTCAGAGCCTGATGTCAGATATGAACCGGTAGACTCAGCTATGGACTTTGTTATCTTAGCAAGCGACGGATTGTGGAAGGTCAGTGGTTATAATACCTTAATAACTTGAAGCTTTTTGATTTTTGCATTGTCATGCATCCCACTTCATAGTTTTTTCTTTCAAGTGTGTGAAATGATCATACTTATTGGAACACTTGCTGTCATGTTGACACCTGACCACACTAACTAAGCTGGTGATCGCCAATGTGTTTACCCAAAATATCATCTTCTATCAGCAGATGAATGAAATGTTTATGATTAATAATTAATTGAGTTATAGGAAGGATTCATAGTTAGAGAGATGGGTTGAATAAGTAACAGAAAACAATGATGAGATACGTTAGAGACCTATGTTGTTATTCAATATGATCTTTAAATCAACGTTGGAGATCTATCTTTTATTTCTACCTTTTGATTCTTTTTTGGATTTTTTGAAGGCTAATGGAAGATGACGTTTCAAACCCGTTTCGAAGAATGTCAATGCGAACTCCAAAGATTGCTCCAAAAATGGCGCTTGCGCTTGCCAACAACGATAACAAAACTCAGGTTTCTAATTTTTTATTGAAGGATTTTTTTTCAATGATTTGAACTATTAAATAAGAGAGTAGTTAACTGGGTTCTGTTTTTAAATGAACAATGTTGAATTGTTTTTTATTGATGTTTGGCTGATTTGAGAGAGATATTAGGTACTGGGGCTTTGTTTTTAAGATCAAAGCTTTTTGTTGTTTTACTTATGTTTTGTTGATTTAAAGAAGATGTTTTTTTTCTTCTTCATGGCAGTGATCTCTAGAAGAAAAGAGATATTCCTCAACGGGGATGATGATCACGCAATACAGAAACGAAGTTCTAATCGATTGAGAGAATGAGGCAAGTGATTCAATCTTTTCTCATTCGGTAGAAAAAGGTAGTTTACTTAGTCGACCATAGAGAAAGCTTTAGGCGCGTTTGAGGGAGAAGAAGTTAGTTTACTTATTCGATATTCAGGCAAGGGGAGAGGGTGTAGCTCTTTTGTTAAGTGGTGAGAGGTTGGTGAGATCATCTTCCAAGTGGCATATTGGTTCTTTTCTGAGAGAGATGGCATTGCCTATGTCTCTAACTTACTGGAGAATGATTATACAGGGATGGAAACAGTAGGAGCAATTGATGATGATGACGCTTCTCTTGACGATGATGGTATTAGAGTCTCTCATTCGTTTTCTTTGTTGTTGTGCTTTGTCGATTTCATTTGTGCTCCAGTGATTGCTAATACTTTAGAATTATTTTATTGTTCATTCAAAGGGTTTAGATAATTGATATATATATATATATATATATATATATATAAGAGAACATGCAGCAGAGCTCAAAATCCAATATGTACAGAAGAACCAAATTTCCCTTCTCTTTCTTATCATCATCACCGTTGATTTTGTTGTTGTGTTTGATATTTGTAATCAGAATGGCCGAGTCTGTTCCTTCAATGGCTGATTCATCAGCAGCCGGTTCAGAATGTCTATACCAAGAGACCTAAGGACGAGGAGCCTGAGGCTTACCATATCCGAACCCTCGCCTCTGTTCTTGCCAGGTATTGTACTGTGTGGTGTCGTAATCCAGATCTGTATAAAAATTTATTTGTTTATGCCTTGGATTTTAAGGGTTTTTGTTGTTGTATATGTCTATAGCGAGGATGCTGCAAAGGAGTCTTTGCTCTACAGTTATAACACAGTGGCGAGTGGATTCTCTGCCAAGCTGACACCACAACAAGCTGAACAAATCTCAAGTATGAATCTTTGTCTTAATTTCTTTTTTTAATGAAATAATTACACAGGTTGACGAGCTCTTTTACATGAAAGAAATCTGAGATTATTGATCTTACAATATGAATTTGAGGTTTTATTTGTTTATAGTAATGGTTTTTTTTTCCTGGATATTCATGCTCCTAGATTTATTATTTAGGATATTTAAATAAGAATTTTGCATGCATTTCTTAAGGATGTGGTGGATCGTGATTTCAATTAGTTGTTATAATAAGCTAACACTAGAGTAAAATCAAGTAAATCCTGTTTAATTGTCTTTGATTATTTTGTTCACTACACCACTGATTTGAAATGCATATGATGCCTCTCTTGCTGAACATGTGTGCACAATGTGAAGCTCATAGGGTGTACGATGGCTGGCATCATATGGAAAACATCTTCTTTCTTGAATAAAATATATTGTATCTGTTGCGTGTGTTGAATGTTTTGTGTAACATTTTTTGCAATTTGATATATTTCCAGGTGACCTTTGCTTCCATTAACAATGTATTTGAGAGATCTTTCTTTCTTTATATTCATATCATATGCTTAATTTTTGTTGCAGAGCTTCTGGGTGTTCTTCAGGTTGTCCCCAACATGAAAGTTCAGCTGCATACAGGTCCTGGGATTGGGAGGCTGCATTAAGTCTTTTCAACTATTTACCCCTTACTCTGGCTAATATAGAGTTGTTAACGCCTTCCCCAACTCTTTCTTCATCGATAAACAAGTTTATCTAGTATTTCAGATGATGCATGGCTCTTTTATTGTAATTTTTAGTATTTTTTTATTCTTCGAGGTAATTTTGTTTCTTTCATTATATATGCAATAATAATAAGATTTTGAAATATGTGTTTTCTTGCATACTTTTTTGTGAAAGTTTTAGTTTTTTTATTCCTCATTGTAAGTTAATAATTTTTATTATTTTAACAGTATTAATAATATTAGTTTAAGGTGTTATGATCTTAATGATAATATTGATATTATAAATTATCATGATAATAGCGATTATAATTTATTGTAATAGTTATAGTGTTTCTGATGTAACTAATTATAGTTTTTATTATAATAATAACAATAACTCATAAAATAATTTTAAAATATCAATAATGACAAAAACAATTACAATTGAAGTAATATTAATTAAAACAACAATGTTGGTTATCGTGATGATTATTATCGTAATAATGACAACGATTATAACAATACTTCCAGTAATAATCAGAATAATAATTATTTACAATAATAATTATAATAGTAGCTATAATAATTATGATAATTTAAGAATCATGATGATTAAAATGTAATGTAATAATAATCAAAATAATTTATTATTCGATGTTTTTTTTTTCAAAATGGACTTTCACAGTATTTTCATGTATGAAATTTCAGATTTAATATCATATAAACAAAAAATATATGAAGTCACACATAGACAACGGGTGGCAAAAATATACAAGTCACTTGCCTTGCGTTTCAATGCACATAGACAATCTACCGATTGAATAATTATTCAAACATTTCGAACAATAACAACATTCAATCAATTTGATGCACAAAACAAATAACCCATTAAAAATGAATTTTATCAAAAGAGCTAAAAGAGCTCGGATTATTGCTGTTCATTATGACTCATTGTCACTATTCGTTAGCAATTTGCTCCGGTGCTCCGCGCGCTCGCGTCCACCTTTTTTTCCCGTCTTTTTTAACAGTGTATTTACGGGAAAAAAAACCCTCGAAAAAGACAAAAACATCGTCATTTTCAGGGGCTGGACGATCATTGACCGTTTTCGGCCTGGTCCAGTTCGGTTCGTCCAGCCGGTTTTTTTTTTTTAATATTTCAATGAACAGTGCATTAACCATTTTGTCCCCTGAAAAAGACAAAAAACACACCTGAGGGTGAGGGGTGTTCCTGTAATTAGCCAATTTTTTTTTTTATTTTCCGCTGACATTTGCTAGCACGTCTCCGAACGCGCCGTTCGTTACAGCGCTAACGCGTTCTTAGGACGGCGCGTTCGGCTTCCTACGGCGTCATAAAATGACCAACCGGCGTCTAGAATGATTTTCAGGCATGTTCTCTTCCACCTGGGGTGGCGCGTGTAACACTATGGTGTCCGGAGACGTGTCAATTGTTGTTTGAATCCCCCCCCCCCAATTTCTCTTTCCTGCCTGCGCCTGATAACGTCAGCTAAGCTGTTTTTTATCAAAGTTCAGTACAGTCCCTGAACGTTGTAATTTGGTTTTCTTGCCCTTAATGCTATTATATAGGTTTTGATTTGATTTAATTTCGTCTTTCAATTGAAATTGATTATATATTGGACTTTCAATTCGGTCCTCATTGTTTTAATTTTTCGGGTTGGGCTGAAATTTTTAATATTTTTTGTATCAAAGTTTTGATGGATTTGAATTTGATCCTTCGATGCAAATTTATTATAAATCCTTAATATTTTCGGTCCCAAAGTTTAATTTCTTTCAATTTTATCCTTCTATGCAAGTTAATTATGGATTTTAGTTTCATTTCGGTCCCATTTCTTTTAATTTCAGGTTATGTTTTCAATTATTTAATTTGAATGTTTGGATTTGTTTCAATTTTGTTCTTAAAATTACATGTATTGTTTAAAGTATGTCAAATTCATTATACATTTGTATATTTATGTCAAATTAAAGTATGTTAAACTAATTATATGTTTTAATATTTATTGAATATTATCGCCTAAGAATGTATATAGAGAGAAAAAAATTATCTATGATTTTTTTAACAAAAAAAATTTAATATCAGTATTCTTAAATACATTTAATATAATAATACAAGGAATGAATCTTATAAAAAAAAATTGTCTTCCAATTTTAATTTTGTGCTATGTTTTTTAAAGTTTATTTCTTAAAAAATATTTATAATATTTTAGTTTTTAATATTTCATATCTAATATTACTGGGCAAAAAATACAACTAAAAAAAAAACAAATTTACCTAGATTATTTACAATTAAAAAATATTTCAGTCACTTCCCGTTTCAATTACACTAATTTTTTAAGACGGCAGATAAGTAATTATAGCACGCAAAAAAATTAGGTTTATTTCTAAAAACAAATTACAATATTTTATTTATAATGTGTCAGATCTAATATTACAAGAGGAAAAAGGCAACTCATAAATTTTTTTTGACAAATTTACCTGAATTATCTACAATTAAAAAATCTACGACTCACTTCCCATTTCGATTACACTATAAAGTATGTGAGACTAATTATATGTTTTAATATTTATTAAATATTATCGCCTAAAAATATATATAAAGAGAAAAAAATGACCTACGATTTCTTGCAAAAAAAAATTAATATCGGTATTCTTTAATACATTTAATATAATAATATGATTAATAAATGTTATAAATATAACTTTGGCTTTGAATTTAAATATCTATTTTGTACTCTTTTTTTTGTTCTTTTAATAAACAGTAACCTTTTTTGACATTTTTTTTTAATAACCGTCGTGTTCAAGTCTTCTTTTTTTTTAACCGGGTTTCTTTTTTTTTGTTTTTTTTAACCAGAGTATCCGTGACAACAAGTTTCTAACAAATCATTTCACCTTCTTAGCAAATTTTCTAACAAATTTTATCAAAAAATTTTTAGCAATAGCAATATTCAATTACTTTTTGGTAGAAAAAAACCATTTTTAACAGATTTTATCAATTACAATTTTACTAATTAAATATTAAAATAACAAAATACAACATTTATAAAATCAATTAGTTTTCTACATAGATAAAAAAGCCCAGCGGAGCGGGCAAATTCGGTCGTAATATCTATAAAAAAACTCTAAATGTTCATTTTTTTTACCTTTGCTGCTGTCTTTTAACGCCGTTACGGCTACACCCATTTGTTTTTTATCAGGCTCTTATTCCCTCTTCTGGAATATTTGGAATACATGGGAAAATGTTTTTGAAAAAAAATGATTTTTTTATATTTTAAATAAAATTTTTTAGTATTTTTTGAATTATTTTTATATATTAATATTAAAATGAGTTTAAAAAAAATATTATTTTAATATATTCATGAATGAAAAATATTTTTAAAGTAATCTTAACTGTACTCCTAAACAAACACAAAACTTAATGAATCAATTAATTGACTGTATGATTGTAATATCTTTAAAAGTGCTTTTAATGTATTAAAATAATATATATTTTTTATTTTTTTTAAAATTATTTTTAACATAAAAAATAATATAAAAAAATAAAAATAAAAAAACTTCATTTAAAAAAAAACAATTTTAAAGTACAAATGTTAATAGTTCACAAGCGAAAAGTGCCGTTGCCCTAACGGTATCAATCAATATTCAAGGTTCCGTAGTTATATACTTATGCTAGACGGCAATAGTTAATTTTTAAAATATATTTTTATAAACATTTTTTATTTATAAATATATTGAAATAATATATATTTTTATTTTTATTTTTTTATATTATCTTATCAAAATAATCTTTAAAAAATTAAAAATAATTTTAAATAAAAAAATAAAATTATTTTGTAATTATTTTTAAAACATAAAAACAAACATAACATGAAAACAAAGGAATTTCGTAATGAAGTGCTAATGTGTGGTTGAGCAGTCGTCCACTTGCATGGATATAGCTCAACCATCCACTCAAATCAGTACACCTAGCAAAACCCAGTCCAATCGGGCCAAGAGGCGTTTCTTACCTCACACTCAAAAGTCAAAAGTGGGACGGGAAAGGATGCGTTCCTCGCTCCACAAGGTACTAGAAATCAATTATATACAAATAAATGTTTTTTTTTATTTCCTGTAAATATTTATAATAAAATTGACTGGTATAAAATATTTAATAATTATTTTTTAACTAGAAAATATCTCCACCTCATGTAATTTCATTACGGTCGCATTATTTCACAATCACCGATGACTTTATTATCACCGTCACTATTACTTCATTGTCAGCATCGCCGCCTTCACCTCCGCTCCCACCCTCTCATCCAACACCACCACTGCAAGAATCACAACCACGGATATCTCGACATCATTATATTATCGTTGTATTTTTTAATCACTCTCCAACAAATATAAAATATTTTATGATATTTTTCGTCATACAAAACGAACATTCCATTAAGGTAAATTAATTGAATATTAAATAAATATTATTATATTAACCATAGTTTTTGAAAAACAGCGTGGAGATAAAAGGAGGGGGCGTCACGCACCCTTAATTCACACCAATTTTTCTGTGCGCAGGAAAGTACACATGCAAAATATTCTTCCACGCACGACAGGAATATTTGAACAGAAACATCACGGACTAAACGCACATGATTTTTATACCGCATCGACAGGCATCCTCTTTCGGCCGATTACCTAACAACAAGGGCGCACGTTAGCGCAGAGACGTCAAACACAAAGCTCATTTGCAAGCTACCTAAATAAAACGAACCCTTCTCTCCCCAGTCATTAAAATTGAAAAGAAAGAAAACAACAATCACTACTTGCATTAATTCCTCCTATTCAGGTCCCGATCCATCGCCCTCAACCTCGGCAGCAAGCGCACGATAGCACTGGCTCAAGCCATAACACGAGCACAGCCTCATCACCGCCCTTCATGACCACAGCGATATATAGATGTATGTAATGCAATAAAGAAGGATTTGAGAGAGAAATTAGTGGGTTTTATGGTGGGATGAGGAGGAGGAGGAAATGGCAAGAGGATTGAAATTGGGATGTTCGTATAAGAGAAGCACACTCATTGTTTGCTCAATTAACATTGTTGTTGCTCTCTATGTTCTTCGCTCTCTCTATGCCTCCCTTTATCTTTACACCAATAGTGATTTTGACAAAGGTAAATAAATCTTCAGTTTTTTTTTTTTTTTAATTTGAATTGAGGAGATATGTACACACACATTTTTTTTGTGTGCTGTAGTTGTAAAGTATACGCCGGATCAGGTTAAGAATATGGAGGAATCAATTCGGATTCGAAGAGCGAAAGAACCTGTAGAGCTTGTTAAAACTGTAAGCATTTTTATTTTGGGTTTTTAGATATCGTGTGATTAATTTGAGGTTTAGATTCCTTAATTCGATGTTGGAAGTTCAATTTAATGAAGTTTTTTTTTTTTTGGTTGAGAAAAGGTGAAGGAACTCAAGGAGGAGTTTAACAGAGGGGAAATGGTGGCTGGATTGCCAAAAGAGGTTAAGGATAGGATAACTGATGAGATTCTGCAGAGATTGAGAAGCTTGAATGGAAATGCTAACGTCAGTGAGCAGAGAGGTAGCTTTATCTTTCAATTCTGTGTCGTTTTGTTATACGATTGCCCATGTTATGACAGATTGGTTAATGCAATTAGGATAAGCATGAACACTTGGTTTGTTGGATTCTTGAATGCTCAGCTTATTTTAAGTATATTATTCATCAAAGAACAACTTATATGGTATACTGCGGGGGAGGCGTAGAGACGTAGAAACCATTTTTTTTTCCTTTTTTTTTTTGTGTTCGCTCGCTGAATTAGTGAATGATAAATTGTGGTGTTTCATTTTTGTTGTTTACTCTTTCTAGACATGTTATGCTTGACTGCATTATGTATAACTGAACCAAAGAAGAGCAATTGAATACACTGAACCTTCGTTTTTGTTAGGGGCCTATGCCCCCTACCCTATATTTGTATCACATGCTCGAAAACAAACGAGAGCAGGTGTTCTTTTTTCCTTAATAGGATGCCTTTTTTTATTTTGATTTCAAGCAGATGCTAATACTGTTGTATAAGGAGTGTAGAATTCAATGGAATTCACTATCACCACCGCGCGCGCGCATCAAATTATCTGGTTTTCTTTTATTATGAAATGCTTAAACATGGGTTGGTTATGGCTCTAAACACCATCTCCTCCATCAATTACAACATGTTTCTTCCATTTTGCAATACCCCCTCCACCCAATGCCACACTCACCTTCATGTAATGAATCCACCACCTCTATCATTAGCTCCATGCCACCACTGACATTTTTACTGATTGTGGTACCATGTCATCATAATTGGTGCTACCATAGCTTTTCTGTGTCTCATGTCTCACCACTGCAAACTTCTTGACCTCTACTTGCTTATTACCATGCTGCTGCTGCTGTCCTTCTTGATGATTTAAGTATTTGTGGCCTTGGTTTTGCTATGACCAGCATCCTCTTATAGTTCTTTTTTTCGTACTTCAGTCCCAAACTACAATTTTGTGAAAGCTTACAGAATTTTGTCTAATTTGTTTCATGTGGCTATCAAATAGCCAACTGGAAAAGTAAATCATAAAATGCTGTGCATTGTTTGTTAGCTATAATTTTTTCATAAACAATCAGATATTGCTTGGAATGAAATTAAATTGAAAATCTGATCCATTTTAATTTATTTCAATAAAAAATTGATAATGTATTGAGGTTGTGGTATTTTAGTGTTGATGTTATGCTTTGAATCCTGTCATCTTTGGCATGGAAAATTTCAGCCATTCTTTGTTCTGAAATCTGTTAATTTTTCCTTCTATTTCTTAATCTATGCCATAACTAAGCTCCCCGCCTTATAAATTTATCTAAAAGCATTCTTTGGAAGTTGACAAATTTTTCCATTGATGAACACTCTTGAAATGGTGACCTCCTGCCTTGTGAAGGTCTTGGTGTACTGTCTGGGTTATTTTGGACTGACATCATCTTCCTGAACAGTTACTAATTTACTCAGCTGATGACATCCCAATCCTGGTTGTTTGAGAATTTGATTACTGCTTTTTAATTGTATTTCTGGTCTCATTTTCACCATTTCACAATTTTTAGCAACATTAAAAGTATGATCCCCAGAATGTGATCACTTGCTTGTCTACCATGGGGTCATCTAAGCAATGTAAAAGGGTATGAATAGGCCATTTAACATGGTAGCCATGACTTTTGACCTTGTGTACATTGATATCTTGCCACTTATCTTTGTTTTGCTTATCTGTTGATAAACAGATGCCATTGAAAGCTGGCGTAAACAAAAACTGCAAGAGGTCAAACAGTTGGTCCATGGAACAGGGGGGCTGACTTCATCTGTTCTGCAACAGGAAGCTGGTATGCTTTTGTCCTTGGAAGGGTGTGGTTTTTAGCAGTTAAATTTCTCTGATGCCCTAAAGGACCAATCATATTTTTGTCTGTAGGAAGCACTAGGAATGCTTGTTTTCCAGACCTTGCTCCTTACTCTTGTGGCTGAATGTTCTGTAGGTATGATAGAAAGAGCCTTGGAGTCTGATTGGGATGTGCTGTCAGAAAACATTGGCCTTTGGGTGCCTGATGAAGTAATTCACCAGGAGCACAATGATAAGCCTGAGGATGAAGAAGAGCCTGGTAATTAAACCGAGGTTTCTTTTGGTAAAATCTTTATAATTTAATATTGCTAGAATCTCCTCCGGAGCAGAAACAAGTTTATAGGATCCTGCAATCAATTTGAACCCACTGCTAATATCAGCAACCACCCCAATTCTCCTTTCACTTGAAATACAAAAACATGATGAAGTTCATCTCCCATATAGGCATTTACTGATGAAACAAGTTTATGTATGTTTGTTTATTTTTTTTACAGAGGAAGAGGTTCTGCCTGGCAGGCCATTGCCACCTGAATGCCATGCTGAGCTTCATGCTGATTATGGCGGTGCTGCTGTTAGATGGGGCCTTACTCATCATAAGGAAAGTGCAGCTGACTGCTGTCAAGCTTGCTTAGATCAGGCAAAATATGCTAATCCTGGTGAAAAGAAATGCAACATATGGGTCTATTGCCCATCAGAGACAGGGTGCTATTCACCCGATATCTATGAACATAAAAATCAGGAGTGCTGGCTAAAACATGTAAGAATTAGCTTACTGTTTGATTATGAGCCAATTTTCACCACATTCTAACCACTCTAATGATGACTTTTTATTCTATCAAATTGCAGGCCGAAAAGCCTAAACTGAATTTCAAGGATAAGTACTCTGACTGGTATAGAGATTCTCACCCAAATGCGCCATTGATTGTTCCCTGGGTTTCTGGTGTTGTTAGTGCGTGATTCGATGTTACAAACAGGTTGATGTTAAATTGCTTTAGCTTCAATCTATCGTCCTGTCTCAGTTCTACAAAGACGTGGAAGCTACCTCTGCCGATACCTTTGATGAGGCACTCCTTACAACCTGATCCGGTGAATTTTGATTCCTTTTCTTTTTCTTTTTTTTTTTGGGGAAAAGGGCGAGGATTATGATTCTTCGTTTAATGCAAGAAGCATTTTGTAACACGGGTGCAATAGTCCTGGCTCTGATGATTTGAAAGCGAGGATCTGTTGCCCAGGCAAGGCTATACGCTCTTTAACAGTTAGACATCAAGAACTTTGATTATGGATTAGGCATAGAAGATTGGTTCGGTTGTTTGTAATTGTGATGGAAAAAATTGAGTTATTGAAAGAGGTGCGAATTTGTAACCCATCCCATGCTATCGGACTAGCCTCTTGTACACTTGTAAAATAGAGTTAAACTGGCCTCTATCATGAAATTCTCCAACAAAGTTTAAAATGTTATGATAAATTGAATAAGATATTAATCAAGAATTTCTCGAGCAATGTTTTAAATTTTAAAATAAATTAAATAAGATATTATTTTGGTATACTCAACTGACTGATGTTCTAGTCAAATCCAAATTGATCAATACTAAAAAAAAGATATTAATTAATACAACCGTAATATAACTCTTTTTATTAAACCCGATGACCAAGTTATTTTTTCGGGTCAGTCCTTGGTGAGGAAAGGATTAATTAATAGCCGGAGCATAAAATAGCCGGGCTGAGCCCATGTCTAATTAGCCCATATGGATAAAAATCAATCAAACACAAAAAAAAAAAACAGGCCTAACCCATTGTAAATCTCCCCGTCTCCCACGCCAAATCCACACTATGAAAAACAATATCAACGACTCGAAAACGACGTCGTACCTCAAACCACGCATGTGTAAATATGCAGGCAACGAAGAAGCAATCCAATTTGTAACGATTAGAAGCGGCCAGGGTTCTGAAATCAAATCAGAGCATAAGAGATTAGCACGGTTTCTTTCTCCACTTTGCCTTCTCTCATGATCTGTATCTTTTTATTTCTTCATTCTAGGGTTTTGCTTTTTTCCTTCGATTTATATTTTCGATCGTTTGAATAATTAAATATCTCTCTCTCTCTCTCTCTCTCTCTAATCTTAATTACCAAACAATAACTAGAAGGACCGAAGGTTAGGAATTCAAGCATTTTTCTGTTTTAGTAGTAGACTTGAATGTTTTTTATTTTTTTAATCTGAAGGAAGCAAGGCTTTTGTTTTCTCTTTTTGAACCTGAGCTGATTATTTATTGTAATTAGACTCAATTAATAATTAAATTAAATTTATATATTTTAAAAAAATAATGAAATTCCTACGATCTTTCCTTTGGCCGGGAAGGAGCTATCGGAAAATCTTATCAAGTAGTTGTTCTTTTAAGTTTTCCTTTGTGTTTGTGTTGTGACTTCTTTCTTCTCTAAAAATCTAATTCGTTTTATTTTCTATATTTTCCCCATTATCTTTATTTTATTTGAGCAAATATATTTTTGAAGATAGAATTCCATAGAATTCAATTCTCTAACAATCAAATTAGTTATAAAAATAAAATTTTATTAAATTGAATTCAGTTTAGAGGGTCAAACAACCTGTTACCAATTGCTACTTTGGAAATTAGAGGATTGAATTCTTGAAGTAAGATGATCCATTACTAACAAAACAGGCTTTATTTATGAGATCAATACACTGCCTCCCAGTTTTTTCCATAATAATGTTGATATTACAGACAACTTTGCTAATGTTATGTGTTGCTTTTTTCTTTGCTTTGGATCTCAGTAGATGACTTGTGTTAAATCATTTATGCAGTTGTTAGCGTTTCAGATCGTGTAAATAGCAGTATTGAACCATGCTTCATTGGAAGAATTCAATCCGAGAAACCTACTATGATGTTCTGTCTGTGAAAGAAGATGCTAGTTATGTAGATATCCGAACAAGTTACCGATCTGCCATACTCAATTATCATCCTGATAAATTGCAAAATACACGCCAAGCATCTGATCCTGGAGATAAATCGGATGATAGATTTATGAAGGTGCAGAAGGCTTGGGAAATCCTGGGGAACTCCATGTCTCGTGCACTTTACGATAGCAAGCTGCGAGCTTTGAGGCAAGACAGTGAAGTCTCAGAAGATATCAGTTTAGAGGAAATGATGATTGCAGACAACGGAGAAATCTTTGAGATGTTTTACCAGTGTCGATGTGGTGATTATTTTTCCATTGATTCTTCCGAGTTTGAGAAAATGGGATACACGTTATCGAGGGATGAGTGCTGGATATCAATCGAGACACCAGATGCTTTTCCAGCATCAGTTGTTCTTCCTTGTGGATCTTGTTCACTACAAGTTCGTCTTTTGATTAATGCAGACGCTAAGGTACCAATTGATGATAATTTGTAATGTGTCTCGTAGTGGATATTCTTTGGCTGATGGTTCTACCCTTAGTCTGATTTTTCATGACTGTTGCAAGAAACATGGGAAGATCCATATCAGCTCAATGATATTCCACCATTTTTGTTCTATGTAAGCTAAAACGCTTTACTCGAATTTCTTTGTCAGGAGTGATTCATGTTCCTGGAAAGGTTTGTGTAATGTGATTGTATTCGGGTAAAACACAACCACAAATTGAATGAGATCGCACTCACAAATCATGACTACTAGTTTTAGTACTTAATTATTTAATCACAAATTATCATTTTAGTTTTTAAAATTTTTATTGAGTTTGAAAAAAATATTTTAGGGGTTTTCTGTAATATTTGTTTTAAGTTTTTCATCGTATTTCAACATCATAGTTTTGCCATTTAACTACATAGAATATATATTTATATATATATATATATATATATATATATCCCTATATTTAGTTAATGTTTCAAATTTATTTTTTGTAATAAATCAAATGTGTATATATATATATATATATATATTACTACATACTCTAAAACAAAACTTGTTTTAATTTAAATACAATAAAATTAATATTGTATAATTAGATTTATCACCAATATAAAATATTAAGATTAGTATAATAAATTATGGTTTTGATTTTTTATGAAAAATAGTTTTAATCTTGATGAATTTTAATATTTTTTAATATTTTAATTTTAATATTAGTATAAAATTAATATTTTTTTCGAAAAAAAATTGTCTTCATTCTCAACAAATAAACACTTTTGAAAATTTTTTTTTTTTTTAAAATAAAAATATAAAAAAAACACTATCACCAAATACACCCTAAAAAACTACTCCTTTAACGAACGGAGGAGGGAGGTAAAATTTTAAGCCAAAACCGAGACAGGACGAACACCCTCTTTGGATGCTGACCTTGTGGGCTGAGCTCCACTGTAGGAAGAACAGGGCCTTTTGGGTTGCAATCAAAGAAGGCAATCCATCAAGAAACTCCAGTAAAATGACGAAAACATAAAATCGGCAAGCAATGAAAATTTACAGATTGATTAGATCCAGAATCCTTTCGATGGGTTCCGAAGAAGGGAGAACTCACTGGAGCGTATTTGAGGGGGGGAGAAGCATGTCCTCATCAACCCCAGAGACTCTTATGGCTGAAATCGACACTGCTATCAGCAAATTGGAATACAGCCGTGCCACGGCACTTCTCGACTCTCCATCACCAACACCCACCAACACATTAAAGACTAGCATGTGCTCCGGTTCAGGTGCAAATCCTCAATACGATGTCAGAATGGCGGATGGGGCTTACAGGTCAGGCTGTGCATCCTTGGCTGCTGGGAAACTTGACGAGGCTCTTCAATATTTGAACGTCTCTCTCTCGAAATGTCCTCCTGATAAAACCTCTGCTGTTGCCAAGCTTCAGTCTCTTATTTCTCTTACCTCACAGCAACTCCAGAAATTGCCCTCTTGACTCTTTCATTTTTGTTGTGTTTTACTTCTTTTAATACCCTTTGATTGTGCTACAATTTGATGATCAGTGGGGAAGTATTTTAATAGTCTTGACCTGCAATTCTTCTAAATTCATGTCTTTTATTGCTTCAAATATTCTCTCTTAGAGGTCATCTCAGTTCCTTTGCCGCCGCGCCCCCCCCCCCCTATATTCACTATTTATTATACAATAAAAGGAGATGAAACAAATCACAACATGGGGTCATGCTAAAGCGAAGGAATTTTAACTTTCGAGTGTCAAAATGATTAGGTCAGCTCAGCTCAGCTCCTTTAGCCCTATTTTTTTCTTCTTATATTTACTATTTATTTTGCAATAAAAGAGATGAAACAAATCACAACATGGGGTCATGCTTAAGCGAAGGAATTTTAACTTTCGAGTGTCAAAATGATGAGGTCGCATGACCTTTTTTGGGAGGCCAGTTTGGACCAAAATTGTTCTTGACAGGGGGTTTCAGACACTAAAGATTCCGGTTTTGAGGTTAAGGTTGCGTTTACTTTCCTTTAGTTTGTAATAAACTCATTAGAACTAACTATAATAACTTTTTTGGGCATTAGAAACCAATGGGGTTTTGAACCATTAGTGCTTATTCACACATGGAAACATTCTCTAACTGCCTTTTCCTTTCTCAGCTTGGTATTTGTAGCAGTTGGCTGTCTGAATGCTTTCCCAACTTCTCGTGCAATTATTTGGCCTAATCTACTTGGTTATGTGGAAACAAGAGGTAGAGAGCAGAGGAAATGGGAGTTGCAGCGAGCCATCAATGTTTCCAATAGTTTAGTGTGATCTTTATCACTGCAGTATGTGGCATTTTCTTCTCACTTGCTCTTTAGCTTATTAGTGGTTTTGACGTCAGGATCAGACATTGAATTAGCTTTGAAATTGTTCTGTATATGGGATCAGATTAAATGATGGATACATCAAGATGTATAGTTTTGTATCGTGATGATGAGTCTATATTATCTAACATTTGTTGTGATGTATCATTTCTAGCAGCTGTCCATCGTAAAATTCCTTTTCACCCTAGTCTTTTGTGTTGAGATATGTATTATCTACCAACTTCAGTAGAGATGTTTTCATTTGTACAGTGAGATTTTATGTTTGAATCTGTTATAATGTTTTGCAAGCATTAACTATTCTGGCCATTTACCTTTAAGGAATGTGAGCACGTGAAGGAACTAGTCTTACTGGAACTTTCACATGTAACCTTTTTCTGCGAGTGAACAATCATCTATATTTAATTACTCCAAAAAGAAAATCATCTCTGATATAAGTGTAGGTGGCAACATCAGACGGTTTGTGTGGAGGTTGACAGGTTTTTTTTTGGGTGGCATCTACCTTAGTTTATACATTTTACAACCTTCTTTGTCAATTTGATTACTTAGCTCTTTCATTGCTTTGTGGTTGCCCTTCTTATTGCGAATATGATCCCACATTAGTTCAACTTTGTCTCTGATGTAGATGTAGCAGCATGAGACAGATTTTCGATTTTTATCATGCTGAGAGGAGGTAAAATGTGCGTTTTGAAGGGTTTGTCAGGAGGTTAAAAAATGATATTCTGCTGGTAGTATCTGCACTAGTTTCTACGTTTTACTATATAGTTTGTCAATTCAACTGCTTTGCTTAGTGTCTTTTTCTCCTTTTTGGGAATGAATTGCTTTGGTTTTTACATCGCCATGAGTTTCCCTTGATGGTGTGGATATGATCACATATCAGTTCTCCAACTCGGTCAACTCAGTGACAAATCTGATTCAAGATTTAATCAAGTCATGTTATAATATATCAAATTTTCACAACGAGTTCAGTTCAATCCTTATTGGACTGCTACGAGTTACTAACATGGAATTGATGGATATTTTATCTCATCTGCCTTCGTGTACCAGCTCTTCAAATTTTATGTGCATAGTTACATTGTAATCAATTAACAGAATCGGGATAAAATCCAATGGTCATGTTCTGTTCTTTGTTTCTGCAACACTAAAATAAATTGAAGGTGGTGTTTCTAGGGGCCCTCTAATGACTTGCACGGCGGTGCAGCATTCTAAAGTCGTATAAAATAACTAGCATTCAAAGTTGGGTATCATGTCTCACTGTGACTTCTGCTTAAAGTGATTTCTTGAGAAAGACAATTAACACTCGTTTAAGACAACCACATGAATTGACAATCGAGGGTCCCCATAAGATTTTTAGCAGACAAATGGCGACGAAAAACTTGGTGGGATTTGTGACTAATTTGTTAAAATGTCTTTCTACTTTTTAAACTTTGTCTTCACCCCAAAGGATAGAAAGCCAGCATTGTCAAGAAGATGAGAGGCAACCATCACTGGAGCAAGTCAATGTGGACATCAACATAAACTCGACTTATAAATGTTAGTGCAGCGTATATTTGCTGTATCTTGTCATTAAAGTTGGAAATCCCACCAAATTATCTTCGCCAAGATGAGTGTCTTTCACCATGAAGAGCCACCAAATCATTCTAAGAAGTGCAAATTCCTTGCTGCAACTTTAAAGGACGTGTTTTCGAATTGCGGCACTTGTGGTGGAAAGATTTCGACCCCAAGCCCGGAGGAAGAGAATCCAACTACTGACGTTGACGATGACCAGGAAGTACTCACGTTTTCACAAGGCAAATTTCATGTTTTAACTTTTATCTCCCCATCTTCCCTGCTAATCTAAGTGTTTGCCTTCTTTAGGTTATTGTTTCCGAAATTCGAAGCCGGGCCATGGAGAAGTTGAGGCACAAACCCTTTGTTTTCACTGACAGCTTTTCCTGGGTATACTCTCCGATGACAGGGGAGTTGTTCGTAACTCCGAAGGCTGGTCAACAAAAGGAGGAGGATGGCAACAGTGACGATGAAATTGATGATGCAAGAGAGGATTTTTTCTCTGTAGGGAGTTATTTATCCTGTTGTTCGAGTGCTTTGAGCAGGGAAGTATTTGTTTCTGCCAAGACAAACTCCTCTCCATGTTCAAGCCTCAACGGGTTTGAGTTTCCAGATTTTCCAAAGCGTTCGATACTCGAGGAGTTCTGCGTTCACTGTCAGGGATGGCCATTTGGTCTATGCAGGAAGGCTATGTTACTTCCACCTTTGCCCAAATCGCCTTCTGAATCCTGGTCCTGGCGTAAAGGTGCAAGATCTGTAAAGATAGCTTAAGAGTTGGATCATCCTTCATCCTTTTTTTGGCCTTGTTGGTAATGGAAAGCACGCATGTAAATCAAGATTAAATAGTAAATAATATGATCTTGGTTATGAGAAACCCTCTGTATACCCCTCTAAATTATAGCTGGTGATTGCCTAATTCACGGGTGATGCTCTCATCTGCGGCGTCGAAGTTTATGAAAATGGCAAAAACTACCAAACATATTAGCAAGGTAAACAAATAACATCTTCTCTTATAAACGATACCCCCTTGGCGAGCTTGCTCTTGGCTCACCAAAAACCAGCTCTATTCGTAACAAAAGAAAAGGTTAGAAAGTTCAATCGTATTCATCAGCATCGGAAGAAATCAGGGAAGAAAAAACCACTGTTGTCATGCATGTAATAACTAGATCAATTGCTGTCTTTTAGACAAACTTTACGGCAGATTTGAGTCCATAAGTATCAATCACAATTATGCTGTCAACAAAATCTGATCCTTAGTTTTTTTTATATCAATAAGCAATCTATTCGTTGTAGAGAGCTGTCAAGCAAGCGACATCCAGCCACTTCATGGTCTCAAAACATCACTCATCGTTTTACACCACTGATTTTCGTGCCAGTGAGTAAATAATAGCCACCCGGTTAAAGGGATATCATCAAACCAGTTAAAAGTACAAACCAATGGAAAAAGTTCGCCTTATTTACTTGCCCAGGGCCAAACCATTGCAACTGTAGCTTATTTTATCATACAAACATTGTTGGAAGAGACTGTTATTAACCATCACAATGAAGGAAACTTGTAACACGAAATTTAACAACTGGTCGAAACAGCAGCTTTACATTGTCAACATAGATAAGCTATTATTCAACAACCAAGAGCTTCAACTTGAAATATTTTTTTCAGGGGAATACCGCATTATGTCTCCAACTATTCAAAAACATGGTTCAAAATTTTGAAAGCTCAAATCTTTCCAAACTGCAGCCCTAAGCTCTTTGCTCAACATAAGAGCCAGCAAGCCCAGAAGTGCCAAGAACGGTAACCTGCATCGAAAAGTAATAATTTAGAAAGTTGGACACCTGACTTTGAATTCATTTGTAGGATTACTGCAAATGCAGAAGGAAAAAGCTCAAGGCTGGACATCCTTTGAGTGTATCCTAGGTGGTCAGCACTACTAGTTTATCGCTAGATATACACTATTTGTCAAGAAAGAAGAAAGGTCAGCTGCATATAACTTGTGAAGATCTTTGATGCCTGTCACATATTTGTTTTGTGAGATAAACTAGGCCATATTTATCACATATACCCAGTATGATGCATTGTGGCAAATAATGGATAAATCAAGTGCCGTAAAGTATATAGCTCTGCTACCATACACTAATATAATTCAGCTAGATCATGTGGCAAAGTTTGTGGCATTCATAAAGGTGCAACAAGTTTCAGTACCTTCCCCCACTCAGCACCAAGGCCGCAGCATCTCATCTTTAAGTATATCATCCTTGATCCCAACTCTGTCTCTACCTTCTTCCTCAAATAACCCTCATCAGGCCCAAATGAGTCCAAATACACAGCATACCGTTGATAAAAAGTACGAATTGCATTAGCATGCAACTCTGGCAAAGGTTTTACATTCTGCAGAATAATACAGCCATCAAACTGTGTGAATTACTGAGATGACTGAAAACAAGAAGTCATGAAAATCCATATAAATTTACCTCGCCACTCATTCCAATGATATCATCAAGTTCCATTTTCAGAGAAATGATCTTCCCACCAAATTCTTCAACAGCTTCAGCTGCACGGAAAACATTCTTCAAGATCTCCTGGCCAGTCTTGTCATCAGTGTTTTTAGACAAAACTTTCTTTGCATCACTGACAACTGCATTAGGGAGCTCATCCCAATTCGTAGCCATCAAGTCCTTGAAAACATTTAAAATTTCAGGATCTTTAATGTCAGGCAAGTGAGTTACATCCTCACTAAAAGATCGTGAACTTCCTATGCTCATCGCAAAAGGAGACCTGGAATCTGCGTTGGTTTGCACCAAAAAAAACAAGTTCAAAGCATACACAAACAGTCAAACTACGAAATCCACCACACCTCACAACGTATCCTATAAAAATAAAAAACACATGGCATCATTCAATATATCCAGATGTATAAAAGCACAGACATGGTAGCATTTGAACCCCAAAGCAAGCTTCTTTCCTTAAATCGCATCAAGGGCCATTACTTCTAGTGTCAAGCATATCTTTTCAAATCCATCATCTACGCAAAAAAAAAAATGCACGCAAAACATTCCCGAGAAAATAAACCAATAAAAAACATGAATTGAACCGATAGCAAAATCTATGTGGCTGCTTGAAGTTGCCAGTCCACAATTGTGCATCAGAAAATAACACAAGACAATGGGAAAACACACACACAGCATGTTAAAACTTCAAGGCTGCACAAGTAGATGTTTTGAAAGATAACCCTTTTATCTAAAGCTCAAAACAAATAAAATTAAAGCAGAAACTAATCAAATTATACCTCGAAAAGAAAACCCAAGAATAAAATACATTAACACGAAGTGATAATTCATAACTTCAAATGGAATCTAAAAGAGAAGACAAAAAGAAGTACCGCAAGGAATGCGTTTGGGAGTAGTCAAAGGCGCAGAGAAAGTGAAAAGAGATCGAGAAGCCAAGTGGTGACGGAGCTGGCTGTGGCTAATAGCAGCAGAATGCGAAGATCTTAGGCAGGCTGCCCTGTATATGGTTCTCAGCGCTCCCATCTTCTCCATTTTTTCTTATTTTTTGATATCAAGCTCCTTGGTGATTCGCAGGGAGAATTTTTGTTGAGAGGAAAATTGGAAAGGCAAAATGTGGAGCACTGAAGCTTTGGGTACTTTTTTGGGTCTTCTATGGGCTGGGCCCAAATATTTGTGGATTACAATCATGGCCCTTAGTCAGATCAAATTACTTTCCAATCAGGAGGCGGGGGAGAGATCTCAACTACAGTTTAATAGTTAATTATCAATTAGTCCCTCTAATTTATAGTAATTATTGTAGTATACAAATTAAGAATGGTAATGGTTACCTTTAGATCAGCTTTTTTTATATCTACATCATATTTATTATTTATCAGATAAAAAATTTAAATATGTATAAATTATTCATTAGTGTCTATTGTCTATTATTAATATCAATCAATAAAAATTAAAATAGTTAATATATCTATATATAAATAATAAAATGATAATGATAGGTATTATTTATATATAAGTGTGTTTTATATCAATATTAAAGTGTGTGTGTGTGTGTGTGTGTGTGTATATTATTGTATTAAAAAATCTATTTTAAAAAGTATATTTATATTATTTAAATATATATTTTAGGTTAGGCTCGTAGGGTTTTGGATTAGGCTCAAGTGGGTTTCATATTGAATTTGATAATATTCATACCTTATTCATTGTTTATAAAACCTAAAAATATTCTACTTATTTGGGTTGTGTCAATATCTATCGAGAGTTTAGATTAAATTGTCTTATCGGATAAAAATATTCGAATATTGTACCATGTAAAAAGCAGTATTAATTATTAAACCATGCTTCATTGGAAAAATTCAGTCCGAGAAACCTACTATGATGTTCTGTCTGTAAAAGAAGATGCTAGTTATGTAGAAATCTTTTTTAATATCATTTACTCAATTTAATATTCCAAAGCTTTCAACAAAATAAATGGATTCTATATTTATTAAAATTGCATATTTATAAATCACACTAAGAGAAGATAGAGCAAGTCGAGTAAATTTATTTTACTAGTTGAAGTTAAATGAATTTGGAAATTTTAAAATATATTTAAAACATAAAAAATAATTACCAAACCAAATCAGTTTATTTAAATAATCGAGCTTGATTATAGTATGAAATTGTTTTCAATCCTACCGTCATCTCGCGCCAGCAGTGCTAGAGAGACGTGAGCTTTGACCATTAGAGGTGACCTTTATATTATAAAATTGTTTCCGAGCAAACTGTTAGCTCACCACTTCTTGGATTCATAATAAAAAAGTTTCAAAATTTGATATCTATATATATATATATATATATATATATATATATATATATATATATATATAAAATTATATATTAAATACTTATAATTACTGTTAGATTCTGAGTATAGATAGTAGTATCCAAATAATACTGACATCATGGAGTAGTTGTGTTGATGGGCCTCTACTTGACAGAAGACTTCCAGCTCTTACTTTCGTGCGATAAATATCAGTCCTCTTCTATTTCAGCATTTAGGAGGTTAATATTTTTTTTTAACTCCCGTATTATCTCGGCTATTTCCATAAATTTAAAATTTAACGGTTATATAATTTTCTAATGACTATTATATTAGCAATAATATATCTCGAACCTGAAAGTACAGGAAGAGCAAACTCCTTAGTCCTAATTTTATATCACTAGTCACCTGATAGATGGTTAAAAGAGGTTAAACTGTTATATATGGTTGAAGTTATTTTTTAAAGTGATTTTTATTTAGAAATATATTAAAACGATGCTTTTTATTTTTTAAAAAATTATTTTTGATATCAGCATATGAAAATAATTTAAAAACACAAAAAAAAATTAATTTAAAATAAAAAATTCTCTTTTTTTTTTCAAAAATATTTTTGAAACACAGTGCTAAACATAACTTTATTCCTTCCCATTGTGATAATAAGCTTTACGTAATTAGGTTAAATAAATTAAATGATTTGAGATTTCAAGTGAATTTAAATAGGCATAATCTTTTAAAAAATAAAAATTCTATTCATATAATATTGATATTTATTCAAGATTTTTTGTTTTATTTTATTTTAATTAGTGCCCTAGTTAATTTTAGCTTAGAAAATTGATAAAAAGAAAAAAAATATAATAGATTTATGATATTAAATGAATGAATTATATCTCGAATTAATAGTTTAGCACTTGAGCTTCTTGATAATTTTTATTTGATAATATCAGTTGATTTTTGTTATGATTCTGTTGAATATTTGTTTTCTATAATATCATATGTATATGTTTTGAGAAATTTGAAAAAGTTTACAGTTGATATGTTATTCTAAAAAACACATTTTTAACTCATCAATCTTTCCATTTCATCTCTCTTTTTTTCTTTTTATTTATTGGATAAAAAATAAAAAATAATCGAAAAATAACATGAAATAAATGAAAACAATAAAGTTATAAATGAATTTAAGAAAAAATACATTAAATGTATTATTTCTGAAAACATAAGGACTGGTTAATTAATTAATTTCACTAAATTACAGTGACTAGAGTTTAAAATCAACTCTACTTTGCAAGTAAAGTTTTCAAGATGACAAAGATCAACCATAGCCTCCCCTCAGTCTCTCTCCAAACTCATGAAATCAAGCAAACAAGAAGTTGTCCGAGTTCACAAAGATGGCCATGTAGAGAGACCAAGACCCGAAGTTCTTACACCACTTTCAACCGATCCCATCACAGGAGTTTCGTCAAAAGATGTTGTGGTAGTCCCAGAATTGAACATCATCGCTCGCCTATTCCTCCCTAAACTCACAGATCCGAACAAAAACCTTGCTGTCCTTGTTTTTTTCCACGGCGGCGGTTTTGTTATCAACACACCTTTCACTACAACATACCATAACCTTGTAACCAAGCTTGTCTCCGAAGCTAATGTTGTTGCTGTTTCTGTTGATTATAGGAAAGCTCCGGAGCACCCTATCCCAGCCGCATATGAAGATTCAATTGCTGCGCTCAAATGGGTTGCTTCCCATTCTAATGGAGATGGACCTGAGCCTTGGTTAAATAACCATGCTGATTTTCAACGTGTTTTTTTGGGTGGTAGTAATTCTGGTGCTAATATTGCTCACAATCTGGCTATGGCTGCTGGGAATCCTGAACCGGGGCTTAGTATTGGACTTCTTGGGATTGCTCTGGTACACCCTTATTTTTGGGGGTCGGTGCCTGTTGAATCGGAGGCGGTTTATCCAGATGAAAAGGCGACAATTGACCGGGGTTTCGTGGATGAGATTTGGCCTTTTATTTGTCCGTCCAACCCGGATAACGACGATCCACGAGTCAATCCGATGGCCGAGGCTGCACCAAGCCTCGCAGGCTTGGGGTGCAAGAGGGTGCTGGTTTGTGTGGCTGAGAATGATGTGATGAAAGATAGAGGCCGGCTTTATTCCGAGGCCTTGCGCCGAAGTGGATGGATGGGTGTGGTTGAGATATTTGAGACGCTCGGAGAGGGTCATGGATTCTACTCTCGAGACTTGGAGAGTGAGAAATCTGAAGAGTTGATACAGAGACTGGTTGCTTTCTATAAAGACAAATGAGCCTCTGTTCTGATAGAGGAAGGACTGCCTGCTCTTGCTTTTGTTATGATCATGCCAATGTACGACATCGTTTTAAGGAGAGTAGTCAACAAGATCTATGTGTTTCGATTTTAGTTTGTTCTAACGAGTTTCCTGCTGTAATAAAACTCATGTAATGTGGTAATCAAATACTATTAATATATAGATAGTGTTTGTTTTTGGCTAAAATCGTGCTTTTAAATTAATCTCACAGACACTCTTTGCTCTCTCGTTCTCCTTGCCTCTTGTATATGCTTAGAGGAGGTTTTTTCAGAGATGAAAGCAAGTGGATTAAAATGCACTTCCACGGGTTGAATATTAAATGAATTTAATAATTTTAAATACATATATAACTCTTTTAATATATATATATATATATATATATATTGAGATTTGTATGTGCTATACTGAATTTTAAAAAATATAAATGTTATGTATGTATCCATACAACAGAAATGTATATCACAAGTTAGGTTTAAGTCATGATTTTAAATTGGATTTTAAAATATTAATATTTTATTCATTACATTTTTTTTATAAAAAAAAACTACCCATTTAGATCTTTTCATGTCGATATCAAATTAAGTCAAATTAAGTGCCCGTTTGGTATTGAAATTCAGACCAAGATTTGAAAAAAAACAATAGTTTTGTTATTTAATTAAATAAGAAACGCAAATTTTATGGTCATGGATCCACCCCCAAAATGTTGCCAAACCGCATGTCCATGGAAAGTAACAAATTACTGTTTTTCATGCGGTGAAAAGAGAGAGAAAAGAGAGAGAGCAGGTGCGTAGAAAAGCATTTTTTAAAAAAAACATAAAATGGCCACTTACTGTAATGAAAAGAAAAAAAATGTTTATTCGTTAGTGGAATTGCCTTCTTCTTTAGCTGTGTGTTTTGTTTTTTAAAAAATAAAAATTATAATCAAAAGAACCAACTGACAGGAGCACACATTTCTAAAATATAACAAATTTATTTTATATATTTTTAAAATATATATTTATTTTCTTATAAATATATATTTTTAATATTACAATAATCTAAAAATTAATTACAATAAATAAATATATTACAAGAAGATCACAATATAATTTTTATCTCGCAATTCTAATTTTGTTTCAGATGATATTTTACTATATTTTATTCTGGGATCGCAGAGACCTTCACATATGAATTTATAGTTTGTGATGAAATTATAAATAATTTGATGAGAGAATAAAAACAGGTGTCTAATTTACTTGAATTATTAATTATATTTTATTATTATATTTATTAAATATTTAAAAAACTATATACTTGAAACTGTTTTTCACAAGTTATTATATATATATATATATATATATTAAAGTAATTTCACAAGTTAAAAGCAATATGAAAAGTTTGGTAGACAAACATTTGAAACTGTTTTTCAATAACCTTAAACTCAATCACAGTTTTAGCCAAATATTTCACAACTTATTTTGAACCGCAGCAAAAATACTTTTCTTGAAACTGTTTTTTTAAAACCCCAACCACAAAAACAAAAGGAATATCAAATAAACTCTAAATTGTCATCCCTACTTTCACAGAGGACTTCGTGCTTTTGCCTTTGTAAGGTGAATGGTCTCTTCTATCTCAACATTCAACAAGTTTACTTTGATAGTCTTTCCCAATGTAATTATTTAATGGTATGATGAAGAAGATAAGAATAAAGTCAATTTTAATTAGTATAGCTTTTTTTTATACAAAAAATAAAATAATATTGATTTGTATTTGAGAAATTTCTTTTCTTTTATGTTTTATCTTCGAAAAATAATCAAATCAAACCCCTTTAAAATCAAGAGGAGGATGAAAGGTCTCAACAACCATATAACAGCTATTTATCACTTAGTCCCTCTGCTCTTCCAAAATTCAAAGGACCCAATACAAGACAATCATGGCAACATAAAATCCCATCTTTTGCCGACGGTCGTGGCTGAACTGAATAGAGAAGATAAAAAGGAAGTGAAGAGATCACTCATAGCCCCTCTCAATCTCTCTCCAAATTCCATGGAGCCCAGCAAACAAGAAGTAGTCTTTGAGCTACCAATGACTCTCCGAGTTCACAAGGATGGTAATGTAGAGAGATTGGTTCCCACAGATTTTATCCCACCTTCAACTGATCCCACCACGGGAGTTTCATCGAAAGATATTGTAGTAGTCCCAGAATCCAGCATCACTGCTCGCCTATTCCTGCCTAAAATCACAGATCCGAACAAAAAACTAGCCGTCCTTGTTTATTTCCACGGAGGAGCCTTTGTTATCAACACACCATTCATTACGCCGTTCCATAAACATGTAACCACCCTTGTCTCTGAAGCCAGTGTTGTTGCTGTTTCTGTTGACTACAGGAAAGCTCCGGAGCACCCTATCCCAGCCGCATATGAAGATTCAATGGCTGCTCTCAAATGGGTCGCTTCCCATTCTAATGGAGATGGACCTGAGCCTTGGTTAAACAACCATGCTGATTTCCACCGAGTATTTTTGGGTGGTGATAGTTCTGGTGCTAATATTGCTCACAATCTGGCTATGGCTGCTGGGAATCCTGAGACGGGGCTCGATATTGGACTTCTTGGGATTGCTTTGGTACACCCTTATTTCTGGGGGTCGGTGCCTATAGGATCGGAGGCGGGTTATCCAGATGACAAGTTTCTAGTTAATCGCGGTTATGTGGATCGGGTCTGGCCGTTTATTTGTCCATCTAACCCGGATAATGACGATCCACGGGTTAATCCAGTGGCCGAAGGTGCACCAAGCCTAGCAGGCTTGGGGTGCAAGAGGGTGCTGGTCTGCGTGGCCGAGCATGATGTGCTGAAAGATAGAGGCCGGCTTTATTACGAGGCATTGAGCCGAAGCGGATGGATGGGTGTGGCTGAGATATTTGAGACACAAGGAGAGCATCATGGATTCCATTGTTATTACCTGGAAGGTGAGAAATCTAAAGAGTTGACTCAAAGACTGGCTGCTTTCTACAAGACTGATGCGCCTCGATTTTGATAGAGGGAGGGCTTCCTGCTCTTGCTTGTGTTATGATCGTATTAATGTACGGCACCGTCTTCTACCTGAGTAGTATCCAGCAAAATTTATGTATTTGGATTTTAGTTTGTTTAATCGTTTTTCATGTTGTGATGAACTCATTTTATTTGGTAATCAGCTACTATTAATAAATAATAAAGTGAAGTTCGAGAATAATAATAATAATAATAATAATAATAATAATAATAATAATAATAATAATAAAAAACTGTGAAGAAAGTGCCAAAATCTCTTTCATGTTTTACTTGCCAGACAAAATTATTATTATTGTTGGCATATATTGTAGTGGCACGGTAACTCTTTCACGTGCGTGTGAAAAGTTAAGATTTCAGATAAGAAAAAAAAAAAAAACATTTCAGCATTATTTACTCGATTTCCCCCCTCTTTATTTTCGTGCTAAAATTCTTGCAAATTATATATAAAAATAAAATTAAGAAATACCCCATATGTGACTTAATTTATGCAAACGAGCCCAATAATTATTTAATGGTATGATGTACAAGATAAGAATAAAGTCAATTTTAATTAGTATAACTTTTTTTAAAAATTAAAAAATATATTTATATAATATTGATTTGTATTTGAGAAATTTTCTTTTCTTTTATATTTTATCTTCAAAAAATAATTCACCTTGGTTTTAGCTTAAGATCGAGAAAAAAGAAGACGAAACGAAACTCATAATAAATTACGATATTACATGAATGAATTCTATCTGAACTTTATTTGTAGTGAGTATTTGAGTGTTCAGCAGATATTAGCCATGGCCAGCTCTGTTACCTCCCATCTTCTCAATTTTTTTTTATTTTGCAATAAAAAAATAGGTGATTTGCAATGGGAATTTTTGTTGAGGGGGAAATTTGAGGGGCAAACGTTGCAAGCACTGAAACTCTTGGCTCTTCTTTTTGGTCTCCTACGAGCTGGGCATAAATATTTAAAGGACCCTACACAAGACAATCTTGACCCTTAATCGAATCAAACCCCTTTAAAATCAAGAGGAGGAGAAGAGATCTCAACAACCATATATCATTTATTTTCAACAACCATATATCATTTATTTATTACTTAGTGTCTTTTTGATATTATGGTTATTGTTGTCGACGGTTTTAAAAAAACAGTTTTATGAAAAATATTTTTAGTTGTGGTTCATAACTGAAATTGAAATGTTTTGTTAAAACTATGTTTGAGTTTAATGAAAAACAGTTTTGTTTGTTTGATTACCATGTCTTTTTATATTGTTGTCAACTTGCAAAATTATTTTAAATGACACACACACACACACACATTGTTTTTTAAATATTGTAGATTTAATAATCATAATAATAAAATATAATTAATAATTTAAGTAAATTAGACACTTGTTTTTATTCTCCCATTAAACTACTTGCAATTCCATACGTGAAGGCCTCTGCGATCTCTGACTATTTTTCAAGGAACAACATCTGGTACAATATCATCAGGAACAACATTTGCAATCCATATTGAGTATCAGGATCTCTAACTACATGTTGTAAAGATATAATTTCAAGCCCAAATCTAGTTGCAAGTTTTTGAATTTCATCCAGGCTCATTGATCTTCTCAACTTTCTGACCCATAATAAATCAAAAAGTAACAGGGTTATGGAATGAAACGAAGTCATGCGCTTTCATTAGGGCTAATCTTTATCTAAATATTTTTTTTATTTCTTTTTCATATGATTTTTATATATATTTTAAAAAAAAATCAGACTAGGTCTAACTCAACTAAATGGGTCAGAACAACTAAGTTGGACAAAAAAACTAAACTCTGCTGGACTTGGACTGGGCCGAGAGCAATTCCAGCCCAAGAGTTAAAACAAAAAAAGAAGAGAAAATCAGGTTGTTGCACTATTCACGTAGCATGAACAATTTTCAGGGTGGTCGACCGATGGTGACGAGAGGTTATCTTCTACTGTCATCAGGTAGAAGATGCCGAGTTGATTCTTTCTATGGCGGTGACATCGGAAATGATAGCCTATGATGGTTGAAAGAGCATCAAAAGTTTGTTGCTAGACTGTGTTGCTGCAGCCGTCGCCGCTACGTTGGGGACTGTGGAGAGAGAGATCTCCAATTGACTGTAGGAGAGAGAGGGAGCTATCGGTGCTGTCAACCGGTGCTGGTACTCTCATAGATGCATATATAATTGTTTGGTGTATATGGTGTGACTGAGGTCGAAAAACATTTCACAGATATTTTTCGAGACTGAGTTTGAAACTCAGTTTTTTTGTGAGCCTGTATTTATAAAATTGTGGTCCAAATACTTACTAACAGTTTGATTGTGCGATGAATCTTAACCACATAAGTTATCCAAACTCCCACTTAGTCCCTCTGCTTTTCCAAAATTCAAATGACCCTACAGAAGACAATCATGGCAGCATGAAATCCCTTTTTTTGCCAACGGACCTGGCTGAACTGAATAGAGAAGATAAAAAAGAAGTGAAGATATCACTCATAGCCCCTCTCAATCTCTCTCCAAATTCCATGGAGCCCAGCAAACAAGAAGTAGTCTTTGAGCTACCAATGACTCTCCGAGTTCACAAGGATGGTAATGTAGAGAGATTGGTTCCCACAGATTTTATCCCACCTTCAACTGATCCCACCACGGGAGTTTCATCGAAAGATATTGTAGTAGTCCCAGAATCCAGCATCACTGCTCGCCTATTCCTCCCTAAAATCACAGATCCGAACAAAAAACTAGCCGTCCTTGTTTATTTCCACGGAGGAGCCTTTGTTGTCAACACACCATTCATTACGCCGTTCCATAAACATGTAACCACCCTTGTCTCTGAAGCCAGTGTTGTTGCTGTTTCTGTTGACTACAGGAAAGCTCCGGAGCACCCTATCCCAGCCGCATATGAAGATTCAATGGCTGCTCTCAAATGGGTCGCTTCCCATTCTAATGGAGATGGACCTGAGCCTTGGTTAAACAACCATGCTGATTTTCAACGTGTTTTTTTGGGTGGCAGTAGTTCTGGTGCTCATATTTCTCACAATCTGGCTATGACTGCTGGGAATCCTGAGCTGGGGCTTGATATTGGACTTCTTGGGATTGCTTTGGTACACCCTTATTTCTGGGGGTCGGTGCCCATAGGATCGGAGGCGGTTTATCCCGATGGCAAGGCTGTTATTAATCGGGGTTTTTTGGATCTGCTCTGGCCATTTACTTGTCCGAGTGATCATCCGAGTGATCTTATGCTTGTGCAGCATTCAGCAATATTTGTGTATTTCAGTTTCAGTTTCTTGTGTTTCCTGTTGAGTGAACTCATGTTATATTGCAGTCAAATAATATTAACAAATAATACAGTGAAGTTCGAGAGAAACAAACACTGTTGTTCAATTTTAGTAATTGAAAAAGCTTTCAGTAATATAAATAAATTCTATAATTTAATTAAAATTATAGATTTATAAAAATTGACTCATTAGAAATTAATCTCATAAACACCATTTTCTCTCGCATATGCTGTATGCTATAAATAAGTTTTTTTTCTTCTTAAAATGAGAATAAGTTGAATAAATGTTTTTTCTTCATTAGCTCAGTCAAGTAGATTCCACAATTTTAAAACATATTTTAAGAAAATCAATTCAAATTAATCTACTTAAAAAATGTAACTAATTAGAGAATATAACTGGTTTTAAACAACTTGTAGAGAAAAAAGCTATTCTTGATAATTAAAAAAAATTAAAGAAGGAGGGGTTTTTATTTTACATCTTTTTATATAACACTATTAATTAGAATAATATTTTTCTCTGTTTTTTCCTTTTCAAATCCATTCTTTATTTAATTTTTTTTAGCAATAGGTTTATTGAAGATTACACTTTATATTTTTTAATTTATTTTTATAGTGTCATCCTACATTGGTTATTATAAACTCATTACTTAAACCACGAGTTCGACAAATTGATTTAGTTTACTTAATTTTTTTGTGCTCTTTTCCTTACTATTTTTTTAAATTTATCATTACGAATTAGGCTTTGTGATCTATTTCGGTCTTCTTGCTATAAGACTATTCCTATCTTATAACTCGGGTCACAAACTTCGTCGTTTAAACCTGGTTGACTAAATTTTTTTTTGTATTTTTTTAATCAATTACTTTTTTAATTAAAAAATAACATAACCCTATTAAAACATGACTTTGGACCACTAGATGTGACTTGAATGATATTTGTCATTTCCACTTTCTTAACATGATTATGGAATAGTTCCTAGGTTGTAGACTGCCATATAATATTTTCTTTTCGTTATCTATAAGCAAGGTCTTGTTAGGTAGCCTCGTTATTTAGATGACACGTTCTTGGTAGGTAGCCTCATTTAGTCAAATTATTTTTTTAGGAAAAAAGACAGAAAAAGTATGAGATTTAGAGAATAATAACGGTTATTTTTTTAATATTTTTAAATAAGAATAATTTATTTTTAAATATTTTTGAATGCTAAACCGTGTACAAAACAAAACTTATGTCTTGCACGTTTAGTTCTTAAATGATGTGGTAGTTTTTGTTTTCCAATGAAAATAGCTGAAATTTTGGAAAAATAAAATAAAATAAAATATCATTAGGAAAAAAATTAGAAGATGAAAAGTGTGATCCTCATCTCTATGAATGGGATTGAAATATTTTTGGTATAAATGAGGTTGATGATCAATGGAATGGAAAGCTTTAAGGTGAAATTGGCAAGCCATGAAGAACTTGATTATATGTTGTTGCTCGACCTGGTCTGTGTTCTATTTAGAATCTTAATTATTAGATTGTCATGTTAACGTGCAAGACGTGAATTGCCACTCAATTTTACATATTTTTTTTTATTTTTTTTTAAAAAATACTTTTGAATTTTCTTGCTTTAATATTCTTATTTTATTTTGATGTAATAAAATCAAAAATAATTTTTAAAAATATAAAATATTATTTTAATATATTTACAAGTAAAAAATAATTTAAAAAATAACCACCGCTACACTTTCAAACACCTTTTTAATCTATTATTATTCAAAATTATATATATATATATATATATAATTTTAACCATATTGATTTTTATCTAATTAACCGAGTTATTAATTAACTAACTTTCCAAGTCACAAATAAGGTTGCTGAGTCATCTAAATTTGATAGGTAAATATATAAAAAAATTTAGTTTAACTACGTAAGTCATCGAGACTATACTGGGACGTGACAGATGTAATATCAATTCAACTAGCCAGCTACCACCAACTTTTACTCACTAGTCAACCACACACAAGCCATAAATTAAACAATTCGTCCATCTATATAATTGATTAAATAAAAAGCTATATGTATTAATATTTAATAAATAAATAAATAAACAACTAAAAATAAAATTGAAATAATTAAAAATATGTATAAATCAAAATATTAAATCTAGCAAGACAGAAATATTCATCTGATAGTGCTTATTGAGTTTGTTTATTAAAATTAAAATTTTATTCTTTCAAAATAGACATGCATGTTAAACTAATTACATAAAATAAAGCAAAAAAACAATATTATACACGCTGTACACATTAAAAATATTATCTAAAATTAAATTATTTTTTATCTTAAGAATAAAGTTCATTTGTATAAAAAATTTAAAAAATATAGATAAATTAGAATAATTTTTCAAAACTCTAAATATGCATGACACAATTAAAGAAAATCTCTATCTAAACATGTCTAAATAAGAAAAAAATCACAAAGAAGATATTAATTGAACTATGAGTTTAAAAATTATTTAAGAAAAAAAACATTCAAATAATATATCAATTACTGAAAATCAAAATTAGTATTTTTTTTTTATCTTGGGTGCTGTGGTTTAACTCGTGTACTTCAGACCATGAACACAACCGGTCAAAAATATTTTTTCTTAAATCTCCATTTAACCCAAAAAACCCTAAGGCTCTCGGGCCCAAGACCTAGAGTGCTTGGACCACTGGGGGGGGGGTGTTTATTTTTCTTAAACGAAAGACGACAGATCGTTTCTTTTTTATTTTCAGAATTCGACAGCACTTCTTTCTTTAACTACAGGTTGAAAAATAACACAGTTAAATTTGTGTTTCAAAAATAAAATTTTGAAACCTCAAAGAATCTAAATTGCATAAATTAAATTATTAAATTTCTTGCTCGCTATTCATGTTTGGTGTTATTTTGATTTTAGTTTTTTTATTTTAATTTCACCATTGACTAAAAAATCATGTTATAAAATAAAACTTGAAAGATTAAAATAAATTATTAAAAAATCAACAGTAAACGCAAGATGTTATCCAGCTAATATAAAAACACCACACAAGTTTATATATATGAAGAATCCTGCTGCCTCCCCACATGCGACTATTAATGCGATATGAATTCTTAGTCTGCTGTGAAAAGTCATGTCAACTATCAGTTAGGAAGCAAAGGTGGTCAACAGAATTAAAATATTCATATGAAATCAAAACAAGATTCAGAAATGGACATCCATGAAAAACGAAATAATTTCACGCCATTTCAACTCCTGCCATTGCAACGTCAAATCCCAGCTTTTGCGATATAAACGAACTCCATTCTCTCTGCCAAGTTATAAATCATCACTGTCTTTTGCAATTAGAAGCTCTCCTGCGGCGCATTCATTCTCTCTCTCTTGATGGATCAGAGCAAGGAAATAGCTCGAGACGTTTTTCCTTTCGTTCGGGTGTACAAAGATGGGACCATCGAGAGACTAGCAGGGGCAGAAGTTTCTGATGCTGGCTTAGATCCTGAAACCGGAGTTTTGTCTAAAGACACGGTGATCGTACCAGAAAGTGGTGTCTCAGCCAGACTCTACCGTCCCAACTCAGCAAAAGGCAACCGGAAGCTTCCTCTCGTGATCTACTATCACGGCGGAGGCTTTTTCATCTCATCAGCCGCTGATCCCAAGTACCACAACAGCCTCAACAGGCTAGTCGCTGAGGCTAACATCGTTCTTGTTTCAGTTGACTATAGGATAGCCCCGGAGAATCCTCTCCCAGCAGCATATGAGGACTCCTGGGCTGCACTTCAGTGGGTGGCTGCCCATGCTAAGGAAGATGGTGGAAGCGAGGCATGGCTTAAGGATTACGTTGACTTTGGGCGAGTGTTCCTGGCAGGAGATAGCTGTGGTGCTAACGTGGCACATCACTTCGCATTGAAACTGAAGGACTGTGAGCTGGGTCAACAGATAAACATTCAAGCCATCGCCATGATCTTTCCTTATTTCTGGGGGAAAGATCCAATCGGCGTAGAAGTGACAGATCAGGCGAGGAAATCAATGGTGGACAACTGGTGGTTGCTGGTTTGCCCGTCAGAGAAAGGCTGCGATGATCCACTTATCAACCCGTTCACCGATGGATCCCCAAGTTTAGAGAGTCTTGCTTGTAAGAAACTGCTGGTTATTGTCGCAGAGAATGACATACTACGGGATAGAGGAAGGCTTTATTATGAAAAATTGGTGAAAAGTGAGTGGAAAGGAACCGCCGAGTTTATGGAAATACCAGGAGAAGATCACGTCTTTCATATCCATAATCCTGACTGCGAGAATGCAAAGACCATGTTCAAGGGCCTGGCTTCCTTCATCAACCAGACATAGGGATCCTGCTGTAGAGCGCAGAGTTTTCACTTGTTGAAAAGGCTACTTTTATGTCAATTTATGCCGCAGAATAAGACAAATCTATATTTGTATTCACATGATGATTTCCATTCCATTACTAGCTTTCAAAATAAAAAAGTTTGCTTTCACCAGGGCCTGCTTTTTGTAACGTAAGCGATTTTGAAATAAACGCGTTCACAAGGCCATAAATCGGGCTAAATACAAAGAAATAATGCCCCACCTGCCAGCCAGTTCGTAGAAAAGCATTTCATTGCTCGGCTGCCATTGAAGCTCTGTCAATTTACTTATGACGACTAAAGAAAAGTCTATCTGATATTGACCTTAATGGCAGCAGCACCAGAACCATAATTTACTCCCGCACATGGGCTTCTGCGCAAATGGTTAATAACATCATACCCTTGTGCGGTAGATGATTGAAAACAACCGGTTTCTTTCTATGCTTAACGAAGATATTATTTAATTAACCATTCATTAAATTATACGCTAATTAATTTATCAAGGTATTTTTTATTTTTCAACACTTAAACTCTACATGTTCTGTGTACTGATTATACAAACATTACCAATTATGTATTATCATTATTCCATGTATTTTTTTTTATTTTAAAAAAAAGTGCAATATCACAATATAATAACATCATGGAAGTTGAATACTTTCTGAACTAATTGTTTTAAGTATAATTCGTTTAAGAAAACTGCAGTTGTTGAGTGATGATAAATTGTTGACAGCATCAAAATATATAAAAAAAGACAAGTTTCTGTAATGGAATCTATACCGCAGAAATATGAACCCAAAACAGCAATCACATCATATAATTCTCTCTTTTACAATACAAGTAATGCTTCACCAAAACTTTTCAATGCACTGAAAATACTTAGAGATGCGTGTTCTGCTTTTCAAAAATATATATATATTTTTTTAAAATAATTTCTTTTGTTTCAAAAAATAAATTTTTATATTTTTTAAAAGTATTTTTAAAAATCAATCATACTCCAGAACAGATTCAAATCTAGAAAAAAAAAAAAAATTCAATATGAAACGAGTAACATATTTTACAAACAAGTAATATTAGAGTTATACTTTCTAAGAGCAATATATCTTGTTGTACAAAAAAATTATTTATTGATTTTTTTAAATATATTATTTTATTATTAGTTTATCACATTAATTCTAATTAACTGTTTGCATCGTATTTCAAAAACAATTTTGAAAAGATTTAGATAATTTTAATTTAATTTTTTTCATTTTAAATTATTTTTTTAATATTTTCATATCATTGATGTGCAAATGTAAATAATAATTTTTTAAAAATAAAAAAAACATTATTTTAATATATTGATTAACAAAATACAATTTGAAAAACATCAACTCCCAAACTGTCATTAAGTCGAAGTCAAGACTGGTTAAAAATAAGGTATTAATTTATCATGGTTACACTGTAGTTAACTCTTTATTAGGAGTTCTAGCTAGAAAGAATCCAAGAAATGGACCATCGTTTTGATTTGCTAATTGTAACTACAACAACAAAATAACAAACAGCAGCATGCAAACAGAGGCCCAGAAGGAGCACCCCACGATCTAATATCACGAAGCAGATAATAACACAAGTGTATCAATCCAGTGATTGAACTGTCTTCCATAAATCCACCACCATCCAGTACACCATAACAAGCAATGAAATGGAGAAAACCAAAAAGTACATTAGAACCAAGATTATTCTACCTGAAACAGAGAATACAGAATGAGAAATGAGAGGCCAGCTCTAGAACACAACCGTGTCAAGCATAGTACCCAATGTCTGAACTATATTGGAAGACATTAAGTTTGAGACATGTTCTTCAAGGTGTTTCTTCGCATCTTGCCTTCCCACATTTGCAATTGCCAGCTTTTCAGGTGGCAGCTCATCTTCCTCTTGCACTGCCTTGTTGTATTTTATAGCTAAGTTCAGCATTTCCTGTGATTTCAAGTCATTCAAAGGGATATTACTGTATTTAAGTAATGCCTACCAGACTACAAACATTCAAAGGGCATTGCCCTGATGATAAGAAGACAAGGTAGTTAACAAATCTTACCCCATCATGATGGTAATGTTGGATAAGTAATGGAATGGAATGCTATATGGGATGAGTAATACAAGCTATTGTGGAATGGCAATGCACTAATGTTGGATGAGTAATGGCAAACAAGTCATGATTACTTGCAATGGTCCTCAACTAGAATTAACCTCCAACATGGGAAATTCATGATGCATGATCATTTACAATAGGACACTGAAAATCACGAGCAGCTTTACCACACAATGAAAAAGACGAGATAAAAACAACACAGCATTGATTAAAGAAATTCCCATGAAAGTTGCTCACCTGAACAGTCTGCTCATTGGTTTTTGAATGAGTATCAAACCGCTTCAGTGTCAAACCGTCTGTCCATTTCTTCTTGTGAAGATTAAGAAGCATCTTTTCCTCAAGTTCATTTTTTCTGTAATTAATGGCTATTGAGTAATAATGTCTATTCAATCCATGGATCAACGCCTGAAAATTTCAAGCAAACTGTATCAGATCTTGATGCAACAGAAAAATAGTTTGCGGAAAACAAACAGCACTTACTTGAATAGAAGGCTTATTCAGATGCCCAAGATTGGAAGTTGTCTGCCGTGGTTCTTGGCCAAGCATCATTGTTTGCGGGTTAATCAAACGGAAGGCATCAATTACCACCTTTCCTTTAACGCTCTGGATCGGATCCACAACCACTGCCACAGCACGTTGATTCAGAGCTTCAAAACTCTGTTAATATCAAACACAATAAACCAGTCAGTTCAGATAGCCGCAACAACACTGAAACAAACAACAATCATATAATAAACACTGCAATTAAGAATTTATCCTAATTCAGAAAGACCAACTTCAAGGCAATGGCTAAATGCCACATTCGTTAAAAAACCCTTGCCTCCACTGACTCAGTCTTAGCATTGTGGCAAAACTGAATTGAATCGAAATTATAAAAGTGGACAAAGAGCATTCTGAAGGAACCGTGCCTGATTTTTTTTCTGATACAACTCGTGGAAAAATTGGACATGTATATATCCATAAGAGATTGGAAGAAAAGACAGGAGAGGACATTATGATTTTTAGCATCTACTTAAAACACACTCTGTGAGAGACTATTAGAAGAGATGGAAAAGTGAGCATTCTATCAACATTTGGGGGTTTGGGATTTAAATCCCAAACAGGGGGGCAATCCTATTAGTTTGGACAAACAAAGAGAAAGTTACACATTTGAAGAATACTCAATCTTCCAGGTCACCATGGCACCCCGCAAAACAAAGTCCCCGGTCATTTCTTATCAACAAGCTTCTTATATCCATGTCATGCATCATCATCCACAATTTCCTAAGGTTTTTTACAAAACCATGTGATCACAGTTCACATTGGACTTTTGTAATCATGCCGTCCTGTTTTAGGCAGTACTTTTCTCTCTCTTTCCAAATGAGGCAGTTTACAGAATCAGAAGGTACAGTCATCCTATCCCCTAATCACAAGCCTGGACACACACACACACAAGTAAACCAATCATAATCACTGAATGGCTAAATCTAATAATCCATTTTCGGACAGTCTGTAACATCAATGTAAAGTTCCCTAATGACTCTAAGCATTAAGAATACCAATGCTATGTCTATAAGCATAAACATAAAGCAAAACCTGCTGGGTATTTATATCAACACCAGAAAGCCAACAGCCAAATCCAGGATGTGAATGGTACCACCCCACAACCATCTCCTGCCTGCAACACCAAACACCAAATCAACAATGAAACTATATCCAAAAACAACGACACAACCTCATCCAAATCAAACTGACAGAAAAAGAAAAACAATACCTTCCAGTCTGTTTAAGCATGTCAAGCATATTAGTCTGAAACACATGATCAACAGCTTCAACACTCACACCAGTACCACTTTGTGGCATTGCGAATACATCGACAACGCGAACTGTATATTCATCCACAAACTCTCCAAGCATCAAACCCATAACTTCCATCGGTACCCCAGCTCTCCCTATATTCCACACAAATACCCAATTCTTAACAGCTTCTCAAATATTCAAAAAGAACACCGTAAGCCCAAAATTCATTTCAGATCCAAAACCCTAGATTTTAGGTTCAAATTCAAATCAACACCGAGCCAACAACTAAAACCTAAAATTGAAATATGCTATATCTATAGGTTTTGGATTTGGAAAAAAACGTACCGTGTTTAAGCATTTTGAGGAGTGCAAGAGAGGAGATGTAGACCTGCTCAGAGGAATCAAGTGTTGGAGAATCTGGTGGTGGATGGCCCAACGCGCCTCCTGCTCCTGCAAACATTCTTTGCAGTCTCTCCATACCTGATATTTTCTGCTTGCTTTTCCTGATTATTTTCTCTCCAGCCAGACACAAATTGTTCTTGAGAGCTTTACTTTGTGAGCAAGACAGAGACTGCTAATTTCTTATGCCCTTGAAAGGTTGAATAATTAATAGTTTTTGGTTACTGGGCCGTCAAACTAGATGGCCATTGAAAGGTTAAATAATTAATAGTTTTTGGTTAATGGGCCTGAAACTAAATGGGCTTTCTACGTCGTCAATACTTAAGGGTTTAAATGAGGGCCTAAATTCTCAAGTATTGGGCTAGAAAAAACATTCAGCCCAGACATGTATATTTGGTTTTCTGTAACTTATTCAGTCTTTGAATTTGTATCAACCACATCATTGTACATAGGAGTTTCAATGATAAAGAAAGACTGGTTCAACAATATTCTTTATGGTACCAGCGCCATTTTTTTCTCCAACGAGATTTTTCACTGTGGCCTCAACTCCTGAATCTGCAGATAACAGACGTTTAACCTCAGCCCATCTAGAATCTAGAAAGTGTTTCACATACTACTTCAAAAATGTTTTTTTTTTTTTTAAATATTTTTTTTAAAAAATATTTTTTGTTTTATTATTTTTTTGATATTTTCATATATTGATGTCATAAATAATTTTTAAAAAATAAAAAACCCTCATTTTAATATTTTTTTTTAAAAAATATTTTTAAAATCAACCGCAATCATAATTCCAAAGGCCACTCATATTTTTGGGGAACTTTCCAATCTCATGGAGCACAAGAAACAACACTGTGTTGTAAGGTCTTCAACATAAGGACCTCGCTTCTGCTACCTGGGTAATCATATGGATTAGCTCTTTGCTTAATGAGCTGGGAATTAAGAGGTCCAAGTTTATACTGTGATAACATTGGTGGTACTGTGATAACATTGGTGCTACTCAATCTAGTCTCAATCTTATCATGCGTTCATAAATGGAACACATTGCTATTGACCTGCGTTTTGTTCGTGATCTTGTCTCAAAAGGTTTTTTCAGAAATCTCTCATGGCGGTCCCATGATCATCTCCAAATAGCGTGATATGATGATAAATAATATTAGAGAATAATATAAATTATATTATGGGGCCTCACTTACAAGCTTAAGTTTTTAGGTGAGATAATTCCTTAACATGATATCAGAACCTTGTTAACCCAGCGGTCACGAGTTCGAATCTCACCACCTTTATTCTATTTGATAAAAACCAAGCACAAGGTGATGTGAGTCTGTGCAAGTTTCAAGTCCAAAGGGCTTTCACTTGAGGGTGTGTATTAGAGAATAATATAAATCATATTATGGGACCTCACTTACAAGTTTAAGCTTTTAAGTGAGATGATTCCTTAACAAATAACTTAAGATCTGTATAGCAAGTTTTAAATTCGAGTCAGGATATATATTTTTTATAAAAATCTAGAATAACCAAGATTTTACTCATTTATTTGAACCTACAAAATATATTTTTCAGTTTTCCGGAACGTGAGTCTCCTAGGATCTAAAAGAAAAAAGTATACATGATTATAGCTTGTAGATAGTCCAACTAAACCTCTTCCTCGTGTTAAATTTCAGACGATGATCAGCAAGATAGGCGTGCAATATAGGCTTAGCTGGCACGCCTATATTGAGGGAGCTTATGGAGGATTATCTATAGTTCAAAAGAAAATAACTCTGCTGATCTTATCTACGACGTCATTATACATTTCTTATAAGAAAGAGTTTTAATAATAAAGAAGGACAAGTTCAACAAGTTTCTCCATCATTAACCCTTAAAAAATCTCTGAATAATTTCACCCTAAGAACTCCTCCTAATTAATTGTACGGGGACTCCTAATTGTCTTTGTTGACTGAGGAAATTGTGTTTTTAGGAACATAATACATCGTATTTATTAAATCTGAGAGCGAAGTTCAAAGTCAATAGGTAAGATTTTTATTTTATGATAAAAATAAAATATATAAATTCCCACCTAATTCTGCGAATAAACCACTCACTAACCAGAAGAGTGACAGGCCTTTTCACCTACAAGCTACAAGGAAAGCGTGTGCGTGCGTGCGTGCTTGCAGACCCAAGACAATTGATGAACATCCTAGCTCTCAACAACCTGCAGACAGTCAATTAAGTTCCCGGGTTGCAATCTCAACACATTTTTTAGTAACATTAAAAATAAATAAATGTATTCCCAGGTGTAAGTGATGACGTTTGAGTTAAAGACTTCGGCTTTAGTTTCCGAATTAAAATAAAATAATTGAATGATACGTTGGGCTGGCAGATATTTATTCCTTCCTGAACTCTCTTCTTTAATTTGCCGTTACTGTTCTTTCGAAGCGCCGCCATACAAGTCACTTGAATCTATATTCGTTTTAAAAATATTAAAAAACATTATTTTTGTTCTTATTTTGATTTAATTTTTTTAAATTATTTTAATGTATTAATATCAAAAATAATTTTTTAAAAACATTTTATTGTAATACATTTTTCACTAAATTCGCTTTTCGGAGAGGTAGAAAATTTACTTCCCATTGACTCTCTTAAAATATTTGATCTGAACATAAATTTAGTGAATATAAAAGTAAAATTGTAATTTTCTGTCGAATAATATTTCAACATGTGTGTACATCCAGTTTTAGCTCAATAAGAGAGGAAAAAACAGAAGCTCAGCAGCAACAATTGCAAAATGTCAAGGGTGTTTGAGATGATGGTGTTGAAACTAAAACTCTGTTTAAAAATATATTAAAATGTTTTTGTTTTATTTTTAATATCCATCACATAAAAAATACTGAAAATTAAAGAGCTTTTGATCACGTTGTTGAATAGGCCAAGGTGCAACAATTGCATCCTGAAAACTACTCCTAATTTCATGGGAACTTCTAATTATGTTTGTTGAATTAGGAAATCGTGTTTTTAGGACCATAACACATCGTATTGATTAAATCAAAGTCAGGAGGTAAGATTTTATTTTATGATAAAATATATAAATTCCCACCTAATTATGCGAATAAACCACTTACCGACCCTTCACCATTTGCAATATTAACAAATAACTAAAACAAAACGAATATCACTGTTCATTACTGTTCATTGTCTCTTAAAACACTGTGGACGCGAGCTTTTTCATCCGTGTGTCGCGCGAGTTCGTCCACCCTATTTTTTTTTTGTTTTTTCCGCCTGTGAACAGTGCATTACCGATTAAAACCCCCGAAAAAGACAAAATAGTGCACAGTTGCAGGGGCTCTCTCGGGTTTTCTCACTTTCTCGGCACAGTGCACTGACGAAAAAGGGCCCAGAAAACGACAAATTAGCTAACAGAAGACGGGGGCAGCACCGTCCTTTCCCTTCAGGTTTTTTTGTAATTACGGGTGGGGTCAAGGGCGATCCGGTAATTCTCCCATTATTTAATCATTTTTTCCAGCGGGCGACTGGCGCGTGTCCGTCCCGCGCCAGCGAGGTTCCGCGTTTACGCGCCTCTTTGGCGGCGCGTGCGACTTCTTATCGCCTTCAAAAATTCACTTCGGCCTCTCCAGACGATTCGCCGGGAGGTCCTCTATCCTCCGTCGCGGCGCGTTTCATCAACCGATGACCGGTTAAGCCGCGGCGGACGGGTTTCGCTCCGACGTCCCGTTTCTCTCTCCTCCCGCCCCCAAATGCAGATAAGGTCCCTGATGTTTGTGTGAAG